>CAXIVR010000002.1:170073257-170490757 GCA_964035755.1 Teleogryllus oceanicus
GTGAAAAATAAAAAAAAACACAAAAATTAGGAAAACAATCAATAGTAAACCTATAATAAACAAAAACAATTTAATTGAAACTATAACAATGTATGTCTTATGAATAAAGAAAATTGTAAATGTTAATTAGTGGTCTTACAGCAGCTCATAATTTCTTGCATTATTTGTAAGTTTGGTAATTTATATTACTTCAATATAC
This sequence comes from Teleogryllus oceanicus, assembly GCA_964035755.1. Classification (NCBI taxonomy): domain Eukaryota; kingdom Metazoa; phylum Arthropoda; class Insecta; order Orthoptera; family Gryllidae; genus Teleogryllus; species Teleogryllus oceanicus. The sequence continues at coordinate 170,073,457 of CAXIVR010000002.1, forward strand.
GTTTTGAAAAATTAAAATTTTTTTTCAGTAAAACCTTTACAGAAAGGTGTCAAAGATCAGTAAGGTCACATCAAAATAATGTTTAAGAAAAAATTTGGAGCGGTTTTGAAAATGGCCATTATTTCACGCATAATTTAATTTAAACAACTAATATTTTAAAAAAAATTGTACATGACATTTAAAGACATACTTTTGAAGAATATATTTCACTAGCAAAATATCTGACGTTGCCCGGGCTTTCTTCATAGTCAATCCTTACGAATGAGGGAAAAGATCAATTTTATGTATACCTCAGTGTTTAAGATTATTATTTTTAACATAAGTGGTTCAAATTTTAAGAAAATACTATAATGGTCTATTATTTTATTATACAACACATTGCTATTAGATGAAATTTTTGTAATTTTATGCACTGCTACTGGCCTCTAACGAACAAATTAGGTACCAGTTTTGCTGCAGCACTACTGGGCTCTGGTGGAACATATTAGGAATCACATGCTCTAAGCGAGAGGCGAAAAATGGTCGCAATGCATCTACAAACTTATTATTTAAATTATTTATTTTTTGCATTTGGATTGTGTTAATCTTTACCAAACTTTGCTAGGACTCTACAACAGTCCTGAAGAAGAGCTTGTTAAAATTTCATATCTATTTATTCACTAAGTTTGGTGGTATCGATGTCGATTACATGTCGTTGAATTCTTTTTATTAGTATAGATTAAGAAGAGAGATCTTTATCTTCTGTTTTGTTGTTGTAGGGAGACATTGAAAAAGAAATTAAACTTTTGCAATTTTCAAAAATTCTGACAATTCATGAAAAATTAGATGTGCACTATTTTTACGAGTAATTTGTTCTATCCAAAAAAAATTTAAAGAAAATATTTGAAGCAATTTTTTATGAAGTTTGAAGTTGTCTTAGGGATTTCATGTAAAGTACCCCCAAAAAATAAAATATCCATTTCAAATTCAAGGTGCCGCAACATTGATTGGGGAATATCAATTTTGGCAAAACTCCTACCTAGTTTACCCACTAGTGTTGTTCACAGATAGATGTTTTACCTTAATCCAATTTTTCAGTATCAAGACCCACAAAATGTGGATTCAAACTGCACAAAGTGTTAGAGGAAGTAATTTTCTACATATAGAACATGAATTATCCACTTTCTGTTATCTCAGGATCACAAAACAAGTTACTCTGTCGAAAAATGCTGATTTTTTTCTGCAGCATTTCTATACTTTCAGTACGAAAGAAAGTAAAAATTATTTAAATGAATTAGACAAGAAAGGTATATTAGAAGAATATGAAAACTAGAAAATAGCTTGCATGAACATTCAAAAAGAGAATGCAAAGTTTTTGGTGTGTAATTGAATCATTTTTAAAAAAATCTTATATTTGAGTAAAATCTACTCTCTGGAGAATTGTGCCAGTACTGCTATGAACTCTTCAAAATATCTTTATTATTATTATTATTATTATTATTATTATTATTATTATTTTGATATTTATTTGTGCGTAAAAGTTAGTAGAGTCTGCTTGAACCAAATATGATTTGGGTACTTTATTTTTTCAAATTAACTGGCATTGTCTAAAGTGACTTGTATTAATTAAGGTTGACAATGTAATTTAATAAAAAAAAAGCAGGTTTTACTATTTTAAGACATTAAATAAAACATGAGAAAAAAACTTTTGTAGGAAGACTTGAGAACATCTGAAAGGGAATAGTTTATATTTTTGATAGGCAGTATTATATTCATTGATTATCTTATTGAAGTACTTTTAAAAGGGTAATGACCATCTGTCCCATATTTTTCAAAACAACGTTCGTATAGATGGCTGGAAGTTTGGTGATTTCTGTTTCTTGTGCCCCCCCCCACCCCGTCTGCTACCCAAACAAAAGGGAGCCAAGTTTTAAAAATGATGTTGAAAATGCATTGAAATAACCAATCAAAAAAGTTTAATTAATAAAAAGTAATGTGTTTGCTTAAGTTAAACACACAAAAACAACACAATTAAACACTCAACAATTTGTTAGATGTCTTTTTTATATTGTCTAGTTTATTAAATTTATTTTAATTTTGAAATCCAACTGGATTCTAATTCTTTTCTCAGTCTTCATGATTGCAAACATAGCTTGCTGAAATGTGAAAATTACTACAAAAGACTTAACTCATTTAAAATCATTAATAGTAACATTTTTCATTCCAAAATTTGAGTTTTATTTTATTATCAGGTCACGTTGTCACCCTCAAATTGCAGTGTTGCATACACATGCTTGCAGACACAATTTAGAATTAGATCTAACCCTACTACAACTACTTAGCTACCTACTTACATATAAACACTAGAATGTGAAAACACTAACACTAACATATATTACACCTGGGATGTGGGAAAAAAATCAGTGAAATCACAACACAATAAGCTAAGACACATAACTACTATCTAAATATTAAAAATAATAGTGATTTTATCAGTGAAATATTTTCAAACAGTCAAATTAAATTCTAATATAAATTATTATGAGAATTAGTGATAAGGAAATATGTGGAATTTGGTGCTATTTAAAGAATTGAGACTTCCGTACGTCACCATCAGGTGCTGTTACTATTTATTGTGGATGTTCTTGTTTCCCAATTTGTTCACTAAGTTCATCTTTTATACTGAAAAAGATGTTTATTTAAAATGAATCATGACCATTATGCAATACAGAGAGAAACTAAGTAGCAGCATGATCATTGAATGTACTATACTATCACTAAATGCTACTAATGTCTAGAATGGAAAGAGAATTAAAGGACTTTTATTTCTCCAAGAGGAGAATCAGTGATCTGTTTCTCTCAAGTTCTGTCTGAGATTCGTTGCCTTGTGGGTTATCTGGTTTACCTAAAGACTGTGAGGGTGACTGTGGTCGAAGGGAGGCCATGCTGGGTTGACGACTGGGAGCTCGTACACTGGCACGACTACCTCGTCTTTCACCACCGCTGTGCAGCAGCTTGCTGTCTCGAAGTAATGACACGTTCATCAGTCGAGGGTTTGGAGTGTTGAATATTGTGCGATTTTCACGCCATCTTGCCCTGTAAGAAATAAAAAATAACAATAAATGATGCTAAATGCCACTAATATTTCTCCTTTTGATTTTGATGTTCTCACCATTTTGAAATGAAAATTAATTGGCTTTTTCGTATATTAAAAATTGTGAGTATGTTGTTGTAAAATTGCAAAAGATATGGTTTTGTCTCGAATGCCCGTTTTGAGTGTCCATGATAGGACAGGAAAAAAATCTTTTTCTTCAGGATCCTAATTTTTCAAACAATTTCTTCTAAAGTAGTTATTTGAGTTTCATAAAAACTTAGAAAAAGAGTGAGACCTGAAAAAACCTTTAATTCATGCTGTGTGCAATTTAATTCTGAGGAGACATCCTGAATGTTTTGAGGAGGATTTATGCAAATAGTTTTGTTAATGATTATTGCATGACGATACATTAAATGATTAAAATTGATACAAAAGTTTATGTCCCAAGTAAAATCTTTTCTGTTGCATAACTGTTTCTATACAATTAGACTATACCAAGCATCACAAATAAAATTAATATTAATTTTAACAATGATACTCAATGTATTATTTACCATTTGGACTGGATAATTCTAAACAATCTATAACAAGAATTGTAGGCTACCTCAGTTCTGGGTCAGTGACCCCCATCTTGATCAGGCTTTTCGTCCAGTTACCCTGATCCATTGAGCGAAGGCTAAGATAGCTCCTTGTTTTGATTTGTACAATGTAATATGGATATAAATGTAACATCATTATCTGCCCACATCTTCAAGAGTTCGGTGTGACATACCAATATGGAGACATGGTTTATTACAGAATATTTGTCGTAAATGGGTGAAATGGTTAAGGCAAATAATAGGCAATATGGCGCCTTAGTAACGACGACGTGGTTGTCAGGATAAACATTCATCTGACCGTGGAGGTGGCTGCGTGAGTAGGAGGAAATATAAGAGATTTGTGGATTGGTTGAAGAAGCGTCGACTGATTATAAAAACGGAAGTTTGCGCATTTTGTCGAAATAAAAGAAAGGCGAGGCATTGTGGGTTTTAAAAATGGAGGATAAAATTCATTCGGTCGCATGTCGTGACGGTGAGCAGTTCGCTCGCGAATAGATTAATTTGTGCATGTTAGGACTTATATAAAAATTTCGGGGGTCTACAATACGTGTTGGGACTTTGAAATATTTTCGTGTGGTAGAGCAAGAATCGGACTTGAGGGACATATTCGGGCTCGGAATATTTTCGTGGCAGAACCAGAGGTGAACTTGTGAGACTTCTAAGATCTGGGGAACGTGTCGAGTTCCGAATATTTTGCGGTGCATCAAAATAAGACTTGGAGTTTTTTTCGCGAGTGAACTCTAATCATTCTTGAACTTATAAATGTATGCGGTTCAGAAACGATACCGGACTCTGCATATTTTCTTGCTAGAAACGGAAGATAGAACTGAGAGACTACTTTGCTGTGTAATCATAAAAGCACTGGATATTTAGACGGCGAGAACGGGCATCAGACATAATATAGTGGAGCTGGAACAAATATTTGAGTGGTGCGAAGCGGTGAATTGGCGGTGTTCGTTTTTTTAAGAAGAGAATATTCGTGGTAATTGGACTTCGGGACTTCGGAGCTTCAAATACAGAAAGGGAAGGCGTTTCTTCGAGGTAGCACCAATCAAGAGCACGCGAAGACAAGAATCGCCGTATAAGGTTCGAACCAGGTCATGACTAAGAAAGTTTCTCAATGTAAATTTTTCACATTTTAATTTGCTACATTGATAGGAAATAAACATTAAGTTTCTCTTGAAAGAAAGATAAATGATTTTCATTGGCCAATTCAAGCTAATAAGTAGCTAGATCAAATAATCTCTGTTTTCAGATTCCTCGCCATTCTGTATAGATGGCAAATTGGGTAATCGGCTATTAATAGATAATAGCGATTATTTCTGACGTGACCCATCGACCCAGCTAGCGGGATAATATTCAGTTTTTTATCAGAATAATAATAGTTAAAATATTATCGTAACCTTTTTCTGGCACCCATGTTATTAGAAATTTGGAAACGGGTTACGACGAATCGCCCAATAATTGTAGCAGTTAGGGGTATGTTTCATCGGTTTGAAATATAGTCATTGAAATATTATTTATTTATTTTCATAAAACTCGTGAGTAGACTTGTAAGTGTGTTTAGATTATTAAAAAACAGTGAAATTTACAAATTTACAATTTCACGGTCGGTTTTCGCGATACAAAAATCTAACAGGTGGGTGGTGGCGCAATTCTGGCTTCAGCGAGTCGACATACACAGAGAAGCATGCGTCAAGCCGTTGGGTCTGACAATTTTTTTTATCCCTGGGTTATTTCATATTTCCGGGCGCGTCAGTTGCTACGGTCATTACTCCCTTAGTGCAGTGCACGTTTTATCACGGCAGGTGGCGGTATTCTTCCCCCGCTGGACGATGAGATCCGGATGCTGACCTACACGTCGGTTTACGGAGGTTTCCTCGTCTAGGTATCTCCCACCTACGGGCACCGCCTCCAAAAATCTCCAAGCTCCCCATATGTGTTGTAGTATAGTGGGTGAAAGTAAGGGATGAGAATAAGACAAGGAAGAGGAAGGAAAGATCGCGCACGGTTCGTGGTCCTTTTGTTAGGGCAGTGATCCGGCATTCGCCGAGTGTTAATCGGAGAAACCACGGAGAACTACCGATCTGGGCAGCCGCCCACTAGAATTCTCCTCCTAGCAGCGACTGAATTCAAGCTATCTAGCTAATGTCGAAAATACTGCCACCGTCGGGACTCGAACCCTAGGACCTCCCGGTCACAGGCACTGCCGTGACAGTTTTCCCCTGAACCACCTCAGCCTATAGGGACGCTCGGGCGCGATAGACTCTAGCGAAAGGAGAGTTGGACCGCAGGCAGTGTGGTCTCTCATCTTGCATTTGAACAGCCCTGATCTAGATCGGGATCGGTAATGGTAGCGTGCGGCTGGACGTCGATTGTGCTGACCTCTTCCTCCACATCGAGGGACCTTGACACCGCTCTTCCACGAATTCTCATTGCAGGGGCTGACAAGTTACCTGCCACATTGCAGCAATGCAGCACCTGGAGTGGAACCCCTCATTTACACTCATGGGGCCCGGTTGTCTACATTCACAAGCTGCTGCTAGACTGCAAGACGCACTTGCGACGCATCCATGCGGGTGAGTGAGGAAGTATTGATTCCGGTAGCATCAACTTCTGACATTAGTCCGGGAAGTCCTAGGTTCGAGTCCCGACAGCGGCAGGATTTTCGACATTAGCTTGTCAGCTAGGTCGAATTCGGTCACTTTGGAGGAGAATTCTAGCGACCGACTGCTCTCATCAGTAGTTTTCCATGGTTTCTCAGATCTACACCAGGCGAATGACGGAGCAGTACCCTAACAAACGGACCACGCGTGATCTTTCCTTGCTTTTTCCTTGTCCTATCTTCACCCCTGACTTACACATACTTAAACTTACATGCACTACTCTACCACATATACCGGGAGACCAGACGGAGGCGTAGAGCTCGTTCCGGGTGGGGCGAGCCCTACTGATGGGAGATTCGTGGTTGGGGAAATCCTGCTAGTCGACGGTAGGTCGGCGCCAGATCTCGCCATCCAGCGGGGGAAGATCATCACCACCGCCCGATGAAAAAACATGCACTACACTTACGATACTAATGACCTCAGAAGTTGACGCGCCTGCAATCACTATTAATCAATAAGTCTGTTGTTAACCCGTAAGAATGGTGTATGTTCTATTCTCGGAGATGGCGTTCCTCCCCCAATGGAATGTGAGGTCCGGCGCCGACCTACACGCCGGGTTGAATCTTTTCTTTTTCTTTCCAAGAATCTTCCTCAGTGGGGCACCTCTCCAGCTGGGACAAGGTCAACGCTTCATTTGTGGTGAGTAGGACCCGGATAATTATGTAATATATTTTCGTAACGTAACTATGAAGTCGAAACAGCGATATATTCACGTTTCATATTGGTTAGTGCCAAAAACGTTGACTTTTTAGTACATATTTTACCCGAAAGTACATATATTTACATCTTTTACCCAAAATAACATTTTTACATATTACTGATTTTTTCTGCAATATTTTAAATTTAATTCTTCAGTTTTTGTTGTTGTTAAAGAATCTCTCAGACAAACAATTCAGCATTATGAGTGAAAGTTTCCGGGCTGGTAGGCCGTGGTCCAGTTGACATTGAAGAGCCAAACGTTTCGTCCACGTCTGCGGTGGACATCTTCAGTGGCGGCATCGTCGTCGGGGTAGTCTCCGGGTTGGCGGCTGGCGGCTGGCCGCTAGCCATATATTTACATATTTTACCCGTCCCACTGAAGATGTCCACCGCAGACGTGGACGAAACGTTTGGCTCTTCAATGCCAACTGGACCACGGCCTACCAGCCCGGAAACTTTCACTCATATTGACTCCGGCCGTGAAAGCCTACGATGCTATGTAATTCAGCATTGTCAAACATTTTGTCCATCCTTTCACAAACCTCCTCTTTGAAATGCTACTATTGCATCGTGTTGAAATGAGTTTTTTCATTACATCGACGGTATTGCAAATAAAAGGGCAAGGCGACGACGCAATCCATAGCTCCTGGTGTGTTAATTTTCAGCACGGGTATCGCAGAGAACAGAGCGCAAGTTTGGTTTGTGAAAATTATACGTTTAGCAGGCGATATCGCGCATCCACTACCCATCTTTTAGGGATCTCCCTAGACCTTGATAACCTTCACCAGAAACTACATGCATCAGCATAGGAGGTGCCGTTGACGTTTTTCTTTCCCCGATTGTCACACGCGAGCCTCTGCCATTGTTTGTAAATTATCTCTTTGGACCCAAAATCTGAAGTGAAATCACGACGCGGCACTGAAGCTTTTGAATTCAGACTTATGGGGCAGTGGTAACGATGAGTGAGAATTTAGCACAGGCAAGTACGAGTTTTCAGAGCAGTCTAGCAATATCGCTGCCGTAAAACACTTTTAATGAAATTTAAACGGTCTAAGAGTGAATTGGTTAAATTTGCATCAGCATTTTTTATTTCCTAATCCCTGAGAAATATTGAACTGCGACATTGTGAATTCAGTTTATACTTTTAGTTCAACTTATTCTACACTTTACTTAAAAATGCCGAAGGACATCTCTCTGACATGAGTGTAATACTGAATCACTTCACTGAAGATTTGGCCACTTTTCTGCACAAGGAAAACACTTGTTTCCCAGTTACGTAAAACAAATGTGGCAGGTGTTCAGTGATTTCAAATCTTTCAACATACAATCACGTCGTGTCATCAAACACGAATTTCGAAGATACATATCCAAACCCCAAAACAGTTCTTATTGATTGATTCGCATGATCACCAAAGTATTGAGCGTCAGATATCTAATTTTTGAATTCATTTGTGCTGTGTTATGGTTTGTGCCGACATTCCCATATGGAAATTATGGAATCCAATGCTACGTGAATTTCTGTAAAAATATTCTCATGAAACAATTCCACACAGATTTACAATGAGAAATATTGTATGGAAACAATGAATTCTATTAATTGTTTGGAAACAATGAATTCTATTAATTGTTTGGAAACAATGGATTCCATTTATGGGAAATGGGCGATAGTCCCATCTGGGTATCAACTGACGAAACAACTGACGTGCAAGGAAATCAATACTTGGAATGTTAGAATAGGTTTAATGAATAGTTAAAAGTGTAAGTCTATTTTGATAACTTGTGATGTGTTACCCAAATGCAACCATCAATCTACTGCAAAACTGTTACTCATACTATGGGAGTTTTGTGACCTCATGGAGTTAAACACAAGTAATATCTTCCTTCTGATACTAATGCTGCGCCATACATGTAAAAGGCAGTGGAAGCCATGCAGGTGTTGTTTCCAAAATTACTACTCATAACCTGGCTTGTACGTGCGTTGTATTGCAGAACTGATTAGATTTATTTATTTACTTATTTTACGTCAAAAAACAGTTGAAACTGCGTATGACGTGCTATGGGGAGAAGTGAATTCTGTGCACATTTTCAAAATTCTGTGATCCCTGTACTGAGTCATATACTACATAAATTTTGAAAATTAAACAAAAAAAGCTCTCATGTAATAAAATCTATTTTCAAGGATAAATAAGCAATAAATTTTGGGCTCTTATCCATGATGTCCTTCGTCAACCTCCTTCCTGCCGCAACAACATGGAAACGATAATTTGAATAACTATATTTCCCAATGAATGCTAAAAGACGTGCACAGATAATGAATTTACCTTTATGTTCAGAAGCAAAACTAGGGGCCATCTCAACATTTGCTCAATGGATCAGCACAAGCAAGTCATTTTTGACAAAAATCATTGATTCGTAAATCAACAGACAAGGTAATGGTAAAATTCCTAGATTAATGAAGAGAGGCTTACAAGAATCACGTGGGTGGGATTTGGTTATTATTCGTACAATTCGTTTTTGTAATCTAAAAGTCTGGGAGCTATAAGATGTATTTCCCCAGAATATTATGACATATCTCAGGCGGGAATGAACATTCGCGAAAAATATACACAACGAGCAGTATGAAGGCTGATTGAATTTGAAAGAATTCTGAACGCGTAGCATAATGAACTTAATTTTGTGTTCAATTCATTTAAATGGACGTTCCATTTAAGGTTTGACTGAATTGAGAGACCTAAAAAGTTTGTTGCCTTAACATAAGTCAATGGTACACCGTTCATTTTCAATGGAGCACAGAATTGTTTATTTGAAATGGTAAACTGCATTAAAACCGTTTTCTTTTCGTTTACTATTAATTGGTTATTTCGGAACCAATTTGAAACATCTGGTGTTGTACTATTTACGGTTTCTTTATTGCAAAGGATGTTCGTATCATCCGCAAAGAGAACCGTTCTTCCGTTTCGAATCGTCGAGGGCATATCGTTTACGTAAATAGGAACAGAATACCACGAGCAATGGGCTCCACGTGCAAAGGGCAAAGAGTCGGAAAGGTACGTACGTAATGTTCCATCAACCCAGTAAGGTATTTCCACTCTCTGAGATCGTTGTTTAAGGTACGAACATAACCAATCTAAAGCAATACCACGGATTCCATATGAAGGTAATTTTGGAAGTAAAATGTCATGATCAATGACGTCAAAAGCTTTTGAGAGATCTAAAAATAATCCAATAGGTGCCTCGTTTTGATCCAACGATGAAGCGACATCTTTAAAAAAAAGAAAATCTAGCTGTTTCCGTTGATTTTGATTTTCTAAATCCATGTTGGCAATCTGAAAGCGCGTGGTGTTTACTGAGAAAGGTTTCCGTTCGTACGTAAAAAAATCTCTCTAATATTTTTGAAAAAACTGATAGAAGAGAAATGGGCCGATAATTTTGAATTTCATTTTTGTTGCCTTTTTGGAAGAGCAGCTTAATTTTAGCTGTTTTGAAAATATCTGGAGACGTTCCAGTGCATAAGGATGCATTAAACATGTGAGTTAACGAGTGTATAATGGCATACGCACAGGTCTTTAACAAAGAATCTGAGAATTCATCTAAACCGGACGAATATTTATTTTTTAGTTTACCAATAATTTTGAGAATTTCAGAGGAAGAAGTTTCGGAAACGAACATCGTGTCTGAAATTTTGGGTGAACTGTCTATTATTGAATTTTGTGGCTGAAGACACTTAAGAGACTAGCCACTGTTGCCGGATCGTTCACATTTATATCGTTATATTTTAAAACAACATTCTCTACAAGGTTTCTAGTTGATTTGGTCGTATTTTTTATTATATTCCATTCCGTTAGATCTCTGGTTGACTAATTGATTTCCAGTAAAAAAATAATTAACGAGATGGACCATCTAAATTGATTTAATGAGCTACAATGCTTAAATTTTTTATTTTATTTATACAAGTTATATAACAGTTTGATTTTTATACTGCAGCATCCATAAGCATATCACAACAATTGTTTTATGCTGAAAAGCTGAAAAATTATATTGTCCCAATTTCAGTGCACTCTGCAATTAAATCTTTGGAGACGTCTTCCCTGCAATTTTCCGCCTGCCTTGAAATTGCCCAATCAGCAGTCGCTTCTTTAAAACTTGTTCATTTATCATTCGAGGATCAAAAGGGACATAGTGAAGAAAAAGGTCTTCAGTTCTGGAGAACACCCCGCTTTCGAAACCATTTGCCAATTTGAACTGTTAATGCAGTGCTATGAGGGGACAATTCCGTCATATTGGATATTGACTAGGGGAGAATGGGGGAATCACGGTCACCTAAGAAATATCAGTAGTTACTTCTATTAATACTAATATATTTCAATGCTTTTGGTTGTAATCTAACAATTATTTAAAAATCTTTGTTAACTGAGACTTTGGGTGCTTTTATCTTAATAGTTACAAATTAATGAAAGGTTTTTTTCAAATACAACATTGACTCCCATTACCCCAAGGGGTGGGTAATGACGTCAGAGGAGCGGCAATCACGGTCAAGGAGGGGATTTTTAAACAATAATCCATTTTTTGTTATATCTTATATATTTAATGCTGAAAAACATTAGTCTAAAAAAATAGCATGACATGTCACCAAAATACATTACATGAACCTAATTTTTCCATATCTCAAATGTTCAAAGCAAGGAAGTTTACCAGTGATGTCAGCTTTTGATACAACACTAATATCATCCACATCTGGAAACACAAAAATATCCTTGTGGCATCGGTATGCACGCATAAATTTTACTTTTATATTTTTTTCCACATTTAATACCTGAGCCACAAACTTTTTCTCAGTTTTTTCATTTGAAACTGTAACAACAACAAAATCATTGTTCATTAATATTGTTTTTTCAAGTTTGAAATTGTGTTGTGTAGATTCACCATCACTTTCATCATAGTTGCTCATTTCCTCCCAGCCCCCATCAGAAGAGTCCTGGCAGAGGTTGTTTAGATCTACATCAGACTCTGAAGAATCGTCCTGCAACTTGTCTCTCTTACTGGGCCTACTAACTTTTCCAACATTGAACTTATCAGAAATTCTGCGTTTTAACATTTTTTTGCTGGCGTTGGAGCATTCTTGCTCGTTTTCTTCCAGCATGACTTTCTGTGGTGATTCTGTCAATATAGTAGAGTGTTGCTTTCTTGCTGTGTTTTTGAAGATCTACGTATTTGTGGAATTGGTGACACTTCTTGAAAGAAACCTCTCCATTCACAGGATCTTCAGTTGGCGTCTTGCCAAGTTCCTCTTCATTTCCATTATCAAATGAAAAGTCTTCATTTGAAAATACTTCCGGATTTATTGGATGGATGCCAGTGGATTGAAAGCCAGATATTCCTTTTGCAATAGTTGCAACAGTAGAATATGCCTTCTTGAAGAGCTCAGCCAAATTATAAACTGTGATGTGTTCGCCAGGTTTGCTCTTCATAAGTAGATCACACTCTCTGTTGAATGCCCGTTTTAATGGACCAAAGAACGCAACATCCAAAGGTTGTAAGCGATGTGAAGAATGTGGGGGTAGAGATAGCATTACAATATTGTTGTCACGACAAAAGTTATATGCTTCCAAAGTGATGTGACTTCCATGATTGTCCAGAATGAGAAGAACTGGCTCTTCTTTACTGGGTTTTGCATGTGTTTTGAAATGTTGTAGCCAAACAAGAAACAGTGCTTCATTGGACCATCCATTTACTGAGCAGGTATAAAGTGCTCCAGGACATCCATTGGTCTCGAGATTAGAGTCATCCTTTGTCGAGCATAAATGAACATGGGAGGAATGTAGCCACCAGCCGCATTCAAGCAACAAATAACTGTTGTTGTTTTGCCTCTCTCCCTGATGTCACGGCTCCAATTCTCTTCTGTCCTTTTGGTGCAATTATTTTCCGGTCTCTTGCACAGTTGTGATCCCTGTCTCATCCACATTATAAATTTTGTGAGGAGGAATCTATATTTCCCATTACTTTCTCCAGATTAACAAAAGATGTTAACCTCGTCTCTGTTAAAACCTCTTAGCCTATTCATACTTATAGACTCAGGTTTTCGCACTGAAATGGTAGGATTTCTTTTCAGGAAACCTTCTAGCCAATCCTTTCCAGCAAGACGCTTTGTTTTATTGAATGTGTGATCTATTTGTAGCTTTTCAGCGTATTCGAAAACCAATTTCCGAAGCTGCAAAGGAGTTAATCCATAGTACAGGTTAGCTAAGGTCCCAACATTTGCAACTATAGTTGCTTCTTGTTCCTGTGTAAATACAGGTTTTCTTCCCATTGAGGACCACCCACCGCTAAATTCTTCAGTCTTTGCTGGAAAGTACTAAAAGGTATTCCATACGTTTTAGCAGCTTGCCTTTGACTGACACCTTTTTCCACACACGCAACAGCATTGGAAAAGTCTTCTGCAGTCCATTGCGCTTTTTCAGTTTTTCTTTTCCAATTTCTTGGCATCTGAAAGTAATATCAAACCAATAGATAACGGAGAATTTATAATGGGGTAATGGCGGTCAACTGACCGCCATTGCCCTACATGACAACACGCGGGAAAATATCTTGTTGTATGAAACGTATCTTGTGTATGATAGAATTCGCACAATATTTAGCTGCCTGATACCACTTACCTTTCACAGGAGAGTTTTCTTGGAAACAACAGCTAAAAATTCAAATCACGAGCTTAAAATATTCTACGAAAAAATTAGATGAATAACACTGAAATACGAAAACAGTCTCCCAGCACCGCGCTTAGCAACCGAATGCTTCAAAATGGATTCCAACGTAGTATCAAATGATACCGCTAGATGGCAGATCGTTCCTCATGCTTGTGTGAACAACAAAGGATCAGAAAACACTCTGACCGTCATTACCCGCTGACCGTGATTACCCCGTTCTCCCCTACACGCCAGAGGATATGTGCAAGTGTAAAAACGCATTAATGTCTTCGTGCGATGTAGAAAGCTTATAGTCAGTACAAGGCTCTCTTGCAAGATAATAAGAAAAGTTTCATTGCTGAAAATTTAAAACAAATATTTGTTCCTTGTTACGGAGGTAGTTTTAAATAATAGGATTATGAAGAGTATAATGTTTATGTTATTGAAATAGAGCACTATACATTTCGATAAAAGTATTTTGATAATGATAATTAATGTTGCATATTTTTAACTTGGTAGTACATATTTCTGTATATTATAATACATATTGAAACATGCCCACAAACTTCTCAGAATTATTGGGCGTTTCGTCGTAACCCGTTTCCGAATTTATATTAACAGGAAAGGGGCGCCAGGAAAAAGGTTACGATAATATTTGTAGCTATTATTGCTTCAAAGAAAACTAAATATTGTCTCGCTAGCTGGGTTGATGGGTTGCGTCTGAAATAATCGCTATTACCTATTGATAGCCGATTACCCGATCTGCCATCCATTCAGAGTGGCTTTTTTTTCTTTCAAAAAGAAACTTAGGATTTATTGCTTATTGCGATGAAAAAAAAATCAAATTAAAATTTACAACCGAAAGACTGTCGTTTGGTCATGACCTTGTTCGAACCTTTATACTGCACTATACGTCGCGCGCTCTTGATCGACGTCGCCACGAGGGACCATCTTCTCTTCTCCCCGGTGATGCGAATTCCAGAGTCGAAGTACCGCGTTCTTCTCTCCTGTTCTTCCACGCGAACGTTGCCGAGCCACTGATCCGCACTACTTCAAATATTCGTAGTTCTAGTTCGATTAAACTTGCAAAAATAATACCCAGTTCTTTACGTTTACACAGCAGAATTGTTTTAAAGTTCCACAAATTAATTACTTGTCCAGAATATTTCTGAGTCCTATCATACACGACTTTTCGCAAGTTCTAATTTCCGCGTGTTGTAAAAATAATTAGTCCAAACTTTTCGTGAACGTTCGAAATTCTATCAGTTCAATAATTAGTAGAGTTCCCTCGCGAAAAATAACAACTTATACTTTTAACACACTGTAAATGAATCAGAGTCCAACGTTCCTCAATTTCATGAAAAACTACAAGTTCCAATTACACAAATTATCTATCCGGGAGCGACCCGCACAGCGTCACGACACATGACAGGATGTGTATTTTTTTATTACTGCTCAGCCCTCCAGACCTCGGCTTCTCCTTTTCTACTGTTTTGTCTCAACAAGTCAGACATACTTCTGCAGTAGTAGACTATCGTTGCTCTCTCCAACCAATCGGCCATAGGCGCCATATTCCTATTTAATTACCCTAGCATTTCCACCCATTTACGACAAATAACATGTAATAAAAATACCCACATATTGATATGTCACAATATATATGTACATATTTTCCAAATTTTTAGTACAGTGAAGGAGAGATAACGCGCGATACGTAGCCTGCTTGTTTGGGTACTGCCAGGGCCGGCGATTGGTGATAAGTCCGAGTGGGTAGTTGACCCGGGTGAAGTCCCCCTCCTTCCACCGAAAGTATATATGAAGGGAAAATACAAAACAGATATTTAAAAAAAAAGACATGTTTTCATTAAATTGTTATCACATTTTTTTAATATTCTTCAGCAATTAATTTTTGCAATGCAAAAACACCGCTGCGCTTTGCATTTCTTGATATAAATTCTTTTAATAATTTTTGCAAATCGATTTTGTCATCATGTCGCTATAAATATGTAAAATCGCAATACTGTTGAGCCGATCTTGCAACATAGTTGATCACATATACTTTTTGAATCGACGCAAATACTGAGAAACTTCATTCATTTTTAAAATTTGACGTTTGTAGAATATTTCTCTCACACAAAATTTCATGTGGGTACTTTACCCACTCGGAGTTTTTAATGAGGCTGCAGGCATAGCTGCCCACCATACCTACTTTATCCGCTGGGCCTGAGCACTGCTCCGGCATTCTTCTGGTATTGATAGGAGAAAGTACAAAAAAGTCCCAATCAGAGCCCTCAAGGAATGTGGTCGGGCGGACCTGTCCAACTGATTCCCCATAGCCCTCATTACCACTCTACTCACTGGTTCAATCTAGCCTAAAACCCGCCCATATTGGCAAAGTTCAAAGTGTGTGATCGGAATATTGAATCATCATATTTTGTTCAGAAGACATTGGAGCACAATACTTTCAGCTCCAGAAAGTTCGAGTTCGATGGTGTAACGGTTAGCGTATAGGATTGTTAAATCCAAGTACATGGGTTAAAATCCGATCAAAGGATTTAGGGTGAAAAAGTCCTTCGTAAGAGAGGAAGTAAAGCCGGCTGTCCTATATTGTATCATGGGACACATTTATGCATGTAAAAGATTCTCGATGAAGAAGCCTCTGAATGAATTCCGAAATCGCCTGTTTCGTCTCCCGAGTGATACCGTATTTCGCCACTACATGGCGAAAGCTGCAGAACGAAATCTGCTTGGTCAGGCAGAAGAGCAGGTCTGAAGGCCCCGTTACGTAAAATGAGACATTGAATTGAATTCAAAGTTATTTCTGTCATTTTTTTCTTCCAAAGCGAGTCATTAAGTTATCGTCGCTCGAATCCCTCGAATTTATTGGTAGTTGTCGACAATATTCATGAGATTATATAAAGTGTTTAAATTGTTTGTATATTTTTTTGTATTTCTGAGAATTTATCTGAGAATTTCCAAAGCACAAGTGATATTTAATAGGGCGATCCACCCATGAAACTACGTCCAATACAGTTCCAAAATGCGCCAAATATTGAAGATAACTGAAAGCATGTTAAAATCAAACAGGTTATTTTACAGTGCATACGCGATTTATTGCACATCAACACAGCGATTGAAACGTATCACCTCCTTAGATGAGTTGCAGCTTATTATTGACCAGTAGGGAGGGGCGGTAAGAAAAATCGGCTAGAAAAAGCGATAAATTTTTCGAGATACATCGCCCTGATTGCGGCATTTTATTTGTTTAGTTAAAAGATATAGCTGCACATATCTGCAACTTTTATCGCCACTTTACTGCAATGCTAAGATTTAACTCTACATCTTCCGGATGTGCTTCGACGTCTCTGGGAATTAATGTTTTGGATATTTTTTCAATTTCCCCTCTGATAGTTATTTTCAATAAAAAAAATTACCGATATAAATTTTCAGAATAATTAAACAATATTAACCCATGGCACTGAGAATAGGATTTTATTGTAGTTTAAGAAGACTTTAGTTTCTTGTAGTGGAAACCAAGACTTTGGGTTCGATGGGTGTAGATGTAAATCCAATGAGAGTATCTCGAACTACTTTTCTCAATCATAATAATTTCAAATATTTTGTAATAAATAAGTTCCAACAAAATTAGGTCTTTTCAGCATTGATTCCCGCCAGATGGGTGTCTATTGGTTGAGAATTGATGTATACAAGTAGGGACGTGGGACTGCGAGCGGAGCGATTCATCAGCTCTACAAAAGAGGTTCGAATCGAAAAGCTGAATGCTCCACTCCGCGCGTAAGGCGGCTCCTCACATTCGGCATTCGCCGAGCAGCGAGCTACTCAATTCACCTGAACCCGAGCAGCTGATGTGTTTGGCGAATGTTCTGTTCTTTGTGTGTCCTAAAGACCGACACGTGGGGGTAGAGCGAACACGAGTGTTCGTCGCTTTTCAAATAGCAGGCCTCTCCTCCACAATACTCGGGTTGGAGTGGTCGCTCACTACTCGTCAAAAGTTTGGGCCGCCTTACTCCTGCGATCGTTCACTACTCGCCCAATACCGAATGTGTGGAGCCACCTTAACCCCGTGGTCGCTCAGTACTCGCCAAATACCGAATGTGTGGAGTCGCCTTACTCCTACGGTTGTTCCATACTCGCCGAATACCGAATGTGTTGAGCCGCCTTACCCCTGCGGTCGCTCACTACTCGCGAAAGTGCTCACTGTCAAAGAATGGATACTGTTTTATTAGGAAAGAAAACTTTTCTGAACGAAAGGACCCTTTGTAGGTGGTAAAGTGCTTTTCATCAAGAAATTCAATAAAATGAAAGTTTTCAAAATCTTTAAACTCCTAGTCTATCTGAGTCACTACTGTATTCAGACGATTCAGTAAAAAAAAAAATTATTGAAAAATGGCACACTTAACGACAGATTAACGACAGCCTATTATGGCTATAAGGTTAAGCAGGGCCGTTTTAACAGCTTTGGGGACCCTTGGGCCCACGTTAATTTGGGGAGCCCCTATTCTTACTTTCACCGAACCCTCCTGCCAATTTAAAGACAAGGTTTGTTAAAAAACGTAGTTAAATCTAAAGCTTCTCATCAGTGAGCGACGCTCTCGCATCAATCAGCAGCATTCCATATTATCCAACGATGCGCGACAAATCATTCCTTTATGCCATTCTTTTTGCGTATGGTTTTGTATACTTTTGTATCCGTTTGCGTCACTTTTGTATACGGTTTTTATCTTGTTTTGAACAATGTAGTATTAAATAATTTTTTAAGAATTCCCGGAGGCCCTGGGCCCGGGCCCTTCAGGCTCGTGCGTTAACACGGGCCTGAGTGTAGGAACTGACGTTATAATAAAGATGAACTGGCCGAAGAAGCAGAGGCCATCTGCTGGCGGTAAATTAAAAAACGAGAATAATGAATTCTTTCTCTGGCTCTTGAGTTACCATTGTAGGAGTATAATGAACACAAACGAAATCTTTTTAAAGTATTGGATATTTTTAATTTCAGTTTTCGAAGTACCACCCATTAGATTTGGATTAAATTGTAATATTTGCAAACTGATAGACAAGTGAACAAGAATTTGAGCGTAAGAAAAGCTTCCACATTAAAGGTTGCTGCGTTATAAAAGAAGAGAATTGAAGGATCGATGTACATTGTTTTTATATGAACTAAAATTATATCTTTAGATATAAGATATTGATAATTTGAAATTGTGTTTGATATATGAATTACATCACGTATTATAAAACGAACATTTGAGTACTTACTTGCTGAAAAGTCGTAAAACCACACACAAAATGATGAACATTAATGCCATGCCCACCAATACTCCAATCATCGCTGGATCAATATGAGTTTCTTGTTTAGGTGTTTCTGGTGCACCTGTAATCCGCATAATTCCTTAGATTGTGTTTTATAAAAAAATACGTAAAAGAAAATTACAGTAATTGACATTATTCATAACATTTTTGGTAGTTTAAACATTGTCAGACATTTAAACTACCATAACTACTTTTTGTATATTTATTTTTATTTTATTACTGATTCCTTAATATTCAGATTTCAAGTGTGGTATCAGAATGTGAATAAAGACCTTTTCATAAAGTTTTTATTTTTGTGCATGCGTAAAAATTTCGAAAATTGGATTGCATTATGATTACCACGGCAATATCATTTTTGTAATAAATACACATGCCAATTTTTTATTATTTATTTAACGTCAAAAAACAGCTAAAATCTATCTACTTGGCTGTCCGAGACACGCATTGTCCTAGGCACGAATGCCAACGTTTCGGTCGTCATGCTTCGACCTTCCTCTGGGCGAAAAGCATTTGTTGGCATCTATGCCTAGAACGCGACGTCTCCTGGGCAGCCAAATAAATACGGCGTATTGACTCCGGTCGCGGAAACCTTTCTGCTACCGGAGTCAGTAGGCCGCTTCAATAAAACGCTTTCAGTTAAAAACTGTATTTCACGTACTACATGGGAAGAAGTGGAATCTTCATTGGCAAAATTCTGAAATTGCCGAAAGAGAGGCTATGTAATTACGTCCACAAGTTATTGTAGATGTTTATCGTATACGTACCTTCCAGACGATTGAATTGTTAAAACTCTAGTTGTTGGTTCGGTAAGTATACCTTACGTTACCATAACATCACCATAACTTACCATAACCACGCCACCATAACTTAGTCGGGCAATAAATATAAAACATACTACTCATATTATTAAGATTTCCGATCCAAGAAAGATTCATGTCACCTGTTATCCAGATTGCCATCCATATAATCTTAACATATCTAGATAAATCTTAAATGCATGTATACTCAGTATTCATTAATATCTACAATGAATGCAATAATATTCGAGTTAAGAGTCTCGTTTCCTTCTAAGAGATACTTAACTAACATTATTGAACTATTGAAAGTTCTAAAATGTTTTGCACGACCTACTGTGAATTCAGGGAGACAATTTAGTTCACACAGGTTAAAGTTTATGCAGACGTTGTATTAGATAATCCCTACAATTTTCAACCGGGAAGTATAAACTGGAAGGATAGTACTGGAGCAATCTAGAAAATTCAAATTAAAAAGACAACAACAAGATCCACACAGAGAGAGACCATTGTTTCATTAAAAGTAATTTTTAAAATCCTACCAAATATACTTTGTGCCCTTTTAAATATTTTTCCTTTATGATAATTATGTAAATGAAAATTACAGTGTTTCTCGAAAGAGGTACGGACCTCAAACACAGTTCATTCATAACATTTTTGTCAACTCTGATTAAACTTTTTGTTTTAATGAGAGGTACCTAATTGAATATAATACGCCTTAGTTCTACCACTGGAAAACACAAAAGTAGCTTTCACTTGAATATTACTTACTTCCACAACTCCATGCTCCATTCGTTTGCTGAGGGGTCATTCCAAAACGACATGCACAAAGTCCTCCTCTGCATTCTGTCTTCAGGACAGCCATATCACACTGCTCATTGAACGTGCATGTTTGGTTGATGACTCGTGCTGCATAATCAAACAATACATGCGTAAGTTTTTGTTAAAAAATAATTTTTATTTAATTTAAAATAATAGTTTAAGTTATTTTATTCATAATAATGGTATTATTTTTTGTTCTTTCTATTGTTGTAAATAACTGTATTAGTAAATTAGAGTCTTGTGCTATTGAAGCAATACGTAGGAACTTTTTACTTTTCCTCATTTAGAAAACTAGGATTCACATCAACAGTATGAGCGCGAATATTGGTCGTAAAATCCACTTTTAAGGTTATTTTCAGTTGTAACTTCGCACAAACGTCAAAATTAAGATATATCAGGGCTGTATCTAAGACGATTAAGATTGATGCAGGTGGAGAGGAGATACATGCAATTTTGCACCCGAAAATCGATTTGTATGTATGTATGTATGTGATATTCATAACTAAGAGGCGGATTTTAATGAAATGCCTTTTTTACTTCCTCGTTTACATACATATATACGGAGTAATATACATAGTATAGAGAACGTTATGTAATGTTGCGCGAAAAAACGGCGGATTTTCAGCAGAAAAATATTCATTGCCGGGCCCTGGTAAAGAAAAAGTAGATACATCTAGCTGATAAGTTAAGAAAAAATCTTCTAACATGTGGTGTGGACAGAATCCCTATTTCATGGGTCCTTGATGCCGAAAAACCAATTGAAAGCGAAACGTCCGCCCGTCTGTCCGTCCGTCTGTGAACACTACAAGGGCCTAAATCATACGTAGGATTTGTTCCAAATTGAAGACATCTCTGTCCATTTGGTTCTAGTTGAAGCTTTGACATTTTTAAAAACATTTTTTTTTAAATATTGGGATTCTTTACATGAAGCCCCCTGGACATTTTCAAAATTTTCTCAAATACGTCTCCAAATTGTTTCTTTACATTTTTGGTAGAATTAGTGTCAAACGAACCGTATACGATGACATAGGCGCCATATAACACTATTCTTTGTTGTTTTTTTAAATTACAAAAATGTAATTTTTTTATTGTCTCTAACATCGGTAATATTTACATCAGAGGCGATTTATTGGCGTCATTGTACTTATGAGTTCATGTGCTTTAAATAATGACACATAAAGTTTCTCGAAAACAACAGTTTTCTGTTAAAATTAGCTCAAAATTCCGCACTCAAATGCCATTTTCTCAAAAATGGCTGCAAATATTTTCTTCAAACTTTTCCAATGGCTAGCGCTAATTGTACTGTTTAATATGAGGTTAAGTAAATTTTTGTGTATTCTTTTGTTTTTTCAATATGAATGTAATTTGTTTGGAAATATTTCTCACGTCGTTAATATGTGTATTTTCATCAATTTGTATACATTATTACAATTGTGAGTGGAAGTGTTTCAAATGACGTCAAATGAAATTTTTCGAAAACTCAAAACTCAAATATGATATTATTAAAACTACCCCAAGAGAGAAACCAACAGTCTGCGGCGTAGAGTGAGTGGTACTATAGCTACAGCTATTTAGTTATTGTAATATATTACATGTATGTGTAAATTCTGTGAACATTCCTCCGCGAGAAGAAAAGAAAAAAAGAAAAGAGACAAGAGGGATTTGGAAAAGTAGTGTGATATGGAAAAGAAAACTTGGAGAAAGTCGTTTTGAGCTATGTTTTGAAAAGGAACCAATGCTACAGTAATTGAATGCGGACGTTGTAATGTGTGTGATGCATGAGCTAGAAACAACGGAGAAGAAGAGAGAAAGAAATATAAGTCAATTACCATCTTATATCACAGACAACTAAAACTGTATTCTTAGTGTAAGAAAAATCAACAGCCTGTTACATGTTGGGACTTTTTGTTGTAGATATTAATAGTTTCTGTTGTTAATTTTATTGTTTAAGTAAAGGAATAAGTTTATTTGTTCAACAGAGAAGCGTTTAACATATTGTTTTAGTATAGTAATTTAGGTAATTATCTGAAATTTTTTTTACACTATTCGTCCTGTTTTCCGTATGGAAACATTTCAAAGGCCGTGACCTGAGAATTGATTTGTTTTATTGTGCTAATGTATCATAAAAAAATCGGCCATATCTAAAAGATACATTTTGGTACCTCACATTATTGGCGTTACAAACGGTCGCGGGCTCTTCATGTGCGTACGCTCTGACGGGAACGTAAGGTTCAGAACATTTGTAACAGAAAATTTTAGACCGTTCGGAAATTAGAAGCATATCATTCGCGGCGCGGTGAATGATTTTTCTTTTGCAACTATCAGTTCGGCCTGTAGGTGCCATTCGCACTGGCCACATTTATTTTTTATTTATTTATTTATTTATTTATTTATTTTACGTCAAAAAAGCAGCAGTCAAAAAACATCAGCACAAAGCTCGACCAAGAATGGAGGCCGGAGTAAAGAAGCTGCGCGATGTGATTGGCCAGTTCGGGGGATTCGAGAAAGAATTTGTACGCTCATCCATTTTAGAACATACAAGATATATTTTCTCATAAGTTAAATCTCAAAAGTTATTTCTAATTGTTCTTTATAAGGAGAAAATGGAGATATCTTTTTACTTTCTCGTATTTTATAGTCAAATCTGCGCCCATTAAATGCAGTTTTTTGTTGGCGCATGTATGGAGGGGTACACACGTGTGACCTAATCGAAGAACCTCGTCTGACGTGAAAGCGACTGGGCTTTGGCGTCCAAAAAGGTATGGGGGAGGGGAGGTGGGGTAACTTCATCCAGGCCGCGACTTAAATGGATCCCCAATTTTTTTCCCATCCAAAACATAAAATATGTATTTACTTCTAATTCAAATGAAGCACTATTCATTATTTCTGTTGCACGCAGAGATGCGTATTGTTTGTGTCAAGGGAGAGGCCACTTTTGTTTGAAATAAAGAGCCTCCGTGGAACTATTGCCTCAGGTCTCTTGTTCTCTCTGGGCACTCTTTCTGCTGCTGATTACTTACAGATGTCGCATTTATCCAGGTTGTTGGTGGCAGGAAAGTCCGGATGGCAGTCGCACACGCGGCGTTGCGTGCCTGCGCACTGGGCGTTGTCGTAGCCGCACTGCAGAGTGTCGTTGCATTGGTCACCCCACTTCTTCTCCCCTCGCGCTGAAAACGGAAAACACGTTTATTGTGTACTCGTAGAGACATTCAATTTTGGTGCTGCATATCTGTCTTGGTCTGCTCTGAATATCAGGGGGCTTTGAAGCCTCAGTGACTCGGGATATCAAGAGGTTTTGATGCAACAGAAGAGAGCTTCCGGCATTAATCATTTGCACCTCCATTGTGATTATCTGCATTAACCCTTATGTGCCTAAATTAATTTCTTAAAAATGTATTACACATTATATAATTTAAAAAAATATTAAAATTGTTTTCCTCAAAATTTGGAAATGCACGTGGTTACGCCTTTGGGTATGATGGAAAACAACGTGAAGTTCTAATAGAATTTCTGCAATATTTTAAGGTGAAAGTTTGAAGTATCTACGTCTTCGTACAGAGTGCCCGTACGGGCAAGCTAGGCAGATAAGGTTTAACGACAGAACGTCACCTATGAAGGTCTTTACATCAAATAAGGTAGTGCTAGAAACTACGAGTTTTGAGGTTGAACGACGGAATATTAGTTCCTCTCAGGGCGGAACAAAGCCGTATTCAGTTTCTCTTGAGTGGGAGGGGTGTGGTGGACAGTGCGAGAACTCTGACTTCCCCAATTTCTCCTGCCTCTCATAACCATTTCTGCATCATGTTTCACCTCATTATCATTATCACTGTTATCTACTCATGAGATCGTATCTCGCGGGTCTCAATGAACTCAGCAGGTGAAAGGCCCCTAACAATAATAAATAGTAAAATTTAGAGCTGTTCTCTACCGCGACGAGTTCAAAACCAAAGGTTAACACCACCCGGGTCGAGGATCGGGTGCGTGGGATTCCCTTTCGTTTCCAAACTGCACACATCTTTCCACTAACGACGTGAGGTTCGCCGAGAAACTTACGAACCGGGCGGGCATTTCCAATCCGACGTTCCAAGATTAGATCCCATCCTGAGCGTGAAGTAACATAAACGGAGATCAATAACCCCATCAACAAACTGAGAATTTTGATTCTGAATTCATAGAGGCAGACCCGGAAGACAAGTATTTCGTGTTTCCCAAGAAAAGAAAAGAAAAGTAATGAAATTAAATAATGCACTACGTACCCAATCCCCAGACAGATCAGAGTGTATGAGAACATAATATAAAGAATAACCTATTCCCCAAACCTCTCTAGGTGATCTGTTGGCTACATAATCGGTATCAAATACGAAGCGCTTAATTCTTTTACGTATTAAGTATGATGGAAAGACATGGATGAGCTAGTCCAGCGAACCGATTTTTGCTCGTTCTGCGCAAGATGAGACGTTATACGTCACAAACCACGTGACCACAACAGGCACTTCGTTTGACAAGCGAGGCAAGACGATGGCTGCCATGTTGCATGGAGAGCGAGAAACAAGTGGCATAACGTGAAAATTTTCAACGATGACCAACCAAAAATAATACGATGAAGGCGTAGTTGAAATAAAAGAAGCAATATTTAAAAAAAGCTTCTTATATCTATTTCAATGACTTGTAACAAAGTGATAACTTTAGTACGGTCTGCATTTAAAACTCCCGCTAATATTATGAAGCAAACTAGTGCACGAAGCTCATTGGCTGAAGCTGGCTAGGCTGCGCTCACCCATGCCTTTTCATCATTATATTAAGATGAATTGCTTATCTGTTTTTCGAGATGGGAAATATCTGAATAACCGGAATCCTGAATTTACAAGTTTACAAGCAAACAGATACTTTTGTTGCGTGTGTAGTTAGGGGTAACACAGTTGTCAGCTCTGTTTGGTGCAGAGCGGACGCCAAGTATAGAGAAATTAGACTAAGAAAGGACAAGTTTGACACGTCAGAAAACCCAAGAAAATCTTGCTGGATGACGGCAAGAAATTGTGGCTAGGCATCTACAAACCAACTGCAAACAAACGCATTAACAAATTGAGCACATGGCACATAACTTGCAGTTATGCTGCCAACGGTAGCAAAGCAGTAGCTGTCAAAACGGTCCCTTCTTAGAGTAATCTCTCCGTAGTGTCTCACCGAGGCATCGGATGACGCCGTCTACGTATGGGTACGGCACGCGCCCTTCTTTGCAGCTGCAGCGGTTGTTTCGGCATTCCGTGTTCTTCAGGTTGCATTGTTCATCGAAGCGGCAAAATTCTCTCAAGCTGGCAGCTGTCAACAAACACAAAATACTTCAGTAGACACATAACTGGCTGTTGAGAAATTGAATACACATGACAATACATTCTCTACTGTCTTTTAGCAGTATCAATATAGAATATATAAATAAATCTGAAGTGTCTAGGTGTGACTTTAGAATTTTCTTCTTTTAAATACTTCTTCAATTTGTTTATTTGATTACTAAAACAAATCTCACGTCTTATCAATTGTTGTGTCCGTCAGTACGAACCGTTTTAACTTAAAGCTTCTGAATCTATCAACACAAAATTGAAACACATTGTAGACATGGGACCAACATACATTACCCATGGGACGTGATATCCCTCAATGGTTCCGAAGATAAGATTTCTTTGTCTCCTCCCCGCATTGTTCAACTTAATGGTCTTGTTAAGACAGCTCCACATATTCGGTATTCTGCGAGAAGTGAGCGTCACTAGCCGTCTTTCGTGTAGTGTGCTTGAGTTGCTTACTATTTGCCGAGCGACTAACATTCGGTGCTCGCCCTACCCACCGTGCTTCATTTGGTTACATCAAAGAAAGCGAATATTTGCGAAACACATCAGCTGCTCGGGATTGAGGGAGCAGTAGCTCGCTTCTCAGCGAATGCGACATGTATGGAGCCACTTTCATGCATAAAAGTAAGCACACATATTTAAATGTGGCACAAAAACTTTAGAACATCTGGAGTGAATGCCTTCAAGTTTGACACGAATACTACTCAGGGCAGGAAAATGAAAAATGGTGTGGTTGCGATTGAAAACTGTTCACTAAAAATGTTTAAAAACATTCAGTTAAATGCAATCCCCGTTCTATCTGTGCTTCACTGTTGCGGGCGTTGCCGTGTGACGCGGGGCGGAGCCGAGCAGGACCGGAGGAGCGGGCAGAGATGGAACGGAAGGAGCAGAAGCACCAGACGGAACGGAAGGACAGCAAGGAACGGGCGAAGCAGAATAAGCGAGAGAGGTGGAAGAAGCGAAAGGAGAGAGGCGGAGGTGGAGCGAAAGAGCAGACCGAGAGGAAGGATTGGGGGGGAAAAAAATACACCAGAGGTGATGGGCGGGGCGGGAGGTGTTGACAGGACGGTCGTGGCATTTAAATAGAACATGCAGGAGAGTCGACGCTACGTCATGAGCGGGAGGAACAGAAGAGCGGAAAGGGCTAGATAGGAGGGGCGGGAGGATTTTGCAGGACGGCCGTGGGATGGGATGTGCGGGGAAGAACAACGTAGCATAATGAAGGGGCGGAACAGATAGAGTGGAAAGGGCTGGATGGGCGGGGTGTAAGGTGATTGCAGGACGGCCAATATATGCCAGGTCAGGCGTACGGGGGGCAAACATTGAATGTTTCGCAAAGCCATCTCAACCCAATAATTGTCAACCCATTGTCAGTGCCGAGTTCCGAAAATTATGCAATTTCTTTAAAAACAAAACATGTTAACTGTGTAAAATGTGTTCGCTGTTGTGTCGACTGAACTTTAATTCTTAGATGCGGAGTGAGTGAGTATATTTTGTTTCCTGACATTCAATTAAGTTATTGACCCTGTAAGTGTAGTGCAACAGTATATACAGCGGTGGCGATGTTCTTTTCCCGATGAACCGTGAGACACGGTGCCGACCTCCAAGTATCTTTCCCCAGGTGGGCATCTCCTCAGCCTGGATGAGCTGTGAACTCACGAAGGGTCTCCCAACTTGTATGGTAGTGTAGTGCATGTATGTATGTATGCATGTATGTATGTATGCATGTATGTATGTATGTATGTATGTGTGCGTGTGTGTGTGTGTGTGTGTGTGTGTGTGTGTATGGGAGGGAAGGGGATAAAGATGGAAAAGAAAAGATCGAGGAAAATGATGGAAAAAAAACGTGGTCCGTGGCCCGTTTGTTTGCATTCTCTGCAATTGATTGGCAACTCCACGTGAAACTATCGATCAGAGCAACTGGGACTAGAATTCTCCTTCAGACAGGGTCAGTTCCACCCAGCTGCCCAGTTCTACCCAGCATGTGTAGCATGTGCAGCCCGCCACTGTCAGGACTCAAACCGTAGGACCTTCCGGACTACGATGCTTCAGAAGCAACGGTGGTGTCACTGAGGCATCTCAGCCGGTGTGAGATGTGGAGGTTGACGCATAGAGAGGTATAGAGACCCCGCACTCTTTTATACTGTTTCTTTAATGAACATTATCCGTGGTTGTTATAGTACCGGTATTTAACTAGAGGATCTTCGATGATTTGAACAACCAACGCGCATTCCTATTTGCGTGAAGAACCCACCTTTGCCGCACATGTCCTGCTTGTTGTTGATGGGCAGATCCGCATGGCATCGGCACTCGCTGTCGCGGCACTCCGCGCCCAGGCCGCACACCGCTCCTTCGTCGGTGCACGCCTCCCCCAGCTGGCGGATGGCTTCGGGGGCGTCCACTGCAACACCCGCGCGCCATTCAGGGAGGGGGAAACGAAAATAGTAAGTGAATGAACAGATCAATACATAATAAATAAAAAATAAATAAATAATGGAAAAAAAACTTTTACATTATCCCATTTATATGCTTTTACATTATCAGCATTTATATGCTGATTTTTTAAGTACGTATTCCTTATATGCCGAAAGTAAATGAATGAACGGATCAATACATAATAAAAAAATTATGGAAAAATAAACTTTTACATTGATTAACTTGGCTATCCGGGAGACGCCGCGTCCAGGGCACAGGTGCCCTGGACGCGGCGTCTCCCGGATAGCCAAGTTAATCATGACTCCGGCCGCGGAAGCCTACGCTCTAACTTTTACATTATACCATCGCATTTATATGCTGATTTA
Source organism: Teleogryllus oceanicus (assembly GCA_964035755.1). Lineage (NCBI taxonomy): Eukaryota > Metazoa > Arthropoda > Insecta > Orthoptera > Gryllidae > Teleogryllus > Teleogryllus oceanicus. The sequence continues at coordinate 170,102,261 of CAXIVR010000002.1, forward strand.
TTATGTATATATTTCTTGTATGTCGAAAGTAAATGAATGAACGGATCAATACATAACAAATAAAAAATAATGAACAAATTAAAAAAAATAACTATTACATTATCCCATCGCATGTATTTTCCGATTACTTATGTGTTCGGAGTATATTAAATGGCTCAATATATTAAATCTTCCTGTAAAATATAAAATTGAACTTTTGGATATCTCTTGTTATAAAGAATACTCCCGAAGTGTCAACACAATTCCAATTATTACGGAACTTGTATATAGGCATGCTCACTGTACTGCGTTCGTGAATGATCAAGTAACTTGCACATAATAGCCTCTTTTAGCAACTTGTGAGTTAAAAACTATTATCCGTTACACCTGTGTAAACCACTTATTTGTTTTTAGCGACATAATCCACTAGCGCTCGAATTGTATTGAACTTGCGTGCGCTTCCTGCACATTGTAGGATCTACATGGTAGCTTTCGTTTGGCCACTTTATTGCTAAACTGATATGTTGGTAAATTATATTACCTGTATTGCCACGCACACGTGCCAAACATATGAAAATTATTAAATGGATCAATCAACAAGTAATAAATTAAAAGTAAATATTGAAAAGAAAATCATAAATAAATACACACAATTTATTCATTTCAGCTAAGAAAACCATATATTTTATTTATTCTTAGAAATTCAAACAAGTTTAATTCTCTAGTGAATTAAAAAAATCACAAATGAGAATATTATTTCACTGCCTTTATAATTTTCGTACTACAACTGGTAATATACTGTTTATGTATTCAATGTATGTTATACAACCCAGATTCAATTTGGCATTCAAACCATAAAAGATATGTTCTATTTGAGTATAAATGGAGAATTTCATGTGTTCCGTTGAACTTTTTTGCCTTCGTTTAATAACGGTAATGGATTAAATAACGTTTGGATCTTGAGAGAAACAAGATTTACAATTCTGTAGAGTTGTAACGAAACTATTTCGTATTCAAACATTTCAAACATTTTCGGAATAAAATCTATTTTAACTTCAAAATTACTACTATTTGAGTTTTTATGAATTAAAGCATACATATAAAACTTAAAAATATTAAACAGTAAACAAATGCGTTGACAATACTCCCATAATATTACATTTTTTGACATCGAAGACTAGCCAAGTTATTAACACAGAAATTTTGATATATTCTATAAAATTATGTTTTATCTCATTTGCGTGAGAGGTGCTTCGGCAGTCTCCTCATGTATCGTCAGCATGTACAGTTATGTGTTGTCAGATTCAATCATTAAATCATGTAATTATTTTTTATTTTCTTAAATACATTTTTGAATTTCTGGATAGCTCATTTTAAATTGCATACGTATTCTGGAAGTATCCTACCTTCATCATATCTTCATCATAGATATATATTTCAGAAATTTTTCGTAGTGAATTAAATTGATTAAATATTGTTATATTACATTATTAATATTATTATTAGTAGTTTATCATACCTTCACAAGACATGCCATTGGGGCCGCTTTTTTCAACCAATCCGTACAGGCAGACGCAGCGGTTGTCCACACAATCGGTGAGGTCGTGTAGCCAATTGCATTGGGCCTGTACTTCACATGTTTCGTTGAGAGCAACTCCTGAAGCAAAAGCGGAAATGTTGGGGTATTCAGTACCTAAAAAATTATTTTTAGCTGGCACATAGCGGAGGGGAGAGTTTTCTCTGGAACAATAATAAAAAATCCCGCTAACTAATCCCCAAAGTTAGGAAGGTGAAGCTCTGCCTGTCACAAGTCAGGACCAAGAGGGGAGTGATAGAGGAGTAACATCTTTAAAAAATTGCCAGATGGCAATTTGAAAAGACCCCTTGTCAAGAAATGGTGAAGATGGTCAACATTTTTGAATGAAAAAGTACCAAATATAGGATAACAGAGCCATTGTGAAATTATGCAGAGGAACCTCCTTCAATCAAATTCACTTGCCTTTGCACCCGGTAGTTTTGAGATAGCAAATAAAAAGTGGAAGAGAATCCCAGTTAGAAACAAGTTTTACCTGTAAACCACTGCCTTTCAAATAGGCCGGCCCAAGAGGACCATCAAAGTCTGGGAAGTTCACAGACGTTAATCCCTTTTATAAGGTCATTATCTCCAAGATAAAAAAAGTTCTATCAAATTGTAACGCCAAGACTCTCAGAAAGATACGAAAGTTAAAAGATATTCTGATCTTATGATCTAAAAAAAATATAATAATAATAATGCCGTCCAAGAAGCTTGGTTGGAGTCGAGAATCCATTCGAGCCAGATGATAAAAAAGACATAAAACGGGTATTAAAAGACAAACCAGGCAAAGGGACATGAAATACACCAAAAATGATAGGAACAGTTATCATATTCAAAGAAATAATTGCATCGATTACCAATCGAATCTCTTAACTGTCATTCTGAAGCAAAAACAAAGATTACAGAATAATTAATGGCCACTCTCCAATTAACTAGGTTAATTAAAGAGATCTCGATGGAATGGAACAATGAACCTATGCAACAATCCAACTCCTTATTCCCAAACGCCATTGCCTTGTTCTGAAAAGAAAAACATCAATGTAGTTTGCCAGTACCCTGTGGACAAAAATTACAAATCATTGGCAAACCGCTGATATACGTCTGTTACATTCTTTTGCCACACATGCGATTTCAGGGTTTAAACACACTTCTAGGAAACAAAGAACTTGGAAGGCATCGAGCATATAATTGGAGTACCGAATATGTACTTATCTCATTTATATCGGATAAAGGAATTTAGAATGTGAAAGTAAAAAACGCAAAAATAAATTCTGATCACAATGTTTTTGAAGTTAAAAGTAAATTTATCCACATAAATCCCCACAAATTAAAAGCAAAAAAGTCCAGTCCCAGAATGTGTTACACTCCAAATTAAAGAACATACGACATTCAACGAATGCAAACCAACATGTTGAAAATATGTCCTTATTTCCGCTGAAGATTTTAAAAAGAATGGTACAAGAAACTTAGGGATCGTCCATAAATTACGTCACGCTAAAGGGGTGATTGTAGCAGCGGTATTCAGCGTTACAAAGGGGTAAGGGTTATTAGTTTAGTGTTATTAGTTTATATTTATTTTTTTTACAATTTTCAGCATTTACTGAAATTATTCCTTTTCTTGAGTTCTGTACGAAAATATTAACTAATTATTTTGTTTTAAAAATAAATTTAAGTTACTAGATGAAAATTGTTACAATGAAGGGAAATATTGTCAACAATGTTTTATTGAATCTATAAGATTACGAAGGAAATACCCAAAACTAATGCGTAGAATATTCTAGAATCCATTTAAATTGGCACAATAGACTCTCGTTCACACATCATCCACGACGGCAGATGCATGGCCTTGTGATCAAACATTTTCTCACCTATAATATACGTCCTTCCTTCACTTACAACCTGCCCCAATTTTATTGCTGGGTGCAGTCATTTTTGCTAGCCAATTTATACTTTAATTATCATTAATTTTTTATATACAACACAAGTAAAATAATTATAAATTGTCTTACTGTGCCAAAATTATTTTCACGTCTTGCATTTACAATGGGGAGTGTGTTGTCGCAAACGTTAGGTAATTATTTAAGGAGAGTTCAAGCGCTCGGTATAGCTGCGTTATAGAGGGAGAGGGGGTATTGAAAATACTCCTAATTTGTATTACGCAATTTATAGACGGTCCCTATACAAAAACTTAAAAAGCCGTGTCCGGATGCATCAAGATTCATATCTGATTTTAAAACCGAATTGGAGGAGGGAAAGAAAACTGTGACGTAGCTGGTAAAAATATACTACTGGGAACCTCCAAAAGAATATTTCATATTCAAGAAACCCGAGCGAATCAACTCAAAAGCTTCTATTATATTACGAGTTAAAGTGGAAGAATAATTCTAAGAGATCCAGTGCGGCAAACCTGTAGAATAATAATCTATTTGAAATGGGGAAAAAGAACTTATCCTAATCAACATTATTCAATGCATTTGTATTAAAGAAGAAATGACTAAGAAAAACTGAGAAAATATAAAAGTATGCAGATGTACAGGGAGATGAAATTACACACGTTTTATTTAATTGAGCACTTAAAAAGATAATTCAAGAGTGGAGAAGAGTTCTACTAGGTACAGAACTTAAAGTCACAAATAGAAAACTCAAAGTATACGTGGAATATTTCCAATCTCTCCCTCGTTTGTACAGAGAGGTGAATAAGATGATGGTAAAGTTGTCGAAAAATCAATGGTTTGCTTTCACTACACGTTAGTCAATTTTTTAAACATCTTTTTTCTTCCATGAAATCACGAAATTAAGTTGTAATTCTCAAATTGTGTTTTGTATTGGTTGATTACAATTATTGCAGGTTGCATGCCCCTATTTATCTTAATCTACAGGGTCATTAAAAATTGTATTTAAATCTCTGAAAGCCAGATGCGTCCCCATATGAGTCGTATTTGTTATTCTGTAGTACTTGCGGCGACATATCGTAAGCGTATTCGCCAACGATTTCCAAAATGAGGCGTCTCATGATGTCAAAACTTATGTTATACACTATCTGAAGATGTCAACTTGTTGCTACGAAAGGGGAAATCTACCCTCCAACACGGCATAAGGAATACACCATGCCCTCCAGTAGAGATGACTGGGAAAACTGCCATATATATATATATATATATATATATATATATATATATATATATATATATATATATAATTTATTTAGAGCGATTTATTTAGAGCTTCATTTGACAAATCGTCAACTGTTATGGTGACATTCAATCGGGAGCTTACAGGTCACTACAGTGACGTCACTATGGTGATGTTCTACCTCCCGATTGGATGACACCATATCAGCTGGTTTACGTCCACTGACCTTCTTTTTAAATTCAAGTTGATAACGCGCTTAACATTGACTTAATTCACTCATTGTGTCGTAATTACATCCGCGTATTCGTGTGCTTTGCAACTGAAGTAACACGTTATTCCTTAAGTATACATTATCGCACGGCAAAAAATTTCACCTGTTCATGTAGACCTGTTTTCACCTGTTAATGTATTATATTTTTAGCCACAATCTTATAAGCCTCTATTTTTATAATTATTTCAAAACGATGGCGAAATGTCTCATTGTAGAAATGTAATCTCCCCAGATAACAGAAGGATTCGCAGGTCCGAAGGCAATTTTGATTTACAGGGGTTTTTTTATTTTTCTTTAACTCACTTATATTAATACTGTAATAGTTTGTTTATATCTATAAATGCACTAAGAGTTAAAATATATCATATTTTTCCTTGTAGCTTTTCGCAAAGAAGTTCGCATCTCAGAAAGTTGAAGTGATTCCAACGAGTTCCGCTAGATGTCAGGTCAGGCCGCTGTCGTACTGAATTGGTCTCGAGTTCCACTGCGGCAATTTCCTTCCGCATTGTACGAATCGTATTACGTCAGGTCGATGCTTACTTCTCATGAATTAATTTGTATAAACGAGAAGTTTGTCATTACAGTCTTTTTTACAGTAAAATGTTCGCGTTTAGAGTGTACAGTGTGTTGTCATAAAGATTTGCGTACACTCGTGGCAGGGTTGGATCCAGAAAGCATTTTAGTAAAGGGGTAACTTTTTGTTTGGACCCCTTATAAATATTTTTTAAATAATATTTTTTTAAACGTGTGTTTGTAATTTAAGAAATGTATGAACACAACGGGAATACGCATTTGAAATGTGATGCGATTATAATTATGTGGTTCTATAATTTGAATAAAATAAATCAAAAGGAGTTGTGGACCGGAAGTTTATGGCTACCCCCGCCCGTGGAATCCGATATGTGGATGTTCATCTCCTTGATGCGATTGTATCTTACCAGTAGGTTTTCCGTGTCGAAGTGAATGGAAGATATGCAATTACTTTGGTGATGGATAATATAATATTTGATTATTCTGTTGAAAAATCTCTTTTCGAAATATCGATCCCTTGACTTACAACTAAGAAACGTGCAAATAATTTAAAAAATTACGCTCTTCCTGAGGACGATCTGAGATTCGTATATTCTTATTTAATAGGCTAGTTTGAGTGTAAGTTTTCTCAGGGGATTTCGTTATTATTAACGATTGATAATTAAGAATTAGTTGTAAAGGAGATATAATGGAGTGGGTGGCAAGACCAATTGTAGTACAAAACAAAGCAATCTGGCACTGCCTTCGTCTTTAGAAATCATTATTGTATCTGCCAGTCAAATTGTGATGTTGTGATGTTGTGATGAAATTCACAAGTGACCTCCTTAGTATACCTCCTTAGTGTAGAACGGAAACATGAATTTCAACCTGAATCCTAGTGGATTTAAAACTAGGTCGAATTAACATCATTTATTCGTATTATTTTGATTTTGGTTATACTCGGGCGATCCCGAACAGTTTGAAGACCTCTGACTTGGCTCTTTATATTACTATATATACTTCAATAAAGCATATTTTACATTACTACAAACGTGAGAAAAAGGTGGAGGTTGTGTAATTAAAAATCGACGTTGCTGAAATGGATAGGTTTTTAATATTAGTGAAGGACGATGAACACGCAAACTTTTCTACTCGATTCTAATGAGACAGTAAAATGATGTCAACTTTCGAAATCGGAGGAGTCCATTCAACAATATTCGATACTGTTAGATGTCATTCTGTTCATAAGCTTTCGCGTGTAGAAAGCAATACTTCATGTTGAGATGCGGAAAACTTAGACATATGAATAGCTTAAACAACTCGTAACAATAATGATGGTAGTCCATGCCAAAATGTTTACATTTTTCTTACATGACATGATTACTCAATGAATAATGAAATGATTTGATTAAACTACACTTCCCAAATAAAATATTTCGGTTTTATATTTATAATAAACATTTAGGTTGCGGATTCGCTTTCGACTTTTAATCGGCAATATTTTACCCATTTTCTTCAATGATTTGGAAATAAATTATAAAGCATAGAACTTTGATATATCAAATTCTTGGATCTTTCCTTTCACGACCGGAACCAAAGTCGTGTCAGTTAAAAATCCAGAAATAATGAAGAAATGTGTGCTCTCTGAAAAAGTCACATAATGTTGTGTAAAAAATGATTGTGAACTCAGTGCAACAAATTGCACTGAGAATGAATGAATTATTTTGAATGAATGTTAATGAATATTTTTTAAAACCGAGAAAGAAACCAACACAATTTCCGATTTCAGCAACATATATATTGAATGACTAACGGGTCGGGGTTGGCTGTTATTTCGAAACAGTTTTTAAAGGTTTCATTTTGATGCCTTGTAGTTCTCCTTCATATCACCCCAGAAGTTGACTCCGATGTAAAGTTTCATAGAAACGACAGAAGTTACAAGAAACTGAAAAATAAGGACTATTATATCAAAGCAAATGAAGTGAGCTACTTTCGATATTTTGAAACTCCATAGAGAAGTAATCACTTTCTAACTTTCAGGACTCATTTTTCCCAAAACAAAACAAACAATTTGCAAATCAACAAATGCATTTTATAATATAGCAGGGTACAGTCTTATGTAGTGAGGGAGGGGTGCTTACTAAACTAAGCTTATACTTTACTTAATTCTAGACTTCTATTTACCACATAATTTTACATATACACAAATTTACATTGGTTAATAGTCTTGAAACTCGAAGAACAAAAAACAACATCAATAATTTTATTTTTTTTTACTGATACGTTATAGCTTTGATACGGAGTTCAATATACGATGCATAGCTTACCTGGATAGAGAGGACCGTAGTTACGAGGAAGTATGAAAACATTTGAATGATGCTACATGTTCCCTTACGGAGGGAATTATGTAAGGGAATTACGGGGGGGGGAATAATTGCGATTCTTACGCCCAACCAAACTTTATAAATCAAGTCTCCAAAGAAAGATAACTTCACGGAGACGTGACGGATTGAACTTTGAGTTTAAAAATATGAAGGATTTGTTAAAAAAAGGATATAAATATTCATGTCAAATGCGACCCGAAACACTATCCCGCATTTTTGAATCTATATTTTAAATAATTCATAAATGAAGCGTTTTAGGGCCTTAAAAACAAAAATTTTGTGGCCAAAAGCCTAAAAAAAACAACGTTCCTCATTTTTGAACATTCTATTACATATTTGCTGGCTGGACGATTCGATTCTACCCCACCTGTTCAGAGCCTGTAGAATCTGAAATTCTGTGTGAAATTTAACTAACTACTTGATATTCAAGCAATTGAATTACATGGGAGTACCTCTCTGCTCGATAATAACATTAAATAAGAATAGTTATTGACAAGGGTGTATTTTATTGTTATCAATTACGAGGAGACACATAGATTAAGTGACGGACGATAACAGGGTCTTGAAAAAAAAAATATATACTGTAGGCTTAATATGGAAATGGAAAAACAGGGAAGAGGGTAGGGTTGAACAGCTTGACTTTTCGCACAGGTACGCTAGTAACTATTATTTTCTTTTTTTCCTTTTTTTCCTCTCTTTTTATTTATTTATTTATTTATTTATTTATTTATTTATTTATTTATTTATTTATTTATTTATTTATTTATTTATTTATTTATTTATTTATTTATTTATTTATTTATTTATTTATTTATTTATTTATTTATTTATTTATTTATTTATTTATTTATTTATTTATTTATTTATTTATTTATTTATTTATTTATTTATTTATTTATTTATTTATTTTTTCAGTAAATCCCAGTGAGTGAGCCGATGTACTCACCCTTGAGACAGCGGTTGGCGGCGGAGTCCAGCACGGGGATGTCGTCGGGGCAGCGACACGCGCGGCGCACGCACGTCGCGCCTGCCGTGCTGCAGTCGGCGTTCGCCGCGCACGCGCCTTCGATGGCCACGGTGCCCGGCCCTGCGGCACACAACACGCACCCTCATTAAGTTTCATTCGTTGATTGATGATTCTGGGTGCGTCAACTGCTAAGGTTCTCATTCAGTCCTGTAAGTGTATTGCATATTTCTTCCCTCGGGAGGTGTCGGTGATTTCCCCCTGCTGGATGGTGTAATCCAGCGCCGATCTACCTGTCGCCTAGCGGAGACTTTCCCAATCAGGTATCTCCCGCGAGCGGGGCACCGTCCCGGCCGAGACAAGCTCTAAGCTCCCGACCGGTCTCCCGGCATCTGTGCTAGTATAGTCAACGTTGTGTGTGTAAGGTGTGGGGGCAACGACAAGGTAGAGGAAGGAATGATCGCGCGCGGTCCGTGGTTCATTTGTTAGGGTACTGCTCCGGCATTCGCCTCGTGTTGATCGGAGAAACTACGTATAATACCGATTAGAGTAGTCGACCGCTAGAATTCCCCTCCAGACAATGAATAATAACGCTAAAAGATATTACCTTAATAAAATTTGAGAAATTTGATCAAATGGTGTTTTCCTCTTATCGGTGCAGAAAATTCTAGAAGAATATATGATGATTTTCTTTCACAAGGGTAGGTAAATACCATCCCATCTCAACAAATTAATTAGATACAATAATTCGAATAAAACATATTCGCTAAACATAATTTTAATTTAATTTGTCCAGAAAGCGATTAAAATTCTACATGCAGACACGAGTAAAATTTTAATTAGGTAAACCCAGCTTCGTCTATTATGCATCAGTGATGACGATGAAGTTGATTAATATTTTATCAAACTGAACGGGAGGGATACGGTTATTTCCGAGCTTAGTTTGTAATCGTGCTGTGTGCTTCCGCGAGCATGTTAAGCTCTCTTGGAAAGCTCGGCATAATTAAACAGTCAGTCAGCGTGCGTCTCCGTAATTAAGTGATAACTCGTTCCACACATTTGTCACTGCTCGCACCTGCCGTTCATCTATGGAAATCGGTTTGTTGATCATAGGACCGCTTTCATGCTAGAATACTTTCGAAGAGTTTGAAACTATATTTATTCCGATTATGAGCGGAATGGATTTGTATCTGTGCTTTGAAATAAACATAAAATATTGTAGTATAAAATCCTTTGAATTGTTGTATATATTTTAATTTTTAATTTTACATAAAAATATTAAAATCCCAAATATCAATGAGTTGAGTTTTTCTGAAAATACTCAATTTTTCAAGAATATGCGATCCCACTTCATCGTCAATTTTATAGCCTGCTAGTTTTAGTCCCGCAAACCGATAAAAGTACGATGGATATTATAAAACTGAGAAATGGCGCTGTCAAGAGATAACTTCACAGTCTTTTGGGCATTTTGTCGCTGCAATTTGTTTACTAAGAGATACATTTTCTCCTCGTTAGATATATTTTATTCGCAAAAAATGGTACAGCACACTACTGAAAGAAATAGAAGAAAAAATTCTCTCTCCTTGCTTTAGGGGAGGTTGCGGCTGGTTGGCATCAGTTGGTAGATTTTAGATTTTTACGTAACTTCGGTGTGGTTTATCCAAGTGTGTTTGTATCGATGGAAACTACATTTATTAAGCTATCTTATGATACTTTTTTATTCGTGTATGTTTCAATGTCTAATTTTGTGAGACGTTAAAATTCATCCATTTACAATGTGCCAATCAATCCCACTTGTCGGGTTGTAGGCACGCTACTTCGGAGAGTGTGGAGTAATCAGTTAATGTCAAAATTAATAATTTTCTTGTTTTATTTAAAAATAAATGCAAACTTTGTATCACTATTTAGTCTTTCAGAACAGCCTCACATTGACAAATACTACAAACATTCTAGGTATACACAAAATTAAGTATTTAAAAATCAACCTTTAATTCAATTTAATCTGTCTATTATGTCCTTTTAATAAAACATGCTTTTTATCTTATTTGGAACACTAAGAAGGTAAACTCTTTTAAATGTGTTCTAGTTTCAATCTAAATATAATCTACACTTGCGACAAGGCAAAGTTACTGGTTTAAACTCCAAAGAAAGAACTAGAGGTGCTACAGAATGGCACAGACTTTCTCGTAGTAAGTTTTCTAATTCCCTTGGTGTAAACTGGTAGTGTCTTGTCCCTCCTCCTTGCCTGCTTCCATCTACCAACTTTTCGGTTTCCAAATAGTAGAATTAAATAATATTTTAATTGATTAAAGAAGGCTATAACATCTCCTAAATAGCAATTTTCATTGAAAAATTCGAAGCCGTTTTTAAGAAAATGGATAAGCATTACTGTAAATGCAAAATTTGAAGCTCTTTTTCACAGAATCTTTTTTTAAAATCAAAAGATGGAAATGTGCATATTAACGGGTGAGAGATATTAAAAAAATACGTTTTGTAATTTAAAAAACAAAAGAGTACCCAAAATGAACTTAGTCATATTAACAGTGCAATTAGCACTATCTGTTGGAAAAGTTTGAAGAAAAAAAATTGGAGCCATTTTTGAGAAAATGGCTTTGTTCGTTTCTGAAAATGCGAATTTTGGGCTCATTTTTACAGAAAACTATTGAGTTTTCGAGAAACTTTATTTGAAATTATTTAAAGCCCATGTACTCATAAATCTAATAATGGGAAGAAATTGCCTCTAATGTAAATATTATCGACGGGAGAGACAAGTCAAAAAAATTACATTTTTGTAATTTTTGTAAAAACAAAAGAATAGAGCAATGTGGGGTTTAATTTTGTTTTCACGCTCATTCAGAAAACTACTAAAATTTTGAAAATGTCGGCATGCCCTTAATGAAAGAACTATTTATGAACAACACATTTCATTTGAAGGAAAATTCAGGTCTTCAATTTTATATTTGTAGGAAGACGCCGAAAAAAATTTTAACTTTTTTCAAAAACAGCAATTTTTGAAAGTTCAGAGTTAACCGTGAAAATGGGACCTATGCCACCAGTATAAGTGTATTTTACTCTGTTCTTACAAGGAATTTAAAGAAAAAAATTGTAGCCGATTTTGAGAAAATTTTGAAAATTCCGGGGGGCTTTATGTAAAGTAAATTTTAAAGAATTTTTCCAACATTCAAACCTGGAACTAGAGCCAGATGAACCGAAGTTTCTTCAATTTGGAAAAGATTGTACGTGTGCTTTAGGCGCTATGTTTGTTCACGTACGACAGACACACGGACAGACGGACGGACGGATAGACGGACGTTTTGAAAAAAACAACACTTTCTCAAAATCAGGGGACCCCAAAACGTGTATTTCTGGTGAAATCTCAATATAGATTTTCGGTAGCATTACACAACTTTCTGTGTACTACGTATGTTACTCCCGTACATACGTATGTATACGAGAAAGTAAAAAACAACTCCTTAAAAATAAACAAATAATAATTATTTAGAAAACTAAACATCAACGGTTGATAACAAAAAGAATATTTTGAAGATTTCATCCTACAGGTTCTCTGCTTGCCACACAGTGTGCCAAAACACGGGCCAGAGCAGCACCTAACAATATATACCATGAAAAGGTTGAGATTTTTTAAAATACATGATCCTATTTTTGAAAATAAGTTGGAAATGACACAATTTTTTAATCAAAATGGTAGATAGAGGGGTTACGACACTGTGTCATTAGTGGCCACATCCATCATAAAATTTGAAAAATAAGAATTGAAGGCTTCGCATTGGTTCTCAAACGTGGGCATTTGCCTTCTAGTGGAAAGAGTAAGAACGAAGATTTTATTTATTTTTCCTAATTTTATTATAGAAGAAAAGGCTTAAAACATCACATTAACATGGACATTGCAGTAATGTTACCTGAAGGGTATTTTTAGACTTTTGGTCTCAGGCATGTTGAGGGGGTACATTATTGTTTGGTCGTTACTGAGTCAAGTATCTGACCAATAAGAGAATTTTGTAATTTTTAAGGGACTACAGCTGGAAGAAAGAGGAGGGTTGGAAATAAATAAAAATAGAAAAAAATTAAAAATTTGCCTTTTTTAGGCTATTCAGAAAGAGGTATGCTACTTGCCCCTTGAGTTTCACATAAGGAATTCATTTATTTAGCTCAAGAGTTTTGAGAAAACTACGAAAAATGTTCTTACCTCGGGCCACTATTGGTTTTTATAGCCTAGATGTGAATAAAACATGTAGAAAAAAGGTTTAGTTTTGTGAAGATGTTTCCCAGACAGAGGTTGAATCTTGGTTGACTTTGTGTCATCCAATCTTCCGTGAAAAGTGCCAACCACTTCCGAACAAGATTTTTTTAATTAAAGATATTCGTAGAGGTGAGTAGAAAACTCAACACTAAAAAACCGATTCACAAAAACGTTTCATCTGGGAAAGAGTGAGAAACAAAATCATTCCTTCTCAATATTACAGAAGACAATCAGTAAACTACGAAAATATTACTCTCCAAACTATATACGACATTGGAGATCACGATTCCACCATCGTTGCACTGATCATACTGAGACTTCTGTGGGTTCATTAGGTCGTGAAGAGAATGTAACTGAAAGCTAGAGCTTATGGAAGTTACGGGGCCGATACAGGAATCGAGGTGCCAATCAGCCCTGGACTTTTGTTTCTAGAAAAAAAATTGTGTTGTGGTTGTAATTATTCCTTAACTACCGACGTGACAACTTCAAGGTAAATTTTGAGGTTTTTGAATATAGTCTGGACCAACCAGCCCCGGTCTTTCGTTTTCTAGCAGAAGCTGTTTTATGGTTGTAAGTATTCCAACTGTCGCGACATGTCGACGTGAACACTTCCAAGTAAATGTTAATTTTTCTAAAGATCGTCTGGACTAGATATCGTCCGAAGCTGGTTGGCAGAGACGATATTTAGGAAAATGAATAATTATCGGGCATTTGTTATATATTATACACGTAAACGGCATCTTATGTACTTTAACTATCCGTGCGTGTCTTCGATCTAAGATCTTTCCCGTTGCAATGCAGGCATAGCCATAAAAATGCTTATATTGATGACACAAATGTTTATCAACTATGTAGTGAGTTTGACACGAAAAAAGAAAAAAAGAAATTTTCTCTACGCCTTTAAAACTTGCATTTCATGTCGAAAGGACGTTATATCACAGGATGGAAGATGTTCCAAGTTGCCTCATTTTCGAAGAGATTCTTGATCATACCTAGAGCAACGACCGAGTAACTTAGTTATTTGCGTGCCGAGACTGATATTATTGCTGGTCACGAGTTCTGTCACCATGGAGATCACGTGGTCATGGGAATGATTCACGAAAAACATGGGCAGCGTTTCAGGTGATTAATGCTATAACCGTTAAATTTTCGTAACGTATTATTTAATTTACTTCTATTTTCTGGAGTACTTATGCTGAAATACTTTATTGTATTCACCAGTGTAAATATCTCCAATCTTTAGCTCACGCGTTATTTCCTTCCAGAATTACTTTATATACCTCGCCCTTCATGTTATTTTACTTTCGCAATATTCACTGGGTATTTGATGTCTTTACGTTTTCGTGAGACCGAATAAACCGCTTCCTATTTTCTCGAAAACATCTTTCGTGTTGTTTTAGTTGTTCAATTTTAGAATGTAAGTAAACTTTTGGTAAGTAACATCAAATGTTTATGAACAAAAATATATTTTTATGTTTATTAAACTGAGTAAGTAGTCTCTGGAGTAAAAGGTACACCAATTTGTCGCTAATATCCGCGTCTAGTTATGTGTTAATTTACAAATAAACATACCTCCAGGGACATATGCTATGAAATCCACAAAGCTCGAAATAACCTCCTCCTCCGCAAAACCAAACAGCGAGTCCCAATTAATAGCGCGGACCAGTAACGCGGGGGTGGAGGTTAGTTTCCCCTGCGAATCTAGTGGCGGCGGCCGCCCCCGCACACCCTTTCTACCGGACCCCAACTGCGACCACTCCGCTCGGGCACACTTCCCCACCTGCCTGCAGAAGGCTCGCCTGCACCCCTCCCCCAATTCCAGCCTATCTCTCATTCGAACCACCCTCGCAATTACCCTCCCGCTCCCCTGCTCGTCTACCTTTCGTCCGCTCTCACACCCCAGCTGGCCTGCACTCCACCCCATCCCTTAGCCCACTCTCCGCCTGAGGAGCGGCCTCTGGAGGGCGCGTCCACGGCTCCCAATTAGCGCCAGGAGCGCTCGCGGAGGACGATGATGTGGGCGCGCGCGGTCCGACGTGGTGGCGGACAGTGGGCCAAAGCAGAAGGCTCCATTCAAATAGTAGGCTGCGGCGCCGGAATCGTCATTTGCAATGTACGGGCGAGACGCCGCATCGACCATGTTTAGTTCTCAGGTTAGATGCCATCTATCGACGAGTGCGATGGTGCAGCGAGCTGTATGGTCTCGTTATCGCGCTTATGAAGGATCGTTAGCCTTGTGTAGTTTATTTCTCGGCTGATGCCCATATCGACGAGAGCATTGCAATGGTGCAGCCGAGAGCAATGTAATGGTCTCGTTGAAGTCGCTGACTTCAGTGAAGGAAGTTATTCGTTAGCCTTTGGTTTGGTAGTTTAGGTTCTTCGGAGCTTAGATGCCATCATATCGACGAGAGCATTGCAATGGTGCAGCCGAGAGCAATGTAATGGTCTCGTTGAAGTCGCTGACTTCAGTGAAGGAAGTTATTCGTTAGCCTTTGGTTTGGTAGTTTAGGTTCTTCGGAGCTTAGATGCCATCATATCGACGAGAGCATTGCAATGGTGCAGCCGAGAG
The DNA here is from genome assembly GCA_964035755.1 of Teleogryllus oceanicus. NCBI lineage: Eukaryota > Metazoa > Arthropoda > Insecta > Orthoptera > Gryllidae > Teleogryllus > Teleogryllus oceanicus. The sequence goes on from CAXIVR010000002.1 coordinate 170,117,907, forward strand.
CAATGTAATGGTCTCGTTGAAGTCGCTGACTTCAGTGAAGGAAGTTATTCGTTAGCCTTTGGTTTGGTAGTTTAGGTTCTTCGGAGCTTAGATGCCATCATATCGACGAGAGCATTGCAATGGTGCAGCCGAGAGCAATGTAATGGTCACGTTGAAGTCGCTGACTTCAGTGAAGGAAATTATTCGTTAGCCTTTGGTTTGGTAGTTTAGGTTTTGGATCGACGAGAGCATTGCAATGGTGCAGCCGAGAGCAATGTAATGGTCTCGTTGAAGTCGCTGACTTCAGTGAAGGAAGTTATTCGTTAGCCTTTGGTTTGGTAGTTTAGGTTCTTCGGAGCTTAGATGCCATCATATCGACGAGAGCATTGCAATGGTGCAGCCGAGAGCAATGTAATGTTCTCGTTGAAGTCGCTGACTTCAGTGAAGGAAGTTATTCGTTAGCCTTTGGTTTGGTAGTTTAGGTTTTCGGAGCTTAGATGCCATCATGTCGACGAGAGCATTGCAATGGTGCAGCCGAGAGCAATGTAATGTTCTCGTTGAAGTCGCTGACTTCAGTGAAGGAAGTTATTCGTTAGCCTTTGGTTTGGTAGTTTAGGTTCTTCGGAGCTTAGATGCCATCATATCGACGAGAGCATTGCAATGGTGCAGCCGAGAGCAATGTAATGGTCTCGTTGAAGTCGCTGACTTCAGTGAAGGAAGTTATTCTTAGCCTTTGGTTCTCCAAGTGACGGGCGCCGTCTCTAGGATGATGAGCTAGCGTTTCAGCCCTCATAGCATTTTTCAGGACCTTTTGTCAACGTTTCGGCCATTTTATCACCAACTACTTCCTTCAGTGCTGAAATGCTTATAGTAAGACGTCATTTTCCAGGTATTTGAGTCTCGAAGTTATAGACGGCAGATGGAAACACCGAATTATTCCCAAACTAGTCTAGATCGCCTTGATAGCTGTGAACAATCACCGGGTCTCAATATTGTTTCATGTAAATATAACAAAACACACTTTGGAGCGTCTATATTCTCCCGAGATGTGCACCAGCTTTACCCTTAATAGCAAACACAAACATATTTTTTATCAAATCTGTGGGTAAATCTGGTACGAAACACTTATTCTAGTTATCTTCAGAATATTGTTCTGCTTTTGAACTGTACGGGTGAGAAGATTTCACCCGCAAACAGAATGATGGAAAACACCTGTTGTCATTGGGAAAATAAGCCGATTTTCATACGGCACTAGATCAGAGATAAATAACAGATGAAGGGCAATGCACATTTCTTATTATTGTTCCTCAATGTTGCCGAACGTTGCGAGAGTATTCACATGAATGCACTTATTTGTACATTCTAATCATGTACAATCTAGATAACATTCTGTTGTGTTTTTGTGATTGATGGATTGATGATTGATGAGAGATTGAGTGATTGATGGTATACTTATTGTTTTTAATGTCACGCTCTTCGAAACGTCGTGTCTTTAAAAATCCTATGCAATTTATTTACTTTACACATCACTACAGCAAGAAGGTTAAATATTTCATGGAGAATTTGTAGGATCTAAATTAATTGCAATGCTTGATTGTGAAAATAAAGTTTTCGTAAGTCCGCGCTGGCTGCTAAGGCTTAGCGCTAACCATTACACCTGACTGTCGTTGCACAGGCGTTCGTAGGGTACGATTGCGGACAGTGACCAATTTTTGACCATGACTGGGTCGTATTGAACTCATGACTGGGGAAGAATTCTAGCGGCCGATTGCTCTCATCGGTAATATTCCATGTCTGTTTCCATCTATTGAGACGTAAGTCGGTGCAGTACTCTAACAATCGGACCATGGATCGGGCGCGATGAGCATGAACTGATGTCACTGCAGTGCCTCTGACCGGGAGGTCCTAAGTTCGAGTCCCGACGGTGGCGGGATTTTAGACACTAGTTAGATAGCTATGTCGAGTTCTCTTGCACTCTGGAGGAGAATTCTAGCGGCCGGCTGCTATGATCGGTAGTTTTCCGTGGTTTCTCCGATTAAACCAGGCGAATGCCGGAGTAGAACCCTAACACACGGGCCACGGTCCGCACGCGATCTTTCCTTCCTCTTCCTTGTCCTATACTCACCCCTTACTTACACATACATTCAGTATTCTGCCACGCATGCCGTGAGACCGGTACCGGAAGCGGTAGCTCAGTGCATCAACTGATGTCACTGCAGCGCTTCTGACCGGGAGGTCTTAGGTTCGAGTCCTGACGGCGGCAGGATTTTCGACCTAGCTTTTCAGCTAGGTCGAATTCAGTCGTTGTCTGGAGGAGAATTCTAGTGGCCGGCTGCTCTGATCGGTAGTTTTCCGTGGTTTCTCCGATCAACACCAGGCGAATGCCGGAGCAGTACCCTACCAAACGGGCCACGGACCGCGCGCGATCTTTCCTTCTTCCTTGTCCTATCCTCTCCTCTTACACTCACACACTTACACTAACATGCACTACACTACCAGATATTCCGGGAGACCGGTCGGGAGCTTAGAGCTTATCCCGGCTGGGGCGGTGCCCCGCTGGTGGGAGAGTCCTGGTTAGGAGGAAACCCCACTAGCCGACGATAGGTCGGCGCGGAATCTCGCCATCCAGCGGGGGAAGATCACTGCCATCTCCCGAGAAAAAACATGCGCTACACTAACGGGACTAATGACCAAAGCAGTTGACGCGCCCGGAAACACGAAAAAAATAAACCAAACCAATCATTGAGACCGATCGGGAGCCTAGAGTTTGTCCCAGTTGGGGCGTTGCCCTGCAGGTGCGAGATAGCTGCTGGAGGACAACCCCGTTAGCCGATGGTAGGTCGGCCCCGGATCCCACCATCCATGTGGGGGAAACTCACCGCCTCATCACGAGGAAAGCATGCTCTACATTTACGGGATTAATCAATTTAGCAGTTGACACGTCCAGAACCCCTAATCAATCAAAAAGAAAAGGCGCGATGTATCCTTCCTCATTCTTGCCCTCCTCTCCTCTCATAAACAAATCTATATTTACATAGAGCTTAGAGCTTGACATGCACCGCTGGAGGAGATACCTGCCCCATTGGCAGAAATAATCAGACTTGTAAATTTCATCTAAAAACATCTACATGTGCTCTAACAAAAAACCGCCCAGTTTTGCGTCGTTTGATGGAAATCGTTCATTTTTATCAAGCCCGTTAAAATATTAATAGAATTGTAGTGAAAGTGTAGTGAAAGGTTCACAATGAGTTTTGAAATTCATTATTTTTTTAACTTATATCGTTGTTTTGAAGGCATGGGGATCGGAGTGAAAAAGTCTACTTTCACATACGCTGCTATACAGACAACTCTTCCATCTTTCGAAAAAATTCACTTATGGTGAAAATTGTGGAAGTGATAATCATTTGATTTAGCTAATTTATTTTTGATTTTTATGTGGCTTTTCTTTCGAGTACTGTTATAATTAGAGCTCTGAATTTAGAAAATTCTTTGTACTAATTTTACAATTTTATGACTAAAAATAGGAATCAGTTAACTGTACTTTTGCCTATTTTAGCTTCTGCTGCCTATTTTTTGTGATTTGTGTTATATTTGCCGTTTTCTTCCTTTTTCGTCATTATTTCCCTTTTATCTCCTGACAACAATCTCGATCAAGCTGGTAACATATCTGCAAGTGTGGACAACAACGTCATGTTTTTTCCTGTAGAAGCGGATGCACTACGTAGTGTTAAAAATATAAATGAGAAAGGAAGATGCTACCAGGTAAGATTTTATATTTGTCGTATTGATGTCTTCAGGAGGAATCCCATTCCACCATTCCATCATTCGCTCACGAGGAATCCCATTCCACCTTTGAGTATGACTTCCGATACCTTTTGAGGGCAGAACTCTGTATTCATGATATAACCCAGTGCTGGCGATTCCACTAGTGCGAAGTACTTAAACTATAATCCCGTTTTACTGATGCCATTTAAGTTTCAAAAGGGAGTCCACACTAGCATTTCGTAGAGAGAACGCTCGAGTGAAACAAATTCTAGTCATCATCCCGGGTGGTCATGTGCAATAAAGATTATAAATTGTTTCCTTCCCGCAAGTGCTAACGTAAATTTTAGAGTTAGAATAAAAAGTGAATCATTTTGATTATTAATATTTTACAATCATTCCTATTAAAGGGCGACTTTTTCATTGTTTACAAACCTTCTTTCACCCCTACTCTAGTGCCTTTAAATGCCTTTTTGTAAGCATATTTTATTGAAAATAAATACCTTCTTACCTGCCCATTTTAGACAAAATATGTGCCTGAACTAGTGAGCTCTAGTAATAATGCAAAGCAGTTGGCGGGGGCTGGCTCTGGGCAGTGGGTGAAGGCAAGGCGTGAGGCGTTGGGCGAGGGTCGTGGAGGCTCACGTGCCGACCGTGCGCCTAGCCGCCCCGCGCCGGCCCCGTTCTGAATAGAACCCCGCCCCCTCCCGCCTTATCGATCCCCCCACGCCGCGGCCCCCCGGCGCACGCAGACTCGAGCTCGGGACGGCGAGTGCAGGTAGGCGCCGTGAAGGCTCGGCCGTGATACGGCGACTAGAGGCTATTTTAATGGAATGCATGAATTTTCATGATGCAACGGCTAGTGGGTATTCTAATAGATGAGCGGATTTTTATTATACGAAGACTATTGGGTGTGCTACGGTATTCTGTTCTCGTCTGGTATTATGGTGCACGAATTTTCATGATATAAAGAAGAGATATTCTTATACAGCGAACGAATTTGATAATTTGAAGACTAGTGAATGCTCAAATAATTAAACTAATTTTCATGATTCAAAGATCAGTATATATTCAGTAACAATTCTTATCGCATGAGACACGGACAATTGCAACCCAACATTCTTCACAATCATTCTTACACAATGAGAATTTTCAATATACAAAGGCTAGATTATTTTCGAATGGTCTGAACGAATTTTCATGATAGAATGTTCCTGTTTTATAGACAAATAATTTTAATAGTCGTGCGACAGACAAATTTGGCTCTGTTCATGCAGAACCAGAAACATTATTAATTATATGATGAAAATAATAGTGTGATGTAACGATCAGGCACGGTGAAGTATCAAATCGATAGAGGATATCGGGAGAGAGAGAGGGAAAGAGAGGAAGAGAGAGGAAGAGAGAGAGGGAGAGAGAGAGGGAGAGAGGGGGAGAGAGAGGGAGAGAGAGGGAGGGAGAGAGAGGGAGGGAGAGAGAGGGAGGGAGAGAGAGGGAGGAGAGAGAGAGGGAGGAGAGAGAGAGGAGGGAGAGAGAGGGAGGGAGAGAGAGGGAGGGGGAGAGAGGAGGAGGGAGAGAGAGGGAAGGGAGAGAGAGGAGGGAGAGAGAGGGAGGGAGAGAGAGGAGGGAGAGAGAGGAGGGAGAGAGAGGAGGAGAGAGAGGGAGGGAGAGAGAGGGAGGGAGAGAGAGGGAGGGAGAGAGGGAGGAGAGAGAGGAGGAGAGAGATGAGGAGAGAGAGAGACGCGCCGGCGCTGCAGCATAGACTAAAGAGGTATAATTCTTTACTCTATGGCTGCAGTCCTGCTACCTGCCGGAGCCAACAACGCCTAATGACATAAGAGACAATATCCACCCTCACGGTCGGATGCCAAATAGGCCGTTCAACTCGCTGAGAATCCAGAACAGACAATTTAAAGAGGGTGGGTGATTAGTGTCCATGTGATCGTGGTACTTTTTTTTACGCTGCGGCAGATACATTTTTTTAGAAGAGAAAGTTAAGTAATCGTGCGCCGGAAAATCGCGAATTTTCAGAAGAAAAACTCATATTTTTGTTCATGCAATCGCACCCAAACCCGCTTCCAAACGGTAGGCTCACCTAGAAACCTAGCTTCGACAGGTACTTTTACACATAATCAATCGAGTATCACATATTTGTATGTACACTTACATGAGAATCGAGTAATCTCCGTCCGTCACGATTTGATCCCATTTGGGTATCAACTGAGACAAATGAAATTTCATTCAATGCATATCCATTTTCTGGTGGGGAGCTGATATAATGTTTTGCGTATCGATCCCGAAAATTCTAAGAAATTTTACTAGAAACGTGTATTTTTGTATTTTAAGCTACGAAAGTGAGTTTTATTTGTTCTCAATAAGACAAATCGATTGTCATGTAACTTTACGTGAATGTGTATCCGTCCGTTACTGTCGTTTAGGCCTCATCAGGTCCAGCATTCCAGGAAAGTGAGAGGTCATTGAACGCTTCTCGGCTTTCTGGTAAGGATCTGACCATTATTCTGGATAATTAGGGATTATTCTAAGTCAATTGTCACAATTTGACGTCACTAAACCGGAGTTTCGTGAAAAAATAAAACAAAAGCTCTCTACCGGTTCCAAGCAGCCCCTGTCTCTCTTAGAAGTTATTCATTTTTGAAGTAATTTAGGAAACATTTTTCAGTACCGAGATACTGTTCCTGATTCGAATAGAATGCTGGGACGTATAGGTTAAGCGCCCAAAGATCCCTGATGTATTGGATTCGTATGTTTCCGCCGGTAGAGTCATTTAGTACTTGGCTGTCAGGGTCGAGCCATGGCTGTCCGTTGTGAGACTGAGCGAGTGTAGCTCAAAGGCCACACCATGGTGGCCAAAACGACAGCTCGACAAATTGTGACGCGGCTCGTCCTGGACTGCGAAGGCTCGTCCCAAAGTATTGCGTTGCACTGGTGAGTGGGTGGTGGAGGGGAAGGGCGAGGGGATGAGGCGCCCGCTGGCCACCTGTGGAGGCCAGTCTGCGTATCGACGCAAGGCAGTTCGATCCAGTGCGGAGTATTCCTGAACTGTGCGCGGAAAGCGTCGAGTGAGGTTGCCGACTGAGGATCCTGCTCGAGTACCACCTGCAGGTGGAATACGTGTTGCGTTCTGAGTTTATGAATCTCGGCAAGATGCGGTGGATTTTTACGATGTGAAAAATCGACTTTGCGTATCCTGGTGATTATTCATTATGTTAAAACAAGAACCCGAGAGCGCTGGGTGGGCGTTGCCGGCAAAATTAAATCGAACATCAATTAAAAAAGCACCCACTAAAAGTTCTGTGGATGGCTGGCAGCTGGCGTGATGGACTGGAAAGAAGACTGCTGGTACAGAAACAAGGGTCTGAACTCTAGCTGTCTAATCGAACGTGTAAATTGACTTCAAGCGCCTCTTGAATTAACGGCAAGCTCGTTGAGACACACCTGTGTCAGGAAGGAAGGGCTTGAACTGAGGTGCAAAAAGCTGCTACGTCATCAAAGACCGGCTGAGATGGCCCACTGATAACGTTCCGCTGCAGCATCTCGTACCGGGATGGAGATCACCCACCAGATTTTCGATAGTGGCTAGAACGCTAGGTCGAATTCAGCCACTTACTGAAGGAACATTCTAGCGCCGGCTGCTTTAGTTTGAAGTTTTCCGTCATTTCTCCGATTAGTAAAAGGTGAAGATCGCAGCTCTTCCCTAACAAACGGACCGCCGGCGATCTTCCCTTCCTCTTCTGTGACTTCTCCTTTTAAAGACTTTCACTTGACATAGACCACACTACGATACGCATCGCGACACCATCGGGAGCTTAGAACCTAACACGACTGGTGCAGTGGTCCGCCGGAGAAGATAACTGAATAGGGAAAACTCACTAGCTGAGCTCACGCTGACGAGCCCGCAAACACGAATATTATTCTACAGGCAAGAGCTCTCACATTCATAGGAGGCAATGCCTTCTTTCCTGGTGCTGTGACGCTCCTTTCATTGGTGCTGTGACGCTCATTTGTAATTGACGTTGACCATTTGTATTTGCTTTAGCCGTTTTGTAATTGACGTACAGGTGCTCACAATACAGCCAAGTCCTTTCTAGATCGTAAGGATGGGTCGTGCGGGAAGAGGGTGCAGGAAACGTGTCCATTTATCGTCCAGGATACGCGGCCTGTGCTGCGTTACTTAAGGAACGGATGTGGCTGGGAGTGATCGTCAGAAAATCCAGAATCACCGATCAGAGTACCGGGAGCGGTAGCCTCTGCACATCAAGTGATGTCACTGCAGCGCCTCTGACCGGGAGGTTCTAGGTTCGAATCCTGACGGCGGCTGGATTTTCGACACTAGGTTTTCAATTAGGTCGAATTCAGTCACTGTCTGGAGGAGAATTCTAGCGGCCGGCTGCTCTGATCGATAGTTTTCCGTTATTTTCTCCGATCAACACCAGGCGAATGCCGGAGCAATGCCCTAACAAACGGGCCATGGACCGTGCGCGATCTTTCCTTCCTCTTCCTTATCCTATCCTTTTCCCTTACACACACTAACATACACTACACTATCACATATTCCGGGAGTAGTCGGGAGCTTAGAGCTTGTCCCGGCTGGGGCGATGCTCCGCTGGTGGGAGATACCTGGTTAGGGAAACCCCGCTAGCCGGCGATAGGTCGGCGCCGGAACTCGCCATCCAGCGGGGGAAGATCACCGCCATCTCCCGAGGAAAAAACATGCACTACACCAACGGGAGCAATGACCTAAGCTTTTGACGCGCCCGGAATCACTAACAACCAACCAACCATCCTATCAGAGAAGGCATCCTCTAGAATTTTCATTCATGCAGTGAACGCAATCCGCATCAGTTATAGAGGTATTAATTACACTGAAAAAATCTTAAGAGGCCACTTTTTCTCAAGTGGGTGGCACCCTTGACGTGGCCTGTCCCACACTTTATCTGCAGGCCATTAGTGTGTCCCATTTGATGAGTCAGTCTTACGAAGCGCTCTGGTGCAATCGGCTCCAGTTTGTCTAATGAAATGCGAGTTAAGTGGCATGCGGGCTAATGCGGATAGTCTCGCCTACATTATTCAATTTGAACAGCATTGTTGTGGACTACTATTTGATGTTTTGGTTTAACATTCTATTATGACACGTAGGCTCACAATATAACAGTAAAGCATGTGAACTGTATAAGGTTACACAACTGCTTTCTAAACTCTAGGCATTACAAAAGAGTACATGATCATTTCATCTCTTTTGCTTTCTCTTACAAGTTTTATTAGATGTAAATATTTTCATGCCTGAAAAAAATCTTTGCTAAAAGAGGTGTCTACTAAACTATTTGATATTGATAACGATATTATTTTATTGTTTACTTCACTTGCTCCCATTATGAAAGCAACATATGGTGAAATTAAAAAATTCTTTGTTTTAAAAAGGAAAACAAATTAATTATAAATAAACTACACAAGAATGAAATGGTAGTGTTATGAAAATTGATAGTCAAAATACATGCGGACTTGTTTGCTTCAAGACAGCCATGACACAAATGTAACAGTACGGAATCTTGAACACCATAGAGAAATCACAAATATATTACATTCCAAAAAGTGAATTCTTACACAATTTAGCTGCAGCCATATCTTTTATCAATGAAATAAAGGAGTCGGCTCGTTTATTTATTGATAATTAAAAATATTGATGTAAGTACATCTACAATACATTTCTCAAAAATATTTAACATACTATGTTATTTTGAGAAAAAAAGTCAACGCAATGTTTCCCCCAATTCATTAACCACTCGTGTTTTTAATGTCAAGGTAGTTGGTGTATATTATTACAAAGAACGACGTTTCAGAAATTAACCCTAAAAGTATTTTAATTGAGGAAATGTGATATCTTTAGCGGAGTTTAAACTTATGTGCATTCAGAAGGCGGAGAAGCGCGGTCGAAAAAAAGAACAGTAAAGAAACTAACTGATTAATGATTGTGTTTTGTTTTCTCGAGCGTTGATCCGGCGGCGGCGGCGGGCAAGAACACGGGATTAACGACGCTACCGCCAGGGTCGCTAGCTCCGCCCAGTCATCGTGTCGATACCAGACGCTGAACAAATTGCCCGTTAAATTCTGCCGCGAGACCGGGCTCACACAAACCTTGTCGGCTTTTGGAACAGCGACGCGCCTTTTTTTCTCCCTTTCAGCACCTGCTTCTCTCTCTCGTTGCCTTCGTACCCAATGTTTATCCCGTCAGAGCGTAGTTCTCAGCTGCAGGTCGCGACTCAATTAAGACAGCGTGAGGAAGAAAGATAAAAAAAGAATTTGTGATTAAATTTGAAATTAAATTAAAATTGTTAAATTCAATGAATGGTTGAATAATTGACCAAAATGAAGTAATTATTTAACATTTTGAAGGACTTAGGGACGATAGACAACAATAAAGATGTTTCATAAAGAATTTATTACAGAATGAATAATGAAATAAACTGAATACAAAGTCAGTATTTTACACCAGTTAGAAATGCAAAAATCAATTTGTGGTATTTAGAACCAAGTACGTTTTTGTTTTGTTGCACTAAATTGTAAAATGTGTATGTATTACAAAATATAATTTTATTGATAATAATAGTGTCCCAACTAGATATTTTATCATTGAATCTTTAAATTTATAAGTTTACTTCAAACAAATTTTCATGATTGTATTTTCATGTAATTTTTTTACAATAGTTATTTGCAAAGTTAGCAGAAGTAATGGTTTTGCCAGAGAATATGCCCAAGAATTACAAATACGTTTTTTTGAACATTCTCAACTTGATTCCTACGCGAAAGGGCATGTAAAAACGGATGAAATATGGTTACAAAATACATTCCTCTGTGATAAACCGAAGTTACTTTGTTATTGATAGGAAGAAAATAGCCCCCGATGGTAACTTTCTGTCGCTGAGCGCTGGTTACTATTATATCAAAGGTTTAAATAATGTAAAGACGACTTTCAGAAGTTTAGTTATGACTGTTTTGCAAGTTATATCGTGCCGTAAGTTTCTTGGTGGACAAACGAGTTAAGCCTCTCGCGGCTGGCATCGCAAGGGCGAAATTTATTCAAACCAAAACAGAGACCTCTCCACCGCGTCAGAGGCGGAATTAAACAACATTATCTGTTTTTGATGGTCATCCGCTGGGGGCTGGCTGTTAAATGAGTTACGAGGCTCGCCGCCGGGAGAGTCCGCAAGTAATCGCCTTGCCGTCACAACTTGAGAGGTCACAAGTTTGCGAGTTCGCTACTGTGCGGTGGGGCAGTAGTTGCTGGAGTACAGAGGCGGCGGGGTTGGTGTTCAGAGAGATGGTGATGGTAATGTGGTGATGGTGGGCTGATGATGGCAGGATGATAACGGTGGGGGATGGGGTGGGGGGGGGGTGAGGCTGTTGATGTGGGGTGATTGCGCAGTAGTGAAGACCAGACGGAGATTTTAGTGGGTGAAGAGGTTGTGATGGATGTGGTGACGACACGGATTATGGCGCAGATAACGAACCAGAGAGGGTGCGAATAGTAGAGTGCCATAGTGATAATGAGGAATTCAATTAACCCGGCAACGTTGGTAGAGTTGCTGCGGGTATCGTGACGAAAAAGACTACAGCGAATGAGACGCTGTGAAAGAAGGAGGACTTGGAGAGCTTAGAAGAAGCAGTGACTACTGTTGGAGAGTTGACGGAGAAGGCAGCAGGGTAAGTGGTAAGGGTGATGGCACGGGTAGGAGAGGAAGCGGATGTGGTGGCGGCGGTGAGTATGTTAAGGGGAGGGAGCGAGAGCGGTGATTGCTGGCATGATGACGGTGGGCTGGAGAGGTGGGCAGCGGCGAGGGCTGGGTCGGGCCGGCGACAGTACCGCCTCTCTTCGCGGCTGAGACCTTCATTTGCCAGTCAGATCTACGCGCGTAGTGGAGTCATTACGCGAGGCTTTGTAGGGAGTTGTCGAGACCCTTCTCCCCGACGCGCCGTCTCTCTCGCTCTCCTCACAGATCGCCACCTCTCTACCTTCCCCGCAGGTTGCGGGCTTGTCAGGCGTTGAGGCGACTCTCGCGTCATTTCTACTTCACGACCGTGAGCACAATTCCATTTTCACCGTCGTTCTCAGCTTCGGTACTTTGAATTTATAACTTTCAACTTCGTCGCGACAGTATCTCCTGTTTCACACCCGACATCTTCGCTCCATCCCCGTCCACTGCGCATTTTGAACATCAAATCTACGTCCTGACACTTTATGGAGCGCCACGCTTAGTTATATTTATTTTTTCAGACATCTCTGAATTCTCATTTGTACTCAACCGACTGAGGTGGAATCCTATTTACTGATGTCACTGCAGTACCTCTGACCGCAAGGTCCAAGGGTTTGAGTCCCGATTTTCTAGTCAGAATTTTAGACACTAGCTACCTAGGTTAGTTGGATTCAGCCGCTGTTTGGAGGAAAATTCTAGCCGGCTGCTGTGATTGGAAGTTTTCCGTGGTTCCTCCGATCATCACCAGACGATTACCGGAGCAGTACTCTAACAAACAGGCCACGGACCGCGCGGCCTGTTCTTCCTTGCCGCATCCTTCCTATTCTTTGTCCTAATATCAACCCTTTATCACGCACACTCTTAATACACTACACTACCACACATATCAGGAGACCGGTCGGAAGTTTAGAGCTTGTCCCTGTAGGGGCGGTATCCTGCTGGTGGGAGATACCAAGATAGGAAAATATCGGAAGCCAACGTATTGGTCGGCACCAGACCTCACCATACAATAGCGAAGAAAACCGCCACTTCCCGCGATAAAACATACTCTATACTTACAGTACTAATGACCTTAAAAGTTGATGCTGCCGGAAACACGAAATAATCGATCAATCACTTGTATTCAAACAATTTATTCGATATTCTCTAATTATCTACTAAAAGTTTCAAATGTATCTCAAAACGTCGTATGTTTCAAATTGCTTCGCCAGATATTTAGCTGTCAGACGCTCACCGTCTTCTACCTTCGTAACGTCTGCTTTCTCGTCCGCGAACTCATTAGAGTCGCTTTCGCCATCCTACGAACCCCTTTGCTCTGCTCAGATTCGCTCATTATGCACCTTCCTCTTTCTTCCGCCTCGAGATTCCTGCTGCGTTGTACTCGCTTTATGAATATAAAAACACCGCCTTGAGGCATGTACGCGGGAGCGGCTTGGTCTGAAACGAGAGATGACGGCGTTAGGGTCAAATGGAAGGGCGGAGGTGTCGAGAGCGAAGCAGAGAAAAGAGAAGCTGCCGGATGGAGTCGGAGAAAAGGGTGGAAACGTTGGCAGAGGAAGAGTCGTGGTGAAAATATTGATAGTTGCGTGGGAAAAGGTGTGCAGTTGCAGGGGTGAATGTGGAGTTAGAAGATGGCCGGAGTGAAGTGTGCGACGGAAAAGAGGACGAAGTTGGAGTAGAATTCGTAAGTTCGGAAAGAGTGGTAAAATAGGAAAAAAATGGGTAGGGTAATACTTTTAATTATAACTCCTAATGATTGTGTTAATATTTTAAAATGAGGGTTGGATTACAATATAATCATGGACAATGAAATATTTTACTACTTTCATATTACTTATCAATTAAATATGGAATATGTGTGACTTGAATGTTTCGTGGCCCAGTTGAGACCACATTTTCAGGCAGAAACTAGATAAACATCAAGTTGCAAAAGATATATACTTAAATCGTAAAATTGAACATAAATAAAATACCGAATAGTAATTCCGAAGACGTTACAATTATTGTGTACTTAAACAGGAATATTAAAGCTAAAAAGGAACAGTTACTAAATAATGTTCTAATAATACCTTTACATTGTCGTTAATTTTTATTGTGTTGATAAAGTCTTTTGTTCGTCGTGGACATGATTGTTGAAAAAGATGAGTTACATTTCTATCAATGTGTAAAATCTGTAGATGACATTAATTTGTATGCTTATTTTGCTCTTCATAATTAATTCAAGTGCTTCAATCATTTCATCCTTGTGTATCGGAGTTGGGTAAGAACTGTTGTAAAGGATCGAACCCATTTCCACCTTTTCTGGTGTTTCTTGCTTTCGAATTGGGGCAGAATTATCTGAAATTGGCAAAATTTTCAAGGTATTTCAAACTTTCCTCCAACAAACTTTTAACTTTAATACTTTAAAATGGTTTGGCTATCTACATTGATAAATTACTTAATGATCTATACAAAATGCACGAATCACTTGTATAACCTTTTTCCTTTGCAAAATTATGACTGATTTATCAGTGGCGCAAAGTGAGTTTCGACCTCTAACTAAACCTACCGCGCCTGATGATATAAGTGCACACTCAAACAACTTGCACGGGATTAGCAGACAACGATGTATATATTTTCATAATATAATCGCTTCCTGGCGTCCTAACCCTTGGGATAAGGTAAAATGAAATATAATGAGATACAACAAAAGCGTTTCATCGCTAGCTGGCGAGTCCCTGCTTGATAGCCTTTTTTAAACGACATTTTCACCTCAAAGAAAGAAAATACCAGGTTAATTGAAATACTAGCTGAGACAAAGGTGAAGCACGGAGAATGATGATACTCGACAATATGGTAAGGTGGTGACGAAAGAGGCGTCAGAATATAGCAATCAAAATTTGATTGTGGCGTAAATCAACATAGGCGCGAAACACAAAGCGGGTCGAAGTAGAGTGTCGGAAGGAGACAAGGCTAAAACCGGAAGTGGGTGTGCTGGAAAGGAAATCGCAATATTTTTGGAGGATCCTTGTAGTGACAGGGATTATTTGCAGGCGAAGGGTAGATATACCCTAATGAGATGCGCAAAATTCTGTGGAACTGATATTAATACTTGAGATAGCAGTTTTAGAGTAGATAGTGTACAGAAAGAAAAATATGAGATTCTGGAAGGTAAAACATCTACATGGTCGGCCCCGGCGATGAAATTGCAGAGGGGATGTTGGGATTGACGTTGAGGAAAGTTTGAAGTGAGTTTGAATGTTAGAGCGAAGCGTTTCTAACTTTTGCAGAAGGCAGTGTGTGAGGGGGTGGAAAGCATGAGTAGACGGTGGGAGAGAGTGATTTGCGTGGGTTGTGGTTCTAGGGTGCTTCAACAGCTTTGCTCACTGGCGTCCGGAGGTGGGATTAGAATGGGAAGATAAAATCGCGTGCGGTTCCTGACCCATGGTATAATGTTGTTCCATTAAGCTGCTGGAAGTCGTCAGGGAAAGATTGAAAACCATTAATCGGAGCAGTCGGCATACGAATTCGATTTCAGCTTGCGTCACACTCATTTATGCCAGACACTGCAGAAAATTCCAGGCATCCTGAACACGGAGAGGTAGCTCAGGGTATCAATTGATGTCACTGTAGTGGTTTTGACGGGAGGTTCTAGGTTACAGTCGCGACGGTGGCAGAATTTTCGACACTATATAGCTAGGACGCGTTCAGTCGCTGACTGGAGGATAATTCTAGCGGCTGCTGCTCTGATAAGTAGTTTACTGTGGTTTCTCCAATCAGTATCAGGCGAATACCGGAGCAATAGCCTAACAAACGGGTCATGAGCCGCGCGCGATTATTCCTTCCTCTTCTTTAACCTATCCTCACTCCACACACACACACTGCCACACACGTACGAGCACTACACTATCACACATGCCGGCAGGCCGGTCGGAAGCTTAAAGCTTGCCCTGGCCGGGGCGCTGCTTTACTAGTAGGAGATACCTGGTTGGGAAAACCCTACTAGCCGACAGCATCCAGCGGGAGAAGATCTCCGCCACATCCAGGAGGGAAAAGCATGTACAACAATTACGGGACTAATGATCTTAGTAGTTGATGTACCCCAAATCACAAATCAATCAATTGACCTGGTATTTTACCGAAATTGAACCCGCATCCTCCTAGCTACCGATTGATTAATTGTTTTGTGTTTCCGGGGGCGTGAACAATTATGTTCGTTAGTCCCGTACGTGTAAGAAATGTTCGAGATCCGACGGTGGCAGGATTTCCGACACTAACTACATACTTGGGTCGAATTCCGTCGCTGTCTCGAGGAGAATTCCAATGGTCGGCTGCTCTTATCGGAAATTTCCCGTGGTTTCTCCAAAGAATGCCAGCCCAATGCTGAAGCAGTAACTTAACAAAAGGACCACGGACCGCGCGCGATCTTTCCTTGCGCTTCCTCGTCCTATACTCACCCCTTAATGCACACACCTACCCTCTTTATCTCTCTATAATGGCTCGGGGAACGTGAAAATCAGCGCCGACCTATACGATGGCTTGCGAGGTTTTCCTCCTGCAGATACGTCTGTAGAGCCGGGCCAAGTTCCCAGCTCCTGACACGTAGAAGTGTAGTGAGTGCATTTTTTTTAAGGAGGGACTAGGATGAAAGGAAGATCGCGCGCGGTCTATGGTCCATTTGTTAAGGTACTGCTCCAGGCATTCGACATTCGACGAGAGGAGAAACTACAGAAAACAATCGAACGGCAGCTAGAATTCTCCTCAGCGGTTGAATTCCGCTTAACTATCTTCCTCGTGTCGAAAATCCACCATCGTCGGAACTTGAACGGACTTCCCGCTTAGAGATGCTGCAGTGTCAACAGCAGCCTTTATACTCCAGATTCCGATATGTGTGTGCGAGGAGGAGGGGAGTGCGGAACTGGGACAGAGGAATATGAAAGCGGGGCGCACGACGAGTGTTGGGCGCCAACGCAAACCCCGTGCCTCGCACTGTTTGATGCCAGACTCAGCCGCGTGGCGCGCTGCGAGCGGCGGGGCGCGTTTGTCGTCGACGCTGATGATAACGTCGGCGCGATGTCTTTGCGCCACCTTTTTGCGCTTTCCCCACGACTGAGGGCGCAAAGGAGCGCAAGAACCCGGTGATGACGACTTGCGAGATTCAGCGCTCCCGGGAAGAAAATGTAGGCGGCACGGGAGCTTTGTCGCCGCCGCCTAAAATACTTTAATCACGTATCTGACGTCATTCGTCGCTTTTGTGAAGATTTTAACCACCCGTTGGCATTGGAAAAGCTTTGTTGTCTTCTGACGTTAAAAGAACCTCTGGCAAGTTTGGGGGAGGGGGCCAAGAATAATTATTAATTTACAAGGAAATATTTGTTTATTAACTCAGGCTCTAGTTAAATAACAAAAAGATTTCGAACAAACTCTAGTTTTTTCTTATTAACAAAATATGACATTCTCAATAAAAATGACAGAATAAATTCTTCAGGGATAAAAATTAATTTCTTTTCAATGTCAGGTTACAAATAGTTCTGGATTTCGAAGCTGATCACTGTTGGGGCTGGCCACGTTTGTACATTCATATTTTAACTCGGTATAACCGCTGAATTTGTGCAACGTGTATGGTGCTCGCCCACACGGAATAGAGAAAAAGAAATTTATTTATTTACAGGGCTGTGGAAAAGAGGCAAAGTACTACCACATGGCGTGATTTACTGGTGTAACAATACTCAACATACGGTAACATGGCTGCATTCCTCTAGGGTAATATTGACGTTTGTATCTCTGAAGTATCACAGTATGTTGATTAGTTTGTCTCTAAAGAATAAACCAATATTGGTTAAAAATTATCGTCTGAAGTGTATGGAAACAGTGTTTGATACATTATTGCTGTTGATCACTGTTTTGTTGAAAAGTTCTTGGTAGCAATAAAAAGGAGACAGGGGTTTGCAGTTAGATATGCATCAGGACATTTGGACTTTCGTCAAAACTTTCCAGATACGTGTGAGTATAATGACCTAGGTATTAAAATTTGCACCAAATGGATAAAAAAGTTATACTTTTTTATCTCCGTGGAGTTAGCCACTCGTAGTCTCAGTACAATTAGCTTTTTATCTTTGATGTGCTTCTTATCTTTGATGTGTTTCCTTTTTGTTGGGATTAGATATACATACCGGTTTTCATTGAGTGATCTCAGTAGACACTGGAAATTGTACCAGCTCTAAGGATATTAATTGTAAACTTTTTTTTTCGAGTTACGCGTGGGGTATATGAAACACGAGTAAGCACGTGATTGAAGTTTCTTCTGCTTCACATACTACATCCGCTCATCGTTGATCCCGACTACGCAGTTTCCAAGAAGCAGATGGGGCGGAGGGAGATAAGTTTGCAATTAATAGCGATTGCCCGGCGTTAATACAAGCGCATTGCGTATTTTTTAAGTATTTCAGTAACTAAGTTAGCTTTCAAGTAACATATATTTCGAACATCACAAGTAAAATGTTCATTTTCGACCTATAAATATGTTAAAATGTAACGAAATATGTAGCTATAGATAAAATATGTAATTATACCCAAACATGTAAAAATATCTAAAATAAAAATGGTTTCAATTCGTTCAGAATGTCATGTTAAGTCTAAAAATATTAGTGAATGCAGGTATCTTGTCCCTGTAAAATAATGAATTACATGGAAATCCGTTCCCTAATTATTACACTTCATCTAGATTTATCAGATATTCCCCACACTTCCCATGATGGGATTAATTTTCACCTCTTTTCTCACCAATAGAATCGTCTCTTCTCTCACCATTTCTCTAATTCTTAACACCATTTCTAACCACAATTTGGTTTATTCACGAGCGAGCTACTTAACGCACAGTGATATTTCATGGATGGGTCTTTAAATATCTTTGATAAAATAAAAAAATATGAAGTGCTACATCTGTACTTGAACTTATGTATTGGAGCGAAAAAAAGTTTCATAGCTTCTCAAAACCATCATTGATACTACTATTAGTAACCAATTTCGTCAACAGATAACTGTAGACAAACGTGTTGGTTAAAACTTAAACTCTGGCTAGCAAAAGGATTCCAGTCGTCTGAGAGAAAAGGGACTGAGGATGGATATTGCAATTAATTGTTGTTTAAATTCAGACAAATTAATAATTTTTTCCCTCACATGACATTGTTTTTATCTGATCAGTCTTTTATCATTAATCTGATAATTTGCTCTGGTTCTGGTAATACGTTTTTTGAATCAATAACTTATTACTAATTTCCAACGCGCGCTTTAATTGTACGTAGATTACGTAGCTCCCTATCTATGATTTCATTAAATACCCGGGAAGTCAGGGAAAATATAAAAACAATGAAACAGTTTTGACTTTGACTAAAAAGTGCAAATACTTGATTGAGTTATTCCACATATACATACACGAACTACGTGTACCAACTAAATTCTCATACTTAGTGCGTCACTGCTTACGTCATGCGATAACAAGGCCCCATTAAAACCGGGAGCGGTAGCTCAGTGCATGAACTGATGTCTCTGCAGCGCCTCTGACTAGGAGGTCCTAGGTTCGAGTCCTGACGGCGGCAGGATTTTCGACACTAGCTTTTCAGCTAAGTCGGATTCAGTCGCTGTCTGGAGGAGAATTCAAGCGGCCTGCTGCTCTGATCGGTAGTTTTCCGTGGTTTCTCCGATCAACACCAAGCGAATGCCGGAGCAGCCAAACGGGCCACGGACCGCGCGCGATCTGTCCTTCCTCTTCCTAGTCCTATCCTCTCCTCTTACACACATACACTTACTCTAACATGCACTATACTACCACATATTCCGGGAGACCGGTCGGGAGCTTAGAGCTTGTCCCGGCTGGGGCGGTGCCCCGCTGGTGGGAGAGTCCTGGTTAGGGGGAAACCCCAGTAGCCGACGGTAGGTTGGGGCCGGAGATCGCCATCCAGTGGGGGAAGATCACCGCAATCTCCCAGGAACAAACATGCACCACACTTACGGGACTAATGACCAAAGCAGTTGACGCGCCCGGAAACACGAAAAAACCACCCACCAAATTCACCATTAAATATTTGTTATTCAGGTGTTGCGCTCTGGAACAGCAACTTTTGATATTCTCGATATGCAAAGAATGCTGTATGTCTAAAACTGTATATGTATAGTCACTAAGTTATTGTAGTATTCTTGAAGACAGTTTTTTGTTAAAATATTTAATTTATTGCAGTATTATATGAGCGTATTTTATTTGTTCTTGAGCAGTGTGCTTGCTACTTTTAGAACAACAATTTTATGGGATTGTGTTCAGCATAATTTTTGCCACCTACCACTAATAAAATATTTTTTTGTTACCACTTCTAAAGAGTTGAATGTGTTCATATTCTGTGCAGGAAGGTTTGATAAAAGTCCTCATTGAAGGAACATTGAAGGGAAAATGACCATGTTTCTACTCGTATTATATTAATCAAAGCGTTCAGAACGTCGATTGTGAAATAATTACTTTTAAATTGTCATAATAAATATACTAATTAACTGTACTAATAAAATATAATAAGGAACAGTTCAGAATCAGTTTCCATTCTATGAATTCATCTCGTGTAACATAGACTGGTGCAGGTCTATTGCAGTTTGTAGTTCTTTAAAAAGTTAATTGAATTATTAAAACTAGTTGCTCAAAAATATTTCAGGTTTAATTGAAAAACAAATTATTTATTATAAACATCTACATTCAGGATTAAACTTAATATTGTATTATAATTAAGTCATGGGAATTTTGCAAAATATTCTACGCCATATTTACAAACTTAATGCTCTGTAAAAGAAATGCTGGCAAAATACAAGCATTTCTCTTAAAGAGTCACTTGTAGTATACCGAACCCTAAAACATTCACACTTTTATGATTGTGGATGTGTAATAAGAAGGAAAAATGTACACCTTCATTCAGGTATCCCAGACCATTACGGCGGAGGTCTGTTAATTTCACACGTTAATAAATAACAAAACGCAGTCCAACTGTTTCATTTTCCACCCCACAAGTTCTCACGACCGACCTTGACACAACATTCATCGGCGTTGTTAAAGGGAATGAATAATGTATGATCGTGGGCGATCGCTTGATTTTACAGTCGCAGACGGTACTTCCGAGTGACTCAGTGAGTGCCCGTTTGGTAGCGCCATGCACGTCAACTCTCTCGTGCTCTTGAGACGGGCTGAATCACTTAAACTTCCTTGAGTAACGTCGGTTTAAGATTTATCAGCACTGCGCTATTATTGACCTCGGAGAAAAGCTCTGCTCATTACAACCGGGAACATACGGAAGAGAAGGAAACTTTCAGAATATCTATCGTGATTGAGCAATAATGTCTGTACTGTGTGGTAGACCAGCTGCACTAGTGCAAACATTTCATCACTCAATAAAACATTATGTAAAAAGTGAAAATAGCTTGTTCATAACTTCCAACGGACTGCCCCAGAAATGTAGGTTGTAGTTATTAATCCCGCCATGACGGGCGTATTGTCACATTAATTTAATTTTACGTAGATAATGAGGTTCTACTGGATTCTGACTACTCCTGCATGCTACGCAGTGAGAATATGCAGAAGAGCTAAATCTCCAAAAATGAATAAGGTGTAAAAGGATCTCATTTGAGGAATACCAAATATTGCCAAAAGAAACACAACTCGGCTCCACTCGCTCACCGCAAGTTTCTATGTTTATTTCTCCTGTTTCTTCTTGAGTGTTCTCCGCTTATTGTCACTCATATTCCTTACATATTTCTCACATTTCCCTCCAAGTCTCTCATATCCCGTTAAGCCTATCCCATTCTTTCAGCATGCTTCCCGCAAATTTCCCGAAATGTTTTCCACATGTTTCCCGCTTGTACCAAAATATTTTCCCGCATATTCTATAAAAATTACCCTACGAATAATTGCGTGTTCCACTGCCTATTACCCCGCATGTACCGCACGTATTGCCAAGTGTAAATAATGTCTATAGTGTTCGGTGTTAGATTAAATTACGATATAAGACAAAGTCGGTTTAGATTAGTTTGTAAGTATCTAGTTTGTTAGCTAGCCCATGAATAAATAGAATTTGAGAATAAATATGTATGCTTTCCGCGTATTCCGCCACATGTTCCCACATGTTCCCGCACATGCTCCCCTTATGTTAATCGCATATAACCGCTCATATTAATCCGGAACCTTAAATGGTAGATTCAAAAATTTAATTTAATTTAAGTTTTTTTTAATACGACATACTTTTATGAACGTTACGGTAGCTTATAGTGCAGTGTGTCCTTTGACGTATAAAACGGGAAGTTCTGAAAGCTAGAGTAGCCACAAGAGCATAATAATAATAATAATAATAATAATAATAATAATAATAATAATAATAATAATAATAATAATAAGGCACCTCAGAACCATGCAGAAGGCCGTGTTGCTGGCAACCACCAACATTGTGCGCAAGGTTCTCTCCCTAAATCATTGAAGCGGAACCTGAGTGCACTGGAGCAAGAACTTCTCACCATCTGTCTCACCATATGTGTTGACGTTCTGTCCTTGAGTTATACTTGAAAACTCCGGAAGAGCGTGAAATTTTGAAATATATAATAATAATAATAATAATAATAATAATAATAATAATAAAAGGAACCCATAGGGATTTTGCATCCTAAAAAATCATTGTTTTCAGAGTGAAAATATTTTACACTGGAGCAGAACTGTCAGTATTTCTGGCAACCTCTGATAAAGGCGTAAGGACCTTTCAAACATCGTACTAGACCAGCTATTAAATGTATCGTTTTAAAGATTATAGCATCAAAAACATTATCTCGTGCCGCTTGCAGGAAAACGAAAACGTGATTTTAAAGGCCCATGGAATCCAAGGCTACATGGAATCCAATTTATGCACGACAGTAAAGTGTGTTGCAGCGCATTGTTTATTGCGAGCTGCCTGTACGCCTGAATTCTCAAATATGCTGTAACCTGAAAATTTCTATGTTCTTCGTCTTAAATCTATTTGATGCAGAACAAGATGGTAATTCTCTTTTCAGCTATAATACACTTATAGGGTTTTGTTTCCATGGTTTATTATGAAATGGAAACATTGGCCATCTTTCGTTCGCGTATTCTTGGGAGGCGCTATATACTTAAACAAAAATATTTGAGTTTTAGAATGAGAAAAAATGCTTCCAGAAATAATATTAGTATTTTTTCATGACTTCTATCAGAACCACATATATTTTAGGAAGAGTTACACCAAAAACATCTTGAAGATTAGATGCTCAAATTTTCCTTTTCGAGTAATGTTTGAGAAGGAGCCAATTTTTCATCTTTTAAGTTGGCAGTGTGCATATATTATATTAATATTGCATATAAATAATTCGTAAACCAGGTATGCGCACTAAGCTAAATTGAGGAGTTATCGCGATGGTCCTTTCACACGCCCCTCTGCGCCGTCCCTTTTGTGGGCCACATCCTCGCCAACGAACCTAGTGTTTCCATAACTGAACCTTGAGTACAGTTCGTGGCCTCACTAACAACTTGTGTGCTTGTGGCGGACGTGGCCAGCAACACAAGAGTCACTGTTTTGAGCAGGCCTGTTCTAGTATATTTCCTTACTTTGAAATTGCTGTATTTGTTGCCACACAGATACAACATTCAGATATACCAAATAAAATTAATTTGAAAAGTAGATAGTGTAGTTATTCCTAGAATTAATCGTAAGAAGTTGCTGACGTCTGATTCACAGCAGACTGGATATTGTTTTCTATTTTTTTTGCGCGAAAGGATTGTTAAATATACAGACGTGATTTTCTAGGAAAGAAAAATGAAATAGAGATTTTCTATGATGGCTCCTCTAGAATTTCGAATCCCAGGACGATTATTATCATACGAGCGAAATTTTGTAACATTAAGAACTGCCAGACAAAGTTGTTCACATTTGCAGAACTCGAATTGTAGAATCTGCTTGTTGGTGATTTAATGATAGAATTCCACTTCGGAAACGAGATTTTCTTGATAGTAGTCGAGTAGCTTGTGCTTGCGAGCCTACGTTTGTAGCTGTGCTCCCAGACTCGCTCCACAGCTCAAGAAGAAATGGTAGTCAGTTGCAGTTGTGATTCGAAGCGGTGTGGTCTGTGTTTCGGGTTCTATAAGCTTACACTGTTCGAAATAAATTTTATCAATTAATTGCGTCGGGAGGTACGGAGTATTAATGAACAGTTCTTTATCATTTACAAAAAAGTGAAAGCCCAATGAAATGCAAGGGAGAAACGAAACATTATTGTGAGTTGTCGCTTCAGTTTTATCGCAGCAATCGCCTCGACATCAACCACGAAGTCACGAAATGGGTAAGTTTTACATAATTTAAATAAGAATGTGTCAAATTGCCAAAATAATAAAATTAAATTGTGTTGAAGGTATGCTTTGAGAAATTAAATATGTAATTTATATATTTTGAACGTTTTATAAGCAGTATTTTTAACGCTTGTATACGGCGGAGTCAACAGAAAATGTAAAAATGTAATGGAGAGCTTTTGCAAAACGGAAAATCTAAGAACTAATGGAAACTGAATACCCTAAAGGATCTAAAAGCCTTTATGGAACATCTGTGTATCTCTGAGTTTATTTTTGCTTTTATTAGGATTACAAGATAGTAAATACATAATAATACATGCAATCTCATTTTACCATACGAATATGTAGTACTTGTCTATCTCCAAAGAAAATTATAGCTTCCTAGAAAACCCCTCTATTTTACTATAATATATTTATATTGTTTATATTAGGAATGGGAAATGTTTGGCAATAATAACGTTATATGGATAAATAATAAATTTTTCGAGACAATCAATATAGCCTCACTGTATACATAATCTCCAAATCCTAAACATTTACGTTAATTTATTCCTGACATATTTGAATTAACTTGAGAAAAAATAATCATTAAGTTCCTGCCATATTATATTGGTAGTATGGATGTATTTTTCATTACTTCCATGCTCATTGTGTGTTAAGTGTTGAATTCGTGTTTAGTGGTGGCGGCGAAAAATACGTGAAGTGTATGTTTGTCGTAGACGACAAAACAGGGACCCGACAATCGAAATTCCGTCATTTGAAGCCGGCGCATGCGCAGTAAAATTTTCCCCAGAATTGGCGTGTTACGTCTTTTAAACCCACAACTTGCAAAAACTCTCTATTGCGTTAGAAAGTGTTTCTTTCATATAATCGAAGGTATCTAAGTATAGTGAAGTCCGAATCCGCAACCAAGACCATTACATCAGTGTTAATTGAGTATTTGTAATTTTTTATGCATATCGTTATTCAGAATACACTGGTGTTTCTCCAACTATTCGCCCCTATAACTTTTACACGGTTTAGGATAACGAAATGCAGTTCTTGCTCAACAATTCTAAATATTGAGGCAAGTGAAATGCCGCTGATATATTGTTCGTAATATTTTTAGTTTTTGAACAATTATATCATCACAGATTTTTAAGACAACTTTTTATCTGCAATGACTAGATCATAAAAAGAGAAATAGAATGATATTTCATTTGTTAATGTTTTAAGAGTAATTATGTAGAGATTAGTTTACGTCCAACACCATATTTTAAAAATTCACGATGCCGCCGTATTGAAGTTTTCCTGTTTGTAGCAGCGACCCCAATATATTCTCTGCCTTTGCGGCAGGTGGCCTTGACTTGGCGTTTGCGGCTCAGACTGTTAGCTGGAAGGGCAAAGAGGGGTGACTGGAAGGGAAACTTAAAACTCAAGTACCTCGCGAGAAGGACAGAAAAATTAAAAATACAGGGAAGGACAGAAAAATTGTGTGTTTTTAAACTATAAATCCTGGAACATTTTATTGTAAGTTACCTTAGAACTAATAATTATTGTTATAATTACAAGCGTTAGGAAGTAAAAATTGTATCAATTATTAATTGTCGTATTCAACTAATTATGGAGGAAATAATAACGAAACCTTTTGAAATTAGTTATTATATTAATTATAGTTTTTAGTTATTTAAAAATGAAAAAATTGGTTACATTGAGTCCTTTATAGTTATCATTGACTTAACCACAAAGTCACCAATACCACAATAACAAAAGAATCTCCAAGAAGACAGAACAACAACGAGAATAGTCATTTTTTAATTAAATCATTTAATCATCATTTGTCATTTTTATTAAATAACACTATGGCAAAAATTCCTTGATTATTTAAAAACACGGTCTTTCTGAGAACAAGAAATGTGTTATAGTAATATTAAAATAACAACAATTATCGCAATAATAAAACGATGGCTGAGTACCAACCTATTCTAAATCCATTTTACTAAATTGTTCAGGAGAGCAATTTAATTTTTTTTGTATGTGGTGGATAAATATGGATTGGGCTATTTTGGAATGAGTTTTTTGCTTGCTGATAGAGTGGAATATTTACAATTTTGTTTGGCCCACAAATGTAGGCAGGGAGATACGACACAATGAAACAAATCTCATTGTGTTACAAAAGGGGACTTGGAACAGTGTGGCTCTCAGCCATCGAACAGCCGAGAGAAAGCCAAGGTCATGTAGTTTCGCGAGGACGCGGCAGTGGCGGGGCTGGCTGCGCACGGCGCGGCGGGAGTCCGGCTTTTGTTCGCGAGCGCCGTTAATTGCCAGCTCAGCGCGGCCAAGTCATTACAGCGCCTTGATTGATAAGAGCGCTGCTGTGGACGAGCCGCTGCCACCTACCTGCCAGCGACCGCTCTCCACGTTCCCTCCACCCGTCCGTTTCCTCGCGGCCTTCCTTCTTAGCTCTTTCGTGTTCAGAGCTGTAATCTTGGGAGTATCTCCTCTGGAGGTGAAATTCAAGGTTTGGCGCAATAAATATACAGGTTGATTGACTGTTTCAATGAATGTTTAGGGCAAATATAATTGCTATTGGAAAGAACGTTGGAAAACAAGATCTTGAATCTGCGTTGGGAAGTGTTAAGTGTGGCTTAATTATTTTTTTACTTGGAAGACGCCATTTCGTTTTCTTGGTGGAGTAAGTTGATTTCTCCATGGTGAATAAAAGAGATGAAGAAGCTACGAAGTTAGTCTCTTTTATAAGTATTTTTGTGTAATAATTATTTTAATGTTTAATTTAGGAGTCTCTGAAGATGTAATGCTTCTGTATTGGTTTAGAATATTGGAAAGGTATTCCTTAGCCCAGTTATTAAAATATGTGGATTGGGTATTTTAAAATATACTTGTGTACAGGTTTTATTGTGTATTAACACATACATTTTGAAATTTGTAATTTTGATGTAAATATGACAATTAAGATTAACTTTTAATTAAAATTCCAAGGAACATTAAAATAATTTTTAATGTTCCTAGGAATTTTAACTTTATATTTCAAAAATGTGCTAATAAATAAGTTTTCGTCGTTATTGCAGAAATATTTTACGTGGATTTTTTACGCGGAAAGTTAATCTTAATTGTTCAACGTTACCACTAAGTCGCAAGAAATTGTAGTAAATCTGAAGAACTGTAGAAAAGACGCAAGAAATTGTATTTTTCTACAATTAAAGTTCTTGACTCTCTGAATCATATATAATCCTGTATAATAATTTACTGTAATATATGCCCGTGCAACGCCGGGTACTTCAGCTAGTAGCACATAAACACCGCAGGACAAAAATATTTTTCAAAATATAACTATAAAACCTCCTTAAATAAACCCGAAATAAACCTAATTATGTTAAGGCAAGAAAACCTTGCGGGATTGGCAATAGTCCTTGATAATATTATTTTACTAAGCGAAATAGTAAAGCACGAATTAAATTATTGTATTAAGTGCGCGACAAGAAGCGCCCTTTGGTGCAACAATACCAAACGCGTGTTATGTGAAAGTCTCATTATCGCAATTTCCTCTCCACACACCGCCAGGGACCGGGGTTCACGTCATTTGAAAGCGAGACAAAACACTCTCATTATCGAAGCTGAGATGCCACCGCCCGTGGTGTTTTGCGGCTCTGGAGAGAACTGTGGTCGTTCGGGGGTAGAGGGGAAGGGAGGGGAGGAAGATGGGGAGCGCCTTCGCACGCGGCAGGCAAGCGGGCTGGCATGGCGGTTGCGTAGCTGCGGGGGTGGGATGGCGGGGGAGAGGTTGCGCCATGGCTCTAGCAATGCGGGTGTTGCAAGAAGCGCGCGCTATTTCCACCCCTTCCCACTGTTTCGATCCGAGGTGGAGCTGTTGCTCAACTTTCTTCGCCGCCACCGCCACTGCCGTTGCCGTCCCCGCATTGCAATCGCAAATATCGGCTCTGCTGCCGACATCGTAGCCATCGCTCGTTGGCATCAAGATCATCGTTGCCATTATTTTTTACCGCCTTTGTAGCCATCAAGGGCAGCACCACTTTCATCGTAGACATAATTCCAGTATTAATTCTGTTGTCATGAACGTCAACGTCGACAGTGTGGTCACGGCTCACTATAATGTCCGTTCCTATCATCACGGCTCTCCCCATTGATACCGCTGTCACCGTCATCATTTTCACCATCGTCATTATTTTCACCATCGTCATTATTTTCACCATCGTCATTATTTTCACCATCGTCATTATTTTCACCATCGTCATTATTTTCACCATCGTCATTATTTTCACCATCGTCATTATTTTCACCATCGTCATCATTTTCACCATCGTCATCATTTTCACCATCGTCATCATTTTCACCATCGCCATCCATTTTCACCTCGTCATCATTTTCCCATCGTCATCATTTTCACTCGTCGTCGCCATTTTCACCGTCGTCGTCATCATTTTCACCGTCGTCGTCATTTTCACCGTCGTCGTCATTTTCACCGTCGTCATCATATTCACCGTCGTCACATTCACCGTCGTCGTTATATTCACCGTCGCCATCATTTTCTTCGTCGCCACCCTCGTCTCCTCCTCAACGGCCTTCATTAACGCAATGTTTGCATTAGCAAACGCCATCCTTACCGCCACCATTGCTACCACTAATATCATCATAGTGGCTACCTCTACGCCGTTGCTGCCGTTACAATGAGTGAAGCTCATTCACCAAGCGACGTATTCATCGAACGCGGTCGGCTTTCAGACACACTCTCGGTCAATATTTGTCTCAGTGGCGCCACGGCCACCGTGACGAGTATGTCGCCTATTGTAGGACTCGAGGAAGTTGTCGCGTGTCAAAGGCAAGGAGGAACTACCTGATGTTTCATTTTTGTTGACAGAATTTTTAATACGACGTATTTGCGGTTTGCTCTTGCGACCTTGTTGGCTCGCTTAATCTTTTCATTTTGTAAAACGTTGGTATCCTTTTTCTACGAACACGAAATTGTCAATCCATGTATACGTCGTTTCTGAACTCGCTTCGCAGTCGTGTTCGATCTAAATGGAGGAAAAATTACGAATTCTTTGGAAAGGAGACATTAAACTTGAAATTGTAACAAATGAAACGTGATTCCGGATAAACGAAAGGGCATGATCCATTATTTCAGAGAGTATATGATATAGTACATTGGCAATAATATTATTTCCGAAATGTCTTTATCTTGAAATACCATATGTACACCTTACAAGAACCTCTCAGCACTATACACATTAACTGTCCTACTTTGTGCTCTGTGTGTGTGTGTGTGTGTGTGTGTGTGTGTGTGTGTGGATGTAAGAACTTAATTGTCTCTCTCTCAGTGTGAATTCTAAAACTCTGGAGCGCTTCATTCCGCATTGCGTATTTATCGCCATCATTTTTCTCCCAGTTTTAATTTTTTCAATGGAAACCTATTTGTTTTTCAAAAAACCTGCTCACTTTACCAACAAATCTACTTTGAACTTGTATATCGCTGTCTGGTCATGTAACAGCAACGAAATAAACACAGTCCTTTTCTCAGCAACCAAAAATGTCTGGCCAGAAAGGAGGCTGTATACAAAGAGCTGTTGCAAAAAGACAGCTTACTAATGACTATGTTGACAAACAAACAAGAAGCAAACGTATCGACAAGCACCTACCCGAATTCGTGATATTGTCAATTCAATGCTAATGCATGCGAGCTAAGTTAAAGTCTTTATACTACTCAGGTACTACAATCCTTTAGTATTACGTAATAAAGAATGGCTAATATCTTGGAAACGAAAGATTGTCGTAGGTAACACCACAAGTGTTCGGAAAATTGTGGGGAAATCCTTGAGTCGCGAAGCGAAGAGAGGATTTATCTGAGAATTTCTAAAGCATGAGTGGTATTTAATAGAACTATTCCACAAATGAAATTATGTCTAAGAGAGTTCCAAAGTGTGCCGAATATTGAAAATAACTGAAAGCTCTGTTAAAATCAGTGAGATTATAGTACATACGTGGTTTATTGGACATCGGTATAGCGATCGATGTGCTCAAGATAGATGAGTCACAGTTTATGATTGGTCAGTAGGGAAAAGTAGTAAGAAAAATCGGATAGAAGAAGCGATAAACGTTTTGGGATACACTATCTTGATTGGGACATTTTGTACGTATAGTTAAACTCTATTGGTTTTAATTTCACTAGTGGAAGAGTCGGAATAAAAAGCCTAGCGTTTGAGCGAGTGAGTGATGCTTTTATTTAAGTACGAAAATAATGCAGGAATATCTTCTTGTAAGAAAATAAAACTTTGTGAGTTCCAAAACTTACTATAATAGATTTTGTTATTAAATGAGATTCAAGTTCGGTTTTTCCTATGCTAATGTATGTCTTTATGTTCACCGGTATTAAATAGCCACTTTAATTCTGAAGATATTAAACAAACCATAAATGGAAATAGGAGAAACAGGAAAAAATAAAATATATTTATGTACTTATTCTTTATTCATGTATTTGTTGTACAGTATTGAAATAATTGAAGTTGAGTCCTTGGCGTTGAAAGCTACATGTCTAGGAAATATATTCTCATTTCGCAGGTTCAAAAATTTGTCTCAAACATATTTCCGAAAGAATTTTCCTTCTAGTTGAACCACATTTTAGTACAAATTCTAAAAAAATATTTTAAGGAAAATTATCTCTTTTAATTAAAAAGTTCTTTCCTTCATTGAAAACAGATATGCCAATACTATTTTTCAATAATTTACTTTGTTAACATTTCAACCTTATTGCAGTCTTTTTGATTAATGATCTTGGACTAAAATTTTAATACTATTGAATAACATTTCATACAAAAATTGTCAATATTAAAAGTCATTAGAATAAAAAACTATGAGTATTGATGTTAACTTATTAAATTAACCTGGCTAACTTGGAGTTTTTCAAAAAGATGCCAAAAGTTAAACAAAATAGTTTGGAAATAATATTAAAGTGTCTGCTTTGGGACATGGTTAGAATAATTTTTATTATATTACTAATAAAAAATTCTTATGATTTGTCGTAGGTGGACATGAATATATGTATTTTCTTACTGTCCAGTAATTCAACTACATGTTCATCAACAATAGTGAACACCCGGTCCGTTTGTTTGGTGTCAAGAATTTTAACTACAGAAACAAAACCTATCACAGAGCCCATTGTCAATGCTCGTTTTGCACAATTCATCCACTCAGCACTCCCCATCGACACCTATTATCATTAGAAACTACTGAAGAAAATGAGTTTGAAGATATTCCAAAGGGGGTACGTGCCTGGTACCTTTTTATTTGTTATTCTGCTTAAAATTCCATTTGTTATTTCACCCGGCAATATCCCGAAGGATATACCAAAGCCTCCATGTCATGACAAAATTTATAAGTGGGACCGTCTATACAGATATTCGGTGATGTCAAACTTACGTATGTTAATTCTCCCCACGTGGGGTTGGAAACTCATTTTGATATTACGTAGGAATAATAATACTTCAAGTTAATAATATTTCCAACTATATTGCTGCAGAACAAACACAGTGCCTCGAAGTATGAATCGATAAATACAACAATTTTCAAAAACAAAATATTACAATGAAACCCTCTTCACTGTTGTGAAAACTTTAGTTTATAAATCCCTCCCGTTGCATGCATGGCCATTATAATTCTTAAATTTCATCCAGAAATTCTTAATTCATTACAAGACTTGATCTTCCTGTGTCCCTTATTAATCACTTTCCTTTCGCGTATCCTCTGCCTGCTTGACCAACGTTCAGTAATCCATTCCAAGTTCATTTCTCGTTCTGTCCAATGGCGCTTCCTCCACACACGCAGGATTATATTTCTATGTCCACTACTAACTTCTTCATCGCTGTATTCGACCCTCATCGCGTCAAACGCTCCTCTGTCCCGTTTCTTTATTTTACACGCTCCTCATCTGTCTCATCCTTGCGCGAGGTCGTACTCAAAAGTTTCTCTTCCGCCCCTAGTCGCAGGCCATTCTCCTTCCCAGCATATTCTAATTTTTATTGGTCACTGGCACTCTAGCACGCATTTGTTTCTTCATTGGTTCTTGCTGAATAATGATTTTCCTAATTTATTTTCACATTCACAAATTCTCACGGTCATTTCACTGCTTTTATTTACCATTTATTTTCTATTTTTCCCACTACCAATTATGTTGCCATTCCCTTGATATTTGCAATTCGAATCTTTACTTCTCTTCTGTCACCCATTGTTGCTGACGTCTTGTTTTATATACTTATCGAATTTATTGATTACTATGAACACATCCTTGTGATAAATAATCACAATACGTGTAAGCGAATAATGCCGAAAGAGCAGAAAGTTTAACATTCAACATTAAAATTATTACATTGCAAAATTTTCTTGCGTTTCGGAAAAGTTATCCATTTAATACCTGTAAATAGCAATATTAATTCAATTGGATGTTAACATTGTTTCCGAGATAAATACTTTCGTACTTACTTGGAAGTTTTCCTTAACACTAAAGTCGCATTCAGCATAGAAAAAGTAACTTCCAAGTTAAAACTTGCAGGATTTTGATTTATTAATAATACAAACTAGTAGAAATTCTTGGGTAGGACCTCTCACTTTTGTCATTCTTCTTTATCCAGCGGCAAAATCTTTTTTATTCTTTCTCATAAACGAGCTTCGATTTTCTCAGACAATAATTTCAACACTACAAATTCTGTTTTTAACATGATCAGGAACATTTTACATGGTCTCATCATCAGTCTAAATAATATATCCCGTATTCGTATATCTTCTCAGAAGATAGGAAATGTCGATCTGCCAATGTCAATGCCTTGAATGACGATGAGTTAATATTTAATAGAACAACAGAATGTACGGAAAATACTTGAATGATTGATCGAAATTATTATTGTTGGGACGGGTAAGAAGAGATCTTTCAGTCAGAATAGAACGTTCTGTAGATTTAATACATTATTATACATTATATTGGCTGTATTTTCTAGCTTAAAATTCTGAAAATTTATTATCAAGAACCATGGTTACTCTGCGACAGTAATAGTAACAAATCCTTGCACTACTAATAATTGCAACAGACCCAATAAGGAATGGGCGCGAATATTGGTAAAGCCGTGTCGCGTCTGTGTACCTGTGAACATTACTGCAAGCGGAAAGGTGCTCACGTGGTTCGGGGAAGCACCTGCGCCCGCAAAGTCACGTGCTCAGCCGGGCGCAGTGTGCACTCAGCGCAGCGGCACCAGGCGACCTGCTGCGCCGCGCCGCGCCGGCCGCTGAGTCGGCGATATACGCGGGTTCATTATGCGGACCGTGCAACGGCGCGCCGCGGCCTCAGGGTGAGGTCGCCGCGCCGCTGGTGAAGGCGAAGTGGGAAGTGCAGACGCCGGTGGTGGGGTGGTGGTGGTGGTGGTGACAATTCTGGAGATGGAAAGGGAATGGAGGATTGAACAATATGTAAGGAATCTGAAGTGAATGAGGGTGGAGTTTCATAGAAAGAATAAAGAGCGATTTCTGAATGAAGTACGGGCGGTGTTGGAGGAACGGGGGGTGTTGGAGGAACGGGGGGTGTTGGAGGAACGGGGGGTGGAGGAGGAACGGGAGGGGTCGGAGGAGGTCGAAGGAAAAAAGAGGTATTCTCTTTACGGACGTCGAAAAGGCATTTTGGAACGAGTGGTGGCTTACAAAGAATGGATGGAAGTTAAGGAGGGACAGACAGTTTAGGAATAGCAATCGATGGCAGTTTCACAATGCAGATATTGTCAATCTTTATGTAGAGATGTAACGGGTGCAAATTCTGAAGACTTCTTTGAGTCTACCCATTCCTCCTGCATTACTCACATTGGGGAATGACGTGTGGCAACTCCTATAGCCTTTGCAATCGTGTGGTGTCGTATGCGGTAGAGTAGCGTATAATAAGCGATATCAATGCGCACATTACACACTCTGTAGTTAGGCCGTAAATTCAGGGCTTGAAGAGAATCCGTTCTGATTGGTCCGTATGTAACGAAGCCGGCGTGGAACAACGTGACCCTGAAGAGGAGAGGTCGTAGGGGTGCTGTCGGGGGAGAGGGCGGCTCTTGGATGCACGTGAGGGATCGCGGTGGCCGTGGATGGGGGTGCGGGTGGAGAGCGGGGGGTGGGTACGAGATTGCCTCTAAAGTGAGGTGAAAGAATGTAATCGTGATGGGGGATTTTTGCGGCCATCGAAATTAACTAGACCCACCGGGGAAAGGGAGGAATTTTCAGGGATGCAGTTTGAATGTCGAATGAGAATAGAGAAAGGGTCTTGTGAAATGTTGCTTGTGACCGGAGGGAAATATAGAAAATTGGTGTGGTGGAAGAGAAAAGGGCGAGGAAGGTCGTAGAATAAAGAGAAGAGAAGGGAGAGGGGAATAATGAGTAGAAAAGTGTGTTATTGGGGACTAATGTTGTTAGAAGTAAAAGAGTGCCTACACAAAAGAGAATAGTGGGTGCAAAATCGATTCTAGCGAGTGTGAGCAAGGTGAGTGAGAGTGATAAAAGGGATAATGTGATTTAAAACGATATTTCTGGGCTAGCAAGATTGCTGGGACCGTTGAAGAGCGTACAATGAGAAGCAAAGAAGACAGTGGTGTCGTGAGTATTAGGAGCTTGGATATTCGCTAGTGGCGACAGTTGGGTGGCGAGGTCAGTGGGGTAGGGGGGTCGCCACGCCTCGAGTCCAAGGGTGAGGGGGCAGCTGGTCGAAGGCGAGCAGAGGGGGAATCGCTGATGCATTATGAAACAGCTGGTCTGATTGGCGGGAAGGGAGAGCTTCCGGGGTAATTGTGTGCTGTCATTCAGACGTTGATGGTTTCCGCGAGTCCTTAACTCTCCGACGGGGACCTTCGTCGTCCGTTCGCCATCTCGCCGGCGGAAGCGGGACGTACTGTGGAGATGCAATGTAATGCTGCTGCAAACTGCAATTTGAAGATCCGGTGGCTTTAGCGTTGATCGCCTTTAAACGTGGAATGGAAATTGGACTAGTGGCGTTTGGAGTGATTAACGATACGATTTGGCCGGGCCACGTGCTCCAAGTAGTAGTGCATTCTAGAAACATTACTTTTTATCCATTAGAAGTTAGAATATTAGTCAGGCTCTATAAATTTCATACATAGAATTTTAATTTTTATCTGTATTTGTCTATTCTTTTGAAATTACCACTTTTTTGCCTTTGCAATTATCATATAAAATTAAAAATCGTGGTTAGGATTTACTTTATGAACTGAATATTTATGTATTTATTTTTGTTTCATGTCGTCCACATTGGAAGGTTTGTTCTTGAGATTCCGTTTTGTATTTACGTTCCTTCGAAATATTCCAATTGCGATCATGGACGTCAATCGTGTATTAATTGGTACATTATAAAAACTCTCATGAAAAACATTCGAAATGAGATTGTTTGCTAGTGAATGGGTGATTAATAAACCAGTCAATTTGTAAATAGCGTAACCCTTATTTAAACTCCTAAAGCATCTCAACTATATTACTTATTCTGAATGTGCGCATAAATTTGAAGGAAGTTATGCAATGTCCAGCCATACGAAAGATCAACTGTTTCATTATTTTCCCAGGAACTCAGGACAAATCGAGAAATAATGAGTTTTGACTTTGAGCGTCCTGGACGATTAATTTTATCATTTAATACAAACTCAGAATGTAATAGCGCATATTTTACCCCTAATTTGCTGTTCTTAAGTTGCGAAAATGCAAAATTTGCGGATCATTTTCTTAAAAACTTCGATCATTAACCGGCGGAAGTTAGCACTGCAATTCCTCTAATAATAATAATTCCGCTAATAATGCAAAATATCAATACAAGATCATAATCAAAATTTGCCGCTTTTAATTTTTAACTGATTGGTCAAGATATCATGTTGATATTTTCATTCTTTAATTAATAAAATATTAACAAAATCATTAAATCATGGCTCAAGGGTTCAAATTACTATCAGGTCTCCTAAATTTCTCACATTAACAGAATATTCAAAATTTGCTACATTGAAATATTTGTTTAGAAACAATTGGTGAAAAAGTTAGATTAATGTATACATTTTTTGAAATATTATTGGCAATAAATATTAAATAATTGGTCATCCAGCCGTTCTCTGCGTCTAGGCTGCAAAGATCAGCGTTATGTCGTCAAAGAATATTTAGACGATAATTTTTATATGAGAAATAACAATAAGCGAAGTGACCCGGAGGTGCAACAGAAAAATGGGTGTTTACCGACGTCGTGTGGTTTTCAAATAGATTTTAAAAATATGTACTACGACAAATTAAACAAAAACATTTCGAAATAACTCTTGAAGTCAATTTTATGAAATAATTACATTAGAGCCAAATGTAAAAATCGGGTAAAATCACAAAATAATTGAAAATTTAAGTGTTAGTTCGCAACGCTGACAAAACATCTAAACTGAACAAAGAGAACTCTGAAGCGAAGAAAGAAAAAAAAAAAATAAAAATAAAAGAAAAGTCAAACAACTGAAGAAAGTTTAAAGAGTTGGCGACGAAACATTCATCCAGTAACTCATACTGCGGTCGGTGGAGAAGAAAGAATAACCGTTTCGTCTAAACCATATCCCTTGTCAAATCAAACGGTAAGGCGTACATAGTCGCACATTAGGTTATAGAAAGACCGCCCGCGGGGAGAGCTAGGAGCTTCACCCTTCTAATTCACAGCCTGTTTCAAATAACACAGAATGACTTAATTTGGATATAACTCGTGGTAAATTCATTCTGTAATAAAAAATTGCCGCAACACGATTATTTATTAGTCTTTGGTATTGAGTCCCATCATCATAGAGCATAGTGCGGGCGCCAGCAAAGAGACGGAGAGCTCCTCCCTTCTAAAGCACGTTTTGGTATGCCAAGTTCCCCTTGGCTTCGATTCTAGCGATGATTGGTTCATTTGTATACGTATACATCTTTTTGTAAAAAAAAATCACATAAGCACACGCAAAGAGAGCATTAGGGATGAAAGAACACAAGTCAGTGTGTGAGGCTACGTCGGAAATACTGTAACATCGCATTAGTGGCAAATATCGATTTATATTTTTTTTCTCGTTGCAATAACTAAAGCAGTGTTTTACTATTCATTGTAAAAAATAATTTACATCCATACAATCGTTACTATAATTAATAGGTTAGTCCTCTGAGAGGTTTAAGAGCGAAAGTATAGCAGTACGTAGCTGTTGAGATGATACTGATGGAAAATCAGTTTATATTTTATATCACTGACCCGTAACTACGAAACTAAAAAATCTCCACGTATATCCTCGTCTATAAGAGTGTTTAATTATTTAAATGTGTGCTTTGAGAAAACTTTGACAATACGAGGGTTTAATGTGACGAGGGAAGTCGCGTGTGCTGAGAGCTGAATGTTAGAATGTCATTAATGAAATCTCATGATTTATATTTTACATCTGACGTTGCAGCCACTAAATATTTTATAGAAGTTCGTTTATGTATTTACACGACTACTAAATACTTGAGGGTAAAGAGAAGTAGTGTGTGTGGTACAAGTAATGGATGACCACACGTTGCCCAATTATGTCCTCATATACGGAAGCTATCAATTTGTACTTTACGTCTGACTTCGTGAATTTAAAAAAATGCAGAACATTTCTTTTCAAATTAAAAATACATCTGTACAATTATTTTATGGTTAAGAATTGACACAATACAAGACTCAAGGGTCATGAGCAGCCGTGTGTAAATTCCTTTAATTATTTAATGGTTAACAATTGACACAATACAAAAGCTCAAGGGCCATGAGAAGCAGTGTGTGATAGGGACAGAACATGGGTTTGTCGGCGCTGTTACAAGCAATCGATCTATTTGTTTGTGTTTGAAACTTGACATTGTCATAAAATCTAGCAATATAGGTTAATCTACACAATTAAACATTTATTAAAATGGGCACAACGCGGGGTTGAAGAACCAAGGGTAGCCACGCGTGGCCTGGCAAGAATGTTGGCGTGTCCACGCTGCACCTATCGATTGCGGTCCGCGGCGCGACGTGCATGCGACTGTCCTTGGGGCGGGGCGAGGGCGTGCGGGCGGGAGCACGCGAGCACGCACCCCGTCGCCCGCCACGGGTCGATTTCCATGGACATTTAGCTGATGGCCGCTTCTAATTCCACGCGCCACTTGGGAATACGCCTGAATCACTCGGCGGCAGTTGGGCTCAATGGCGACGGCGATCACACGTTCCAATATGTAGTGAACGGACAAGTGCAAAATAGGCTCAAGATACTCTTTTTAAAAAGCTGTTGTAGATGATGGATTAATTCTACAAATTATACCAAAAAATTGATGACAAAAGTAGACAATAATTCAGTAGTTTGACAATTTAATAATTTACCAAAAAATTGTTTACTTGCACGTACTTTCTATAATTTTTTATAAAAGACCTTGAAAATAATATTGAAAATGGTTTTTCATCATTTATTATTATTGATCATGGTTAATGTAATTGAATGGAACAGTATGAAGGTTATTCTAATTTTATTTATTCATAATTTTTAGGTGCCGAAAGGTTAAATGTTCACACCTTATTATTTACTCAATAACGTAAGGTTTTTCTTCATCATGGAGCTTCATAAACGTGTTACTCCCTCAGCGGCCTTTATTATTAAAAAAGAACAACTCAGAAAATAATTCCAGGTATTAGAGAATTTGTTTTATGTTGAGCCTACATTCATTTTAATGTTGAAGCAACCGATCATTTTGTGGATGTAGCTCAGGGGTGCGCGACTTAAGAATTACCCTTGTTATCCCCAGAGACCCATGCACGTTCGAAGCCCGGGCGACTTTTCCGCATGCGCTGCGTGCCAGGAATGCGTAATAACCAGCGAGAGAAGAGTCTATAACGTAAAGTTTTTCATCACCGAGGTGCATAATAGTGCTACTCCCTTAGCCGCATTTATTATTTAAAAAAGCAAAAGTTTAAAAATAATTCCTGGTATTAGAGAACTTGATTTACGTTGAGCCTACATTCACTTTTATGACGGATCAGCCGACACTTTTGCAGATGTAGCTCAGGGGCGCGTGACTGAAGACTTACCCATACACGTTCAAGCCGCGGGGGACTTTTCCGCATGCGCTGCGTGCCAGGAATGCGTAATAACCAGCGAGAGAGGAGCTATCAACGTAGTTTCCATCCTGAGGTGCATATAGGTCTAGGC
Organism: Teleogryllus oceanicus; assembly: GCA_964035755.1. Taxonomy (NCBI): domain Eukaryota; kingdom Metazoa; phylum Arthropoda; class Insecta; order Orthoptera; family Gryllidae; genus Teleogryllus; species Teleogryllus oceanicus. The sequence goes on from CAXIVR010000002.1 coordinate 170,156,993, forward strand.
ATTTATTATTTAAAAAAGCAAAAGTTTAAAAATAATTCCTGGTATTAGAGAACTTGATTTACGTTGAGCCTACATTCACTTTTATGACGGATCAGCCGATAATTTGCAGATGTAGCTCAGGGGCGCGTGACTGAAGACTTACCCATACACGTTCAAGCCGCGGGGGACTTTTCCGCATGCGCTGCGTGCCAGGAATGCGTAATAACCAGCGAGAGAAGAGTCTATAACGTAAAGTTTTTCATCACTGAGGTGCATAATAGTGCTACTCCCTTAGCCGCATTTATTATTTAAAAAAGCAAAAGTTTAAAAATAATTCCTGGTATTAGAGAACTTGATTTACGTTGAGCCTACATTCACTTTTATGACGGATCAGCCGATAATTTTGCAGATGTAGCTCAGGGGCGCGTGACTGAAGACTTACCCATACACGTTCAAGCCGCGGGGGACTTTTCCGCATGCGCTGCGTGCCAGGAATGCGTAATAACGAGCCGGAGAGGGGGCTGGAGCGGTGTGCGAACTGTCGTCGCAGCCGCAGGGGCGCCATGCCCAGGGGGTGGGGAGGGGGCTGACAGCCTCATTATGGATGGCGGCTGCGTAGACGGCGGCGAAGCCCGCAGCGCGTTTTTCATGCGTCTGCTTGGCCCCCTATAAATCACTGGGCGGTCGCCGCAGCCTATCATCTCTGCCGTTCGTTGTCACTGCGGCCTTCTCTCCTTTTCCTTTTGGATTTCTTTTCTGATTTTCTGCCTCGCTAACTTTGTGTAAATCTAAATGTTTCCTGTTTTTTTTTTTAGACTTTCTACTCATTTTTGCCCTTTTCGACTTCTTTTTGCTTCTCTCTCGTCCCCTCGTGACTCTTACTTCCTCTCCTGCTTCATCTTCTCTGTCTCGTGTGTTCTCCTATCATATAAAGACTATTTCACTGACATTAATATCAATAGCGTTGAACTATACATCTGGTATGCATCAATCAAGACGGTGCGGTGTGCCGCAGAAAATTAGAGCTTTTTCTTAGCACCACCTCCCTGGTGACCAATCACAAGGTGCAATACAACTATCATAGGAAGCGCTGTCGGATGCAATTGGAGCGTGAACATAATAGAATTCATATTTGGTTGTGAATTTTTGGAGGTAATTTCATTCGTGAAATTATTAAATACTATTCGTGCATTCGAAATTTTTAGGTGAATTCCCTTGTCGCTACACGACTGGGAAATTATTGGAGGTTTCTAAATTTCCAGTCGCCCAGCGATGAAGGAACGTATCCGGAAATTTCCAATGCAATCGTGGTATTATCCATAAAAATTGGCGGCATTGGAGTACGTGGAGGTACAAGTATATGCAATTGTTTAAAAAAAAAGTAGAACCCGTCACAATTTGACGGTAAGATGTGAGATAAATGTAAAATACTGTGCCCAGACTAATGTTCACAATACGTTGCATTGTTTGGATCTTCAGGGTACAGGAAGATATTCTGTGATGTGGAGTTCCCAAAATTTTGAACGCGTATGGCCCATGACCAGGTGGCAATGAAATATCGGTACCAAATGACACAAAAGAAAGAGCACTATTATACTGACGAATATTATTTCTAAAGTTTTGTGATGTGCCATCATCTCCTATAAACAACTGTTTGATTTATTTTGGTATATTGCTCGAAGGCAAAATTATTTTCCCATTTAAGCAACACAGAGTAAACTCGTTTGCAGAATTTCAGAATTTCTCTCACATGGGAAGTACGAAGCAGAACAAAACTGACATTTCATAGACAATGACCGAACAGAAATCGGAATGACCTTACTACCACGACACCGACGCTGAATTTTTCTTTCCCTGCGTCTAGTTAATGTACGTTTGCGTCTTTTGGGGCGCGTGGGCAACGATTAGGAATTCGAAATAACCTGTGCACAACTTGACTACTTCAGTAAAAGGTATCATAGGAAGCGCTGTCGGATGCAATTGGAGCGTGAACATAGTGGGTTTGGTCGGTTATCAAACCCACTGTCCGAATGGTCTCTACAAAATACACCACAAAAGCAATTGCATGCAAACTGTCAACACTACAATGCAATTATTACACTGAAACAAAACCTTGAGAATTGTAAACAAATCTCAACAATCAAAACAAATCGAGCGGCCACCATGAAGCAGCGTGGACTCTCATCTATCGACTCATATATATTGATTTTGAAACAGCCACCCTTTGGAAGAAAACAATTGACTATTGATAAGCGTACTATTAAAGAATAATTTAATTAATTAATTTACACCGTAAATGTTGGTGAATCAACACAAACAATATCTGATAACACATCTAGGGATCACATTTTTTCATTTAAAGGAAAAATACTACAATCGGTTCAGGAGAAGCTGTAAACGAAGCCATGGCAGAGTACCTTATGTTTTTAAATATATAAATGGATCTGGAGAGATCTTGTTTGGGATTGACTTAGTGAGGCAAACATGATAAAAATCTGAAATCAATAATTGCAAAAACATAAAGTGAACGGTCTTGGTATTCGATGTGTATTTACTTTATTCGATTTAGCAAAAAGCAGCGAATGACGGACGTCACCTTGCTATAAAATTTGACTGTTCTTTTTACAAAGTTTCGTATGAACAACATTGGTGAATATTTTCAGTTCAGAACAGTTGGTTAAATGTTTTAGGTAGGGTGAAGTATATGAAACTGAAACAGATCAAATCGATCTTCATAAATATAATTTTAACATGCACTTTCACAAAAAGTTTTGGTAGACATAGTTTTTGATAGAACTTCTGTATGATTCTTGCAGTCTATTAGAGAACATTTTCATTATCTTGATTCCTTTTCAGTTGGAGTTGGATGTTCTCGTATGTCTTGTGGTCATTGAGGCAATACACTTTCTAAGTCACGAAAAGGACATTACACAGCACGAACATGAGATGCATATCTCTTCATGCTCTTTTTCTTGTCATTCCGCAATGCAGTGAAGGATGTCTTGCATTGTTTCTATCTCAGATGTGCAATTTAAGCAACTCTTTCAATGTGTGTAACTTGTGTATGTGCAGATATACACAACCCATTTTCGTAAGTGCACATACCCTCTTTTACTGGCACAATGACGATACGTAGAATACAGGTTTGTTCTTCCTCGCCTCACTGTGTACGTAGTAAAAACGTAAGTATTGTAACGCTGAGGCAAAAAGCGTCGATTTTTTGTGACACAAACTCTTATTGCCCTAGTATAGGAAAAGTAGATAAATCTTGTTTCTGCATGGACTGAATTACCTCTCTAACTCTTTGTATAGTCAGAACCCACGTTCTGTTGGGCCTTGTTACCAAAAATATAATTTGACGCCAAAACGTGCCTGCCTCTCTGTCTGTGTTAAAAGCTAATGCCTAAACCGTCCAGAGGATTTTCTCGAAGACTAATATTTCCGTCTATCTAGAGGAACTAAATTTCCTGCTAGTTTGAAACGTATTTTGATTTTGGAGGGTACTTTACATGAATCCTCAACATTTTCAAAATTTTCTCAAAAACAGATCCAGTTTTCTTCATTATACTTTCTCTACATATTGCGTGAAGGCGCTTAAAAGTGGTGAAGATCTGATTTTCGTTGAAATCTCTAAATGTTTGAAAAATGTAGAAATTCAAAATTTTATCGGCGTCTTCCTGCAAGTACGAGTTTAATATTGCAGATAAGAGATTTTTCCCTAAAAATGATATTTCAATAAGGTCATGTACTTTTTTTAAAAAACGAGTAGTTTTCACTTACTGTCCATTAGATAGAAAAGCGATTTATAATTTTTTCTCAAAAACCGTACACAATTTTTTTCAAAACCGTACACAATTTTTTTCTTTACATTTTTTCTGAATTGAGCAATGGACGTTTGAAACAATAGTGCACGTTCCATTTTTGGCGAACTCTTATATTTTCGAAAATTGAAAACAGAAAAACGAATAATGGAGAACTACTACATTGATGATAGAACTTTTTTTAATGAAATCTGTTCTTTAATATTAGCTTTTGAAATAATGTATATGAATATTTCTTAAGTTTTTAAAATTGCAAATGCAGATGTTCAACTTTTTTATTGCGTCGAGAAAGCTGAATTTAGCTGCAAGGCATTTGGTGTAGAAGCAACGTGAATAGAATGCTAGCTATAAGTATCTGAGTTCAGAGAAAACTTGGAAATAATTTTGCAGATTAGTGTTGTATTATAACGTGTAATCCTTATAAATAATTAAGAAAATATGTGGTGTATGTACCATTTCTTGAAAGTTTTTTTGCTTTTCATCTTCACTCAATTTTGTTGTTGGTATATCTTGGAAATCTAATGTGAACTGCATTTTCTGACCATGCCTTGGCTCCACAGCAGATAAGAGATAAAATGCATCAACCATGTGTCGTACCTTTATCGAACAATGTATCTTTCTTTTTGTAAGGTTAGATGAAAGTAAAGCGCGTGTGCCTAAAGCGAATATGTATTATTCTAGAAACATTAGCACGACATATCATGATTTATTAAGCGCTTCATTCCACACGAAGGTGTTACATTTACATAAGAGTTAAAATCCAGTTTACTGATTTCTTGGTAGTCTAAGTGACTCCAATAGATCTGATGGATAGATTGTAATGAAATGAAAATATAACCGTTCAGTTCGGTAAGATTATATTGTATTCATACTATAAAATAAAATGACGATGTTTCTAATTAGAAATTTTCATAACACTTTAAAGTTTTCAAATTCATAGTTTTAATTTTAATATACCTAACCATTTTTAGAGGAATGAACAAATCTGATGAAATATAACAGAAAAACAAGTGTTTTTATTTAAATACTGAAAGTATAGTAGGTCACGCGATTTGTGGTATTGGTTGTATTAATTTTGCCAATGCTTTTGCTTAGAATTTCTGCATATTTAGTTACCTGGAAAATGAATGTAAGTTCCGTGCTGTCTAATAGGTTCTGAGTGGATCTACAGGGTGTGGGATGACTTGATAAGAGAATGTTGCAGGCAGGTGCCCTTAGGCTATTGTTGGGGAAGCAATCACAGGCTGAATGAACTTCATGACTTTTACATTGCCTCTTAACACCAGCTAAAAATCTGTCATTAATATTATTGATCACAGTCATCTTGGACCAAAGACATTCATTACTTGCTGTTTTGTTAGACTCAAACATTAAATACTTGTAATTTTTTGTAGGTACTCTTCAGAAATTTACAAAACGCACCTTTGCGGTTGACTATTAAATCATCAAGATCTATTTTTATTTTTTACTGAAATAAGTAAATATTCAACAATTTCACCTATTGTGTATTGGTCATGATTTTAGCTTTCAACATTCCACCTATTTAACAAACTTTCATTGGTGACAAATCACTCAGTTTCCTCATTCTGAAAATTGGATTTGCGTTATAAATCGAAATAATTTCTAAATACATACATACATTCTATCACTGGAAAAACGTTTAACAAATATCATACCTCACACTGCATGAATAACCTTTAACCTCAAAGTCAAACTTGTTTAGTCAAACTATTGCACTTCACAATGGAAGTGGCAAATTGTCTTTTAATCTTCTCCCTCATACTTTATACACAATTTTTACTGTTTTTTGACCAAATAAATTAAATCAAAATAACACGACACTACTCCACTCGACACCACATGGTAATATCCAAGAATCCTAAAATAGTAAGTTAGAAACAGCATGCAAAGTCAACGAGAGATAGCTGTCAAAGTGCCAATACGCGGGAGTGGATACCTCTATTGACCACCATTCAAGGAAGATAGGAGCTGGCCATGAAAGATGCACCTGTATCAAGATTCTTAAGAGATGTAACTTGGAAAAACCTATACCGTAGTATAGAAGGTAAAGTTAAAAACTATAAGACCAATTAGGACATACTATGAACTGAAACCCGAACTTTCTGCTGATAGAAGCAAACAAAACAACTATGCCGATCAGTAGAAATGAACACATTAGATCAATAATGGGAATGACAAGGAGTGACAAATAAGAAACAGGATATAAGAAGCAGCTGATGTTACTAGATTTGTGAAAACAAGGAAAAAAATAGAATAACCCCATTACAGGAATGAATGGTGAGGGATAAGATAAATTAGAAAGGAAAAACCCTGAAAGGCCGCAGAAGTGTTGGAGAGAAGATATGCAGTCAACATCTAGTGAATTCTTGGGATGAAGCGTGAAGAAAAAGTGGTTTACAACCTATATAAAAGAAGAAGACACCTACTCTGTGAACAGCCGACTAAACTGTTACACAAACATGTTATACAATCGACATCAGTGTTACACAAACGACGAAAGTATCTTCTAGATTAAAAACTAATAGAAACAACGTACTTACTGGCACAATAACCATATCAAGGAAAATGTGAAAACTGGGATTTTCCACTTTGAGTCCAATACTGCAAGGTACTGTTGCTTGCTGAAATGTTTTTAAAATTAGTTGGTTTCTACATTTGGGTTCACGGGGTCAGGAACTACCTCAAGAGAGCCGAATAAGAAGTTAATGTCTTAACATGAAAAGACCAACCCAATAAATGCAGGTCGGTTACATATTGCTTCAATGAAAAAAACAAAAGAAAAACAAAAACAAAAAAAACAAAAAACAGTATCAGAGCAAAGAGTTAAAACGATCGACGTATTCCTTTGTCGGAAATGTATTGTGAGGGTTTATGTAACTAACCGAAGCACGAGAGTCCCGAAAGAATTTCGCGTTTGGCGCTTTGTGGGAGTCGGAAGTGAACTGTTACAAGGTGAGGCGGAGCGGTGAACGCTGCCATAAGCGGGGAGGGGACGGGGTTCGATGCCAGTGGCATACACCGCCACGGAGGATCTCGCAGGGAAGCCGAGCCCGTACGGAACTCGATTAATTCCGCGGTCAATGCTCCTCCCACTCATCGATGTTTTTAAAACATCGATATTTTCCACCGGAAACATCGATATATTAATATCGATGGTTTGTTTTTGATGTTTTTTTAGATCGATATATTTTTCCACAAACACCGATATTTTAAAAAAGTTAATCTTTTTTTATGATTTGAACGTGGTGATATCGTTACACTTGATTTTGTACCTTGTAATATTGATTAGACAATTAAGGTGACAGTGCTTTAAGGGAGAACATACTGTAAACTAATATTTACGTATCAAGAATATTAGCTTTAGGGCGTTTTACTTCGATGATTTGTGAATGAAAGTGAGTAAATGGAATAATAACAAAACACGATGTTTTCTATTTTGAATTTTTTTACATTCGATAAACATTATTATTAACATATTACTTATACGTGACCAAGCAATAAAATAGAGGTATTACATTTAAGTACTCTAATTAAAAATGGAAACAGGATGGATAAATACCATCTTTTTTATGTATAAAACCTCGATATTTTAAGCATGGATGTTTCTTGTCGATGTTTTCATCGACATCGAAAACTTTTTGGTGATGTAATGAAGTATCGATGTCTTGATGTTTTGAGAAGGTGCCATCACTACTCCCACCTGGTACCCAGATAATTCTCTTCTAGTTTGAGCTACCTGAGAAGACACAGTCCGATTGCATTCGGGTTGGTGTTTTGGGTCGGGGAAGGAGGAAGCAATTTAGTTCCGTTTCCATTCATGAATAACGCAAATAAATGATCTTGCACCGAAAACCTCGAACACAGGTAAACATGATAGAATATTACAAACTGAATATGTAATCTAAATAAAATTAACTTATTTTAATCCACGTATTTTAAGGGAAGACTATGACCCACTTTTCTCTCCTCTTGGAGCAGCTCACGGTATCCGGTTAAACAAACTAAGAACATTCCATACAGTATATGTCTAAAATATCAGAATTTCTTTATTCTAACTGACCATTACAGTACAAGAGTTACGCAAAACGAACAACGTTAAAACGAGCATTTGTTCTTTCAAGTTCAAATATGAAAGCGAAAGGGGGATCTTCCTTGTAACTAGCGAACAGAAACGAGCGCATGCAAACGGGCGACGCCTTTAGGAATGGTAGGTAAAGGACTTGGGGAAAAAGATGAAATAACTTATAAAGTTGACAAGTTGACAAAGATGACTTCAATTATTTCACTCTTTAATAATGTCAACACCACCAAAGACGACTTCAGTTATTTCATCCTTTAATAATGTCAACGCCAACTCATCGGATTCCCACTGCCCGGATGCACGGGATACGTCCGGTCTCGGATGCTGGGTGTTGGCGGGGATGGGGCGCGCCGAACCCCGGCCAGACGCGGCCGGGCCAGCTGCCAATTAGCTGCCTGCTAATGAGCTCGCGATAGCCAACCGGGGTGCGGCGTCACACGGCTGCGACGTTTTGACGGCGCGGGGCGGCGCCTGCTTTCGCCGAAGCGCGTGCTTCATTGTCCGCCGCATGCAGCGCGACAGTCGCGATTGCAGCCCGTTCGCGCCTCCCGCGAGCCACGACCAGTCACCGGCCGGCGGACACGCCGCGCTGCCAAACACGCGCCCATGATTGGATGCGTGGAAGCAGGAGATTACAATGCCTATCCAGTGTCCGACGCTGTGATTAGTTCGAGAGGGGGAGAAAGCTGATATGACAACGTCAATTTGAGCTCACTATTGTCATTTAGTGTTGCTAATTTCATCAGTCAGTATCAAACCCTGATAATGAGTTAAAATATTCAATAACTGTGTTAATAAAAAATCATACATAATTAACTACCGTTAAATTAATGTTTAATCATTATTAGAAAATTTACTACTGTGTAATTAGTAAAATTACGTCGTCGTTTGGAAAATGCTCTGGGAAAATTCCCTCTCCCCATTCACCTTCCTTCGATATATCTTTTTGCCGAGGGAGGTACGCAATTGCTGGGATAGTCGTGATGTTACTGAGATGTACTGCCCGTATACACAGAAATATACGGTTGAATGGCGATTCGTAATTGTTATGATTGTTCCTGATGTCGAGACGTTGCAAGAAGCGCCGGATATTTATTGGCAATACTTTTTGGCAGTAATCGTAAAATGTCTCCATAACATTTAATGTACTATTGTTATAGAAGAAGAAAATGCTTAATTGGTTGTGATGAATGAAATTTTGCTTTCTTCGTTTCGAAAATCGAAAGAATTGATTTTATGTGTATGTACTTAATCTAAGTGAAGTGAATCAGATAGCTTTTCAGCTAGGTCGAATTCAGTAGTTTCCGTGGTTTCTCCGATCAACACCAGGCGAATGCCGGAGCAGTACCTAAATGGGTCACGGACCGCACGGTTCTTTTCTTCCTCTTCTTGTCCTATCCTCACCTCTTACACACACACACACACACACACACACACACACATACACACAGTAACATGAACTACACTACCACACATCCCGTGAGACCGGTCGGGGACTTAAAAGTTGTCTTGTCTGGGGAGGTGCCCCGCTAGTGGGAGATACCTGGTTGGCGAAAACACCGTTAGCCGACCGTAGGTCGGCGCCGGATCTGGCACTCCATCGGGGGAAGACCACCGCCCGAGCAAAACAACGCACTACACTTACGGGACCAATGACCATAGTTGACGCGCCCGGAATCAGGAAGAATCAATCATTTTGAAAACATTAGGGTCGTTTATAGACAAATGGGCATCACCATTCATCCGGCTATTGAAAGTTTTGCAACCAACTTGCAAACGTCTTTTACAATTCAAACATATTTCATCTTGAAAAGGATTTATCTAAATATACGTTTAATATCACTTATGTGCTATGTAAATTCTGAGGTGTGTGGCGAAAGGCGAGCGGCGGGCAGCAGAGACAGGAGCAAAGGCGACGTTATTTTATGTTGGCCACCAGCCGGCGCGCCGTCAGCAGCAACACCCAACATGTCGCCATAAATAAGACAAGACGTGGAAGACGGCGGTGCGGAGAGAGCAGGATCTGTGAAACTTTGGCAAAGGAATGCTGGTACGCCGGATGGTGGGATAGCCTCGATATGAATAACTGAATTCATTAATGCGATAATACGCGCTCTTTATTCGCGTGGTCGGGAATAACTAATGAATCATTTTTGTTACTAAACAAAACGCGTCCACCTATACAATTGTTAGATCGGCATTGAGCGTGGCGTGCCGAGCGTGGCGAGCCGCAAACTCTGTAGAGGGCTACGTGTATGTCGGGAACGCTATCTATTCGTGGGGCTAGGAGTGTGCTCAGAGCTGTGTCGGGGACAGCACGTGGAGGTCTGTGACGGAGCAGCAGTGTGTGGCGAACGGCGCTTAGCCGGGCAGCAAAGACGGGGGAAAGACGACGTTATATTATGTTGGCCACCAGCCGGCGCTGTGCCGTTGTCAGAAGCTACGGATGGCACGTCGCCATCAATAAGACAGGATGTGGAAGATGGCGGTGCGGTGAGACTAGGGTCTGTGTAACTTCGACGAAAGAATGCTGGTACATGGAGGGATAGTCGACTGGAATAAATAATGTTATGTTCAGAAAAACCACTCACTTTTCAAACAACAAGTTTATTTACACAGTAACGGAAATATTTACATAGAAACGGTAATATTTACAATAGCGGTCAGAAAATCATTTTGCCTAATGCATACTCTACCAAAACCACTGTTTCTCCAATCTACATCTCCCGCTCAGTCTGCTCCGTCTCTGGCGGCGCTCCCTTATCAAGCAGCCGGCGCCGTAGCCTCGCTTCACGGCCACCGGCTCGCCGGCTAGCTGATTATTTCTCATTGGCCGGGCGTCTTCGCCGGTCTGATGCCCAGCCGCCACCCGCCGCCGATGCCGCCTCGCGCCGCTTTAGGCGCGCTCTTCAACTTTGTCACACAGCCGCAACAAATAACTTATTTCATTACTGTGTTAATACGCTTTCATTTGCGCGGTCGGAAATAATTAATAGATCATTTTGGGCACATCACAAAACGTATCCACTCATAAAATCGTTAGTTCGGTATTGAGCGGTATTGAGTGGAGCACAACGTAGTGATGTTGTTTGTGGTGGAGATAGTGACGAGAATAGTGTCAGGGACTACAAATATATCGTAGGCAAAATCTATTTTGGGCTGTGACGCAGTTAGTGGCGGCGATAGTGACTGCAGTAACAGCAGCGGTTGTGGAATGAACTTCGTGACTAGACTACAGTGACCCTATGAGTAGTAATGGCGCGGCGGGGTTGGAGGTTGGTGAGGTTGGTGGCGGTGATTTCGGCATTCAAAAGCAGCCGTGGAGGAGCAAGGGAGGAACGTAATATCGTGGGATGTGGTGAAGTACCTTTTTCCGACCCGAAGTGAGCTTCGCCGCAGCAAATTACTCTGCGGGAGCTTCTGCTTTCGTCTCCTTGCGCTTCCTCCTAGGATGCCTCCGTTCCTTCATCAAATGTCTGGAGTAATGAAAGGTAACGGAGGTCGTCAGAGGTGATGTTGCCAGGTCAAAGTATTAAGTTTTAAGTTTTTGTATTGTAGAATTTAATTTGCATGTTGTTGCGATTTTCAGTACAGTTTATTTTGAGGCCGAAAGTCACTAAAAACAGCATTTGAATAAGTAGAACAACTTTTTATTCGGATTTTAGTGTGGTTCGTATTTGCACTACTTTGACAATGGAATATAATTTTATCTGTTTTAATTTTAATTACATTTGTCGAAAAAATGTAAACAATGTAAGTGATTTATGAGAAAGAAGCGTAATGTGCGAAGCGCGCATGGCAATATTTGAAAACTCGAAAGTTTCCTTCTCTCGTAAGAATGGCCAATAATAGTATTTTAGCGTCATTTTTGTGGAAACAATTAAAAATGTGCAATGACATTATCATAAATGTTTTGCCGTCTCTTTCCCTCTCTCTCTCTCTCTCTCTCTCTTCTTTTCTCTCTTTTTTCTCTCTTTCTTTCTCTTTTTCTCTTTTTCTCTTTCTCTCTTTTTCTCTTTCTCTCTCTCTTCTAACCGTTTGCTACCTTATTTATTGGAGTAATTTTAAATATCACAATTACCACCAGGATCACTTCCTGCCCAATCCCCATTTTTTCCCTTTTTCCTTCCCAACGGCCCTCTTTCACTTCACTTGCCACCACACCGCTTCCATTCACCTTACCTTCACCACTTCATCCACTTTCAAACCAACATCACCGCAGCCATCCTCATCACCATCCATCTTTTTCCATTCGTAACTTTTATATCTGCCTCATTTAAGACAGCAGCTGTCGTCGACAATCGTTGTTCAGCGAGTGCGGTTCTTTTCCTCCGAGTTGCTTTATGTCGGAGAGAGGAACCTTGTTTCCGGTGACGCGTTTCAACGGTTCTGAAGGTATTAATTATTTTTCCTCTTCGACTGCATTTAGGTGATGTTGTCCTTGCGATGGGTGGATGTGTGAAGCCAATCATTCACACAGTTCACTAAATGAGAGTAATCCTCCACCTCAGAATCATAGGGGGAAGCAAAGCCTTGGCTGATACATTGGCTAAAGTGAACCCACAGGTCTAGGAACTCGTTTGTATCTGAGTCCGCGATTTGTTACTCAGTCTTTTTATGTGGAATTTGTGAACAAAGAGAGCTGTCGAAGGAATTTTTATAGGTCTCTCTAATTTCTCCTAACGCAATTCTTGTTTCAAGAAGAGAACGATCTTTGTATTCAATACATTCATTCACATCAGGATTGTCCTCACGATTTCCCACAATTGATATCACGATAATTCATTTTCTCATCCAGTTTAATTATTTACGCTACCCATGTATTCCTATATTCATCCATTTGTTCATCCATTTATAAAAATTGGAAGCATAAGTTCAATTTATATACGTGAAAACATCGATAATTAATCTTAGAATACCGGCTGGGTCTTTCGTCTTTAGTACTCAAAGCTTCGGATTCTAGTCTATTTTTGATGATAGATTCAATTTTCATGCAACAATCAGAATCCACATCAGTATAAAAGACAAAAGTTAGTTGGAGTGCATTTCGCTCAATACAGCTTAATTTCACGGTTGTGAATATAAACTTGATACCCTGTCACCGTGTAAAATTAATCCGTGGGATTGGGAGAATGTGCAACCACTCAGCTCATGACACGAATGAACGTTTATTTTCGAAAGCCCATATGTTTTTTTTATATTGTTTTCGTACTTAACCAGATATTTCCAATTATGTTAGCGTTTGACTGAAGCCTACATGGACTCGACGTGTATTGGAGGTCTCTTTGGAAATTTCTATATCGCTATTTATTTTTATATTTAATAACTTTTTGAAAACCTCTTTATGTGTGTATGGGCGAATAAGAAATAATTGATAATATGTAATGTTAGAATTATCTTCACGTAAAAAAAATTTTTCCTTTAGTTTAACTGCTGAAGAAATGAAAATAAGAGTGACAATTAAAGCACAAATTAACATAAAATTATAGTTCATGACAATAACCAGAAGTATGCTTCCCTTTCATAATAATGAGGAACAATTGTACTGAAAATGATTATCCCCAAATTATGTCAATACAAGAAAACACAGTTTTTACTAAGAGATTACAAAAACAAATATTTTAAAATGCCAGAAAGTTGGTGCAATGAAGATGCTCCAAGGTTTGTTTCCGTAAAACGTCTAGAGTTACTGAGCCACTTCATGCAGAAGGTCATACCATCAAACAGTGAACCTGTCGAGCAAACCAGCAGGCTGCGGGACTGACTTCTTTTTTACGGCCATGTTCAATCTGTGTTAAAAGTCCCCACGGACATTCGAGTGGGAATTAAAGTAAAAGGCAAGTCCACGAACATGTTGAGAATAGTGAGACTTGAGTTCCGTAATAACAGTAACATGCTGATGTGGGAGAATCTAGAATATAAAGGTCCATTTATATCAGTAAATATATATCCAAACTTGTTGGCTAAAGGTCTGGAGACACACAAACATTAAAAAAAACGACATAAAGCTGGTGTTATGTTTACTCCAACCTTCATTTCCCTAAATCGTTGGGTCATTGGAAGCTCCCGAACCGCACTAGGCCACGCCGTCAAAAAGCGATCCTGTCGACCAAACTAGCAGACTGCTCGGTTGACGCTTTTTTATTTATTTTTTATTTTATCACCCCCATTCAATCTGTGGCGAGGCGCCACTGGCAGCGGGCGGGCCGGCCGAGGCGTACCGTAACAGTAACCGTTAGCTGGAGAGCAGTCTAGAGCTCGCCACAACTCAAGATGCGATATCGCCAACAAAACATCGATGTTGCTAAACATCGATGCTCAAAATTAATTCGATGTTAATAAATCTTGGCCAAAAGCTTTCGATTAAGAATATTTATAAAACTTTCATTTTATAAAATTTTTATTAAGAATATTTTTAAACCGGATTGGTTGCCATTGAAAGTCTCGGAGGGGGGGTATTTGAAGTTATATTGTTTATAATATTCATTTGAGATTTACTTAAGAAAACGAAGTCAAAAATCATGAGGACAATTAACGAAAATTGGATTATAATGATTCAATTCATATATGATTCAATAATTTTAATAAATTATATTCGCGTCTTCACTGTCGAAAACCCTATTTTCTTTATTTTTCATGTGACTTTGGTTTGAAGAATATTCTATTTATGGGTATCTGAAAATTATTTTAGGTTATTCTTTTGATTGACATTTTGAATTTAAAAATTATCGACCATGTGAAAAAAATCTTACTCATAACATCGGTTTTAAAAACATCGGCTTCGAAAAGCGATGTATTTACTCAAGCCAAAGAGCTGCCACATTTTTAAACAAAGGTTTTGACATACAAATATTATACAAATCGGTGCCAATGTACAGTTTAGAGGAATGTTCCAAACAGCTTAAAAGTAGTTGTAACATCTACCTGGATACTGTGTTGTATTTATAACGATTCATAGTTATAAATTTCCCGAATAAGCCAAAAACGCACTTAGCTCTTGATTGAAAGCCTCAATTTTTGATTTTAATTTCCGATATTTTGAAAACGCCGATATTTTGAAAACGCCGATATTTTGAAAACGCCGATATTTTGAAAACGCCGATATTTTGAAAACGCCGATATTTTGAAAACGCCGATATTTGGAAAGCGCCGATATTTGGAAAGCGCCGATATTTGGAAAGCGCAAACGCCGATATTTGAAAGCGCCGATATTTGGAAAGCGCCGATATTTGGAAAGCGCCGATATTTGGAAAGCGCCGATATTTGAAAGCGCCGATATTTGAAACGCCGATATTTGAAAGCGCCGATATTTTGAAAGCGCCGATATTTTGAAACGCCGATATTTTGAAAACACCTGTTTTTTAAACTCCGATATTTTGAAAACGCCGATATTTTGAAAAAAAAATCGACATCGAAGTCGCGTCCCTAGCCGGGGCAGGCCAGGAGAGGCCGGTCGTGTCCGTGACCGGTTCGCGGAGGGCTGGCCAGGAAGGCCAGGGCAGGCGGAGAGCGGCCGGGACGGGCTGGGCGCGCCTGCGCGGGACAAGGGGACTGGGATCTGGGGATCGCGTGACGGCCGCCCGCGTGTCGCGTCGCAGGCAGCGGCGATCCTCGCCCCATTTCAAACCTGCGCTCGCCTCATCGCCCCTCCGGCGATTCGCAATCCACCGTTCAAAGAGCTAGGGCAAGAAATTTTTGTTAATATCACCTAATCATTAGTGATGAAAATTAATGTTAATTTTGTTTCTTTTAAAATGAGATTCAATTCAGGTTTTAATTTATGGTTTAACAAACTTATGTATTTATGTGTTTTAACTCCAATGGTTCCACTCTCCAAGATCCAGAAATTTGAAATGGGTTCCAAGGTCAAAATCATGTCATTGCATTGATCTTGAACCAATTAAAAACCAAAAATTTATAATAATAATAATAATAATAATAATAATTTGATCATTACATGTCACTTACATTCGACGGTGCCTCCTGAGAATTATCTGAAGATTCGGGCTGTCTCAATTACCTTAAATAAATGCACTACTTAGAACGCGTTTGAACCCACTAAAAGTCCATATACTAACCATTCCATTATCGTTTTGTAGAGTGGAAAAATCCAACTGTCCTTTTGAAAAACAAGTTTTGCGTGTGGTACCACATTGTGACAGGCCATTTGCATGCCTAAATGATACCTTACCAAAATTCAATCTTAATTGCTAGTAATTATAGTCGTTCGTCTCTAGTAATAAATTTCAGTTTGCTAGTAAAATGCAACGTGGTTATACGAATAATAATGTTATTGTACTTCGGGCCCCTACAATATTTTCACTAGTGACAGAAGTACAACTTCTTCTCAGAATTTGAGAACTTAATTCGCTCCGGCGGAATAGTGTGCCACGATTTACCTCGTTTAGTTTCAATTCCTTTACTTTCTTACTTTACTTCGTAAAAAGAGAAAGTATTCAATTAATTTCAAATTTTTCCGTGGTGAGACTCAGACCACGAGACCTGCTTTTCCACCTAACCACGCAAATTCCACTATGCTCCTTTCACTGACTGCTAGATAAGGGAAGTATCACTCGGACGATCAAACAGGCTATTTGGATTTTGATCAAAGGCTTCATTTAGGCTTGAGTATCTTTTACATGCAGTTAATCTACATGGGTCAGCCGGCTTTACTTCCCCTCTGAAGGAAGGCGTACGAAGGATTTGTTTCGCCCTTACAAATCCACGGCTTCGATCGGATTAGAACCCCCGAAGTCACAAAGATCCCCGAAGCTATTGTAATCGTGCGCCGGAGAACGACGGCTATTTGAGGGAAAAGATATTGCCGAGTCCTAGTAACGAAAAAGTGCATAAATCTTCTGTGGTGGCAGCGTGGAGTCCCGAAACACGTGTATGGTTATTCATTAGATATATGTTAATTATTTCTGCGGGGAAGTTTTTACAACCTGGTGGCAGAACACCACAACTTACATATTACAATAAAAAAATAAATAAAATTGAACTTTAAATTATTTTCAGACAATAATAATAATTACTTAAATTCAATACTAGGTGAATATAATTATGTAATTAATAAAGCAACACATTTAGGAGTAATTATAATAAAAATACTATAATAAAAATAAATATAATAATATTAATAATAATATTAATGTTATAATAATAATTATAATAATAATACAAATGTATAATAAGCTAACTTACTAAATTAATAAAGCTTAAATATCATTAGTTAATTTACTTTTAAAACTTTACACCTAGAGAAAAGGTTCCAATGCTATCCAGGCAACTATTCCAATCGCATTGTTCATTGTAAGGAGAATTTTCTAACATTGTTCTCGGACGCCTAAACTGAATTTTGTGCTTGTGATCCCCTCTACTAAAGTACGAGGGTCTACCGAGTCGGATGTAGATATCTTTCCAAGCTGGATAACCGGCATACGCTTTATTCAGGGGAACAGAATCTTGCCTTAACCCTCCTGATTTCTACACACTCCCATTCTATATTCTTCCTATTGCATAGGAAAGTAAATATATACGCTCTTCTCTGTACTCTATTAAAATATTCCTTTTGTGAATTTCTATAATGGTCCCAACAAACCGCCCCGTATTCCGTTGTTTATATTAAATTTGTATTGTAATATATTCTATCGATATAAATAAAATATCCTATTGATTACCGGGAGCGGTAGTTCAGCGCATCAACTGGTGTCACTGCAGCGCCTCTGACCGGCAGGTCCTAGGTTCGAGTCCTGGCAACGGCTGGATTTTCGACACTGGCCTTTCAGGGAGGTCGAATTCAGTCGCTGTCTGGAGGAGAATTCTAGCGGCCGGCTGCTCTGATCGGTAGTTTTCCCTGGTTTCTTCGATCAACACCAGGCGAATGCCGGAGCAGTACCGTACCAAACGGGCCACGGACCGCGCGCGATCTGTCCTTCCTATTCCTTGTCCTATCCTCTCCCCTTACACACACACACTTACACTAACAAGCACTACACTACCACATATTCCGGGAGACCGGTCGGGAGCTTAGATCTTGTCCCGGCTGGGGCGGTGCCCTGCTGGTGGGAGAGTCCTGGTTAGGGGGAAACCCCGCAAGTCGACGGTAGGTTGGCGCCGGGTCTCGCCATCCAGCGGGAGAAGATCACCGCCATCTCCCGAGAAAAAGCATGAACTACACTAATGGGACTACTGACGTTGAAAGCAGTTGACGCGCCCGGAAACACGAAAAAATCAATCAATCAATCCTATTGATTCCTCCACAATCCTTGGATAAATCTTGTTTTCTCTGGCGTTTCCGTTTCGCCCCACTGTGCGGTTCGTGTCTGTGCCTCCGCCCTCGGTGCCCGGGCTGCGGGTAGGGCAGGCGTCGATCGGCGCTTGCGGTTTCGCAGGGGTGGTAGCCGGCGGGTGGGTGGAGGATGGGCTGGGCGTCGAGTTGCAGTTCTCCGAACGCCTAGTGTTTCCCTCGCTGCGGTCGTTTCTCGTCGGCACCCGCCCCGACGCCATTTTGCGGTGTGTCAGCGAGTTGATGTCGATGTGTTTTAGGCGACACTTTCTAGTGGTACATTTGCCTGATAAATTTGGTCGTTGTTGCTGGTCGTTTCTCATTTTCTCGGGCATTCTCTTTAAATAACGGATCGTGTATTGTGGCGGTACTTCCTTTCCCATCATGTCCTTTCACCCATCCTTACATTTTTATTTATTTATCCATTAGAATTTCGAGATCCTTAAACTAGTAAGATCTTTTAGCCTGTTGACGTTTCACATGTTAATACTCGAGTCTTCAAAGTATGTTCAACATAACATCAGGAAAATTCTTTCACAATGTTTATTACAAGTCTGCACTTAATACCTTTACCAATACATTCGAAATCTTAATTCAATATTATTTCTTTTTGGCATCAGTAAAGACGTAACGATTCATCGACTCGCATCGAATTTTATATTTTTTATCACATCTTTGTCCCTCATAAACGAGACTTTAATATAGTGATTTACACATGATGCACAATATTGTTAAAATGTATTTGAAACATTACAAGACTCTTGAGTGATGATCTGATTGATGAGTAGATAAAAGCGGTAAAGATAATGGTGAGGTGAATGATGATAAGGGACATGGTGGAATGGAAAACAGGAGAAACGACAAAAACAAAAAAACACCTGCTGAGAGCTCGCTTTGTCCACAACAAATTCCACAGGGTTTGGCCTGGATCGAATAGTGGTGAAAGGCGCTGAAAATTATGCCACAATCCACTCTCCAAACTTAGGATAAGTTTATCGCTCGTATAGCGCATTTTCCATAACCTCCTTCAGTAGTATTAGGAAGGGCTTCACGTTAGTCGAAGTTTCGAATGGGATTGGTGCAACGTTTCAAGAAGTGTACGCGACCGATTAATGATAGAGAACAGTAAAATGATAAACGACGTTTTAGCCACATAATGGTGTATTTGGAGGTTTGCCGTCTTGCTCCGCTCACGAACGCTTCCTGTCGCCCCTCACTTGCCCCGCGCCCGCGAAGATGAGAGTGAGTAGGAGAGCGGAGAGTGAAAGCGGATGTAGAACTTTTGCACCGTGTCAAGTCACGATTTTTATAAAAATCAATGCAGATTTCATATTCCTTAAACAGTTTAATAGATTTAATGTATTTCGTTTTTCATGCGAATTTAATCGGCAATAAACGCACATGCATGCATTTAAACAATACTATGTTCTTAAAAAAAGCCTGTCTCGTTTTGAGACTACATCCCCGAGTTGTTTTTTGGTTACCCGTGCCATGTTACTCGTGAGACAAATAAAAGATACAAAACAATTGAAAAAATCTTAATCTAATACAGTATGCAGATAGAAGTAGGGAGGATCGGTAACCGGAGATGAGGAGAGAAAGGAATGATTGAAAAAAAGACAGGGAGGGGGAGAGTAAAAGACACAAGGAGGGAGAGAGAAAACAAGACGGGGAGGGGGAGAGAAAAAGAGACAAAGAGGCAGGAGGAGAAAGAGAGGCAGGGAGGGAGAAAGAAAGAGGCAGGGAGGGAGAGAGAAAGAGGCAGGGAGGGAGAGAGAAAGAGGCAGGAGGGAGAGAGAAAAGAGGACAGGAGGGGAGAGAAAAGAGGACAGAGAAGGAGAGAGAAAGAGCAGGAGGGAGAGAGAAGAAAGAGGCAGAGGGAGAGAAGAAAGAGAGAGGAGGAAGAGCAGAAGAGGCAGGACGAGCGGGTTCCGGCGAGAGATTCCGACAAACCTGTGAGTAACCTACTTCTGAGCAGTAAAATCACATGTCGCCGCGCAGCTCTCTTCCAATTCACCGCAACAGCCCCTGCCCGCTGACCTCGCGCGTCGATTTCCGGTGGATTTCCGTAGTTGCCCTCGTCGTCGACCCCCGGGCGCGCCGATGACCTTTGCTTACGCTGCCGACCTCTAGCCCCGCAGTTAACCTCATCCGCCAATCCGACTGCATCGAACACTGATCCCCATTGGCCCTGTTACGCCTCCTCCTTCGTGTTACAGCGCTTGACTTCGACCTTATTGTGTTTAGACATTGGCTTCACGCCCGGGCACTCTGGTTGCCACTTGCTTCCATTGTCGCGTGGGGTGCTGGGCTGTCGCTGGGGTGCGGTCTCCGCTGTTAATTTTTTTCCGGATTTTCGACACTGACTTTTCAGCTAGGTCGAATTCAGTCGCTGTCTGAAGGAGATTCTAGCGGCTGGCTGCTCTGATCGGTAGTTTTCCGTTGTTTTCTCCGATCGACATCAGGCGAGTGCCGGAGAAGTGCCCTAACAAACGGGCAACGGACCGCGCGCGATCTTTCCTTCCTCTTCCTTGTCCTATCCTCTCCCCTCACACACACACACCAACATGCACTACACTACCACATATTCCAGGAGTAGCCGGGGGCTTAGAGCTTCTCCCGGCTGGGGCGGTGCCTTGCTGGTGGGAGAGTCCTGGTTAGGGGGAACCCCACTAGCTGACGGTGGGTCGGTGCCGGATTTCGCCATCCAGCAGGGGAAGATTACAGCCATCTCACGAGGAAAAATGCACTGTACTTACGAGACTAATGACCAAAGCACGGAAGCGCTCGGAAACACGAAAAAATCAATCAATTAAAACCCTTCCCATGTTCACCTGGCGAGTGGAACAGGGGAAATGCGAAACGTTGAGACGGTCTACCACTTCAATAGACCAGTCAAGAGCTTAGAGTTTGTCTTGCCTGAGTCAATGTCTCGCAGGAGGAATACCTGGAGGAAGAAATACTCAGCAAGCCGAAGTATATGTCGGCGCCGGATCTCACCGTCCAGTTGTGGAGGATCTCTCCCTCATCCCGGAATAAACATTCACTATACTAACTGGACTGGAACAACTGATTGTAGCAGTTGATGTTCCCGAAAACATCAGTCAGTCAACTAATATTTCCATGTCAAATGTCCATCTTACCTCTGCTAGTTTTACTCTTTTTCCACACTACACCAATAACATCAGTTCTATAACAATTATACAGTTCTCTTACAATTCCGCTACCCAGCCGCTATCGTCCATTCACCCAAAACCCCTTTAGCGACAACCGCACCATAGACCGTTCTTCCTCAGCCTTTTCCATCCCCTTTCCGGCAACGACCCCCACCCCCTTGCCGCCATTGACGTCGTCAGCGCTTCGCCTCCGGCGCCCATCAGTCGCGGCGGGTGGCGGCGACAGCGAAATGTGCGCTGCTCCATTGCCTGGCGCCGGCACCGGCGCCGACGCGGGCGGCGCGCGCGACACGACGTTGAGCAGAAGGGCGGGGGAGGCAGGGCCATGCGGGAAAGGAAAGGGAAGGGAGGCGAGTGACGAGGGGCGAGTGACGAGGGGCGAGTGACGAGGGGCGAGCGACGAGGGGCGAGCGACGAGGGGCGAGCGACGAGGGGCGAGCGACGAGGGGCGAGCGACGAGGGGCGAGGACGAGGGGAGTGACGAGGGGCGAGTGACGAGGGGCGCGTGACGAGGGTGATGGTGTGAGTGTGGTTAAGGGCACGGGTATGAGTGAGGATGAGGGGTGGTGAAGCGGGGCGGGGTGAGGGCGGGGGGGTTGGGGGGGGATGAGTGCGAACATGAGGGGAGGAAGGGAGATGCTGTTGGCGCGCTGGCACTCGACGACCTCGCATCTTCTTGGTTTCCTGCGTTACTCTCCACCGACCCATTTGGCTCTCCGACACTGCGATTTGGTGTCCGCAGCGAATGCCCACTGGGCATCTTGACTTTATTAACTAGCACATGGAAGGATCGCTCAAAGTTACGCTAAATACGCTAAATGCTTAGATTTAAATTAAAATTTTTAACATAAAACTTTGATGTCATTTAAGTCCTAAGGAACGCTAAAATTTACGCTAAATACGCTAAATGCTTAGATTTCCAAAGACGACATGACTTATATGAAGTATCACTCGTAAACTCGAAGGCTTTAGATAATGTGTAATAAATCAATAATCAGTAAGCCTTTTACCTTGTTTATTCCCACCTTGTTTGATTTTTAAGGAAATTTGTACAGCCTAGTTGCTACCAGGCTGTGTATAGAGGTTCCAATTCTTCGACTATGGAAATCAGTTAATTGGCTCCAAAATTAGAAGCGCCGAAAAAAAATCAAATTCTTAATGAAACACACGACCCTCCACAATGCTGGGTTAACGTACCTAACTTCGAGAGTACAGATAAACCTCATTTCTTTTTCATATTCCGTTTTCTACAACCAACCAACCAACCAACCAACCTTCGATAAATTACTAAATAATGGTGAAATAAATAGGTAATGTTTTCAGTATCTGCTTATACATAATGTTAAAATAAAAATGTATGATTTAAACTTATCTCACTGAGATACTAATTACTCATCTGTTTTAATAATGTAGTGGACGTCCGGTACGTACGTTAGTTGGCACTTATTTTTTACCGTTGACTCGGTAGTAACAAATTATATGTAAAATTATCCGGGATATAAGAGGTATCAACCCAATAGTAGTCGGTACTATTGTGGTTGATACCTCGCATATCACGGATAACTTTATCATGGACTTCCACGAGAAGTCCGTTGCCACTTCAGAAATTAATTTATCAAAGTAATTGCCAACGAAGAACGTTACCAGCTATTGTACTTCATTGTAATTAATTAAATCTTCAATATAATTAAACTTCAAAAAATAACAAGTCGTGTACCTGCTGGTCGTCGCTTCTATAGAACAATTCAGGAGTCGTTTTTTAAAAATTTGATCAAAAGTAATTATAAAGATAAATAATATCAATGTATATATCAATGGAGCTCTTACATTTTTAAAATTAGTGATATGTAAATATGTGAACCTAAGTGCCGACCGTAATCTCTAGTACATAGATTGAAATCTTTCTTGATGCAATCCTATCGTCTTATTTGCAAATTTTCCCAGAAATATAAACAATAAAAAATTAAAATCTGTTAAAGAATGACAAAGGAGATTTTACAAAATATACTTTGTATAGTGTTTTAAGGAAACATTATCTGAAAGTAAGTTTCAAGTAAAGTGGTGAATGGTGCCCCGCCAAAAAATGGGAGCTGCAACTTAATTGAATATTGGAAATGAAGTGTAGATAAATTAGAGCATAATTGGTCCGCTATACAGGAAGTGCAAAATAATGGTACTTTCAAGCTGTTTTATATGATTTCCAGAATCGTCAAGGTTTTTCAAACTTTCTACTACGAGGTTGGAATGTTAAAACGTTACGAATAGAAATGATTCGCTATGCTATTCGTTACGTTTTAAAGCCAATATTCAGCAATGTATCCACACCTCTAAACAATATAACTTTGGGGAAACAAAACAGAGGTACTCAAATCACACCCGCCGAACCATATGTATTTACTATGAAAAATATTTTTTGAAGTTTTGATCAAATTTGTTTTTTTTTAATTTTATATTTTCAATAAATTTTTGAAGACATGGAGTGGGATACTTAGACTTTGTTAAGTCTAGTTTTTTCTTAAATGGAGCGTGAACCAAAAGTAATATTTTTAAAAAAGTCTGATAAATTCATTGTCTAATACCAGGGAAATAAATATTAACACTTCTAATCTTAATTAAGACAAGTATGAAAATCACACCGAAAATCATATTTAAAAGCCGAAAAGATTATACTTCGAAATATTTATCAGTTTCAGTTCATATACATCGGCAGCAGGGGCATCGATGATAAGAACAGAAACAACAGTAAAATGAATTACAAAAAATAATTTTGGTTCGAATACTCGCACACTCTCTCATGCTTAACGATACAAAATGACTGTGACACACACTAGCACAGGGACTTATCACCAGCGATCAAAAATCTTTTCCCCAAAAGTAATTGCACTTATCAAATGCACATATTAAATCAATAAACCTAATGTAAATAAAAATAAATTAACAAAAGATAATAATTAATCAATCCGCTCATTATCGTCAAAATATGATCGAACTTTAATAACGATAAAATGAACGACAATACACGACGACGAAGGCAGGAAACTGGTATACCCCGATTTCCCTCAGGGCAGCCCACGTGGGAGTTGCTAGTACTCCACGGAGACAGTTAGTGGCGCTTTACACGGTATCATTGCGGTACTAAAGCACGTGGCGGATGACGGACTACTTGCATAAGGACGCGCGTAAAGCCGAAAGATACTTGTTTCTCATTGTTAATCTCATAAGATCGTGACGTCACACATTGGTGCATCATCTGGATTGCAACGAGACGCCAGAGACAACGCTCATCGGGCGGTCTTTGATTTCAGAATAATTTCATTCATCTATATAGTTAAACTATCTAGATTATTGAATATTTAATATTAACAATAAGTCGAAAATATATATTTCTAACAATAAAGAGTATTTTACGGTTATCTGGGGGATGTACAACCAAGCTGTTGAAATGAGCCGCCACTGTTGAAATATCCGAAAGAGTTATTCGTTTACAAAAAAAAACTACTCACAGAATGTACGAAATTACTAGATGAACACTTGTGATTACGTTACGGAAGAACTGTAGAAAAGTTACAACAGAAAAGCAGAACATTTCACAGTTCTTTACGGAAAATCGCAAAACCCAAAAATATTGTTTTATGTCGTAATAATCTTTCCAGTGATTCATGTACCTGCAGAATAAATTGGACAGCCCCTAGATGTGCGGTAGATTCTAACGGACAAAACCATTCAACTTCTTCAACGAGCAGACCACACTCCAGTATTCATCTCCGAATTCCCGACCACGACGCGACCCGTCCACGGAGCTTCTAACTTCGCGAAACTTGGCTGCGAGCGAGCCAAGGGCAGAGAGATGCCTGCGGTCGACAGCTCTACGCTACGTCGTTACTGACAGATGGCGTTGCTATCAAACGCTCCGTCGGTTCCTGTCTTATCGCGCCCGTTTCGGGAACTCGACCCGAAGGAGCACCGAATTACGGTTCAGGACACTCCGCTGTCCTCCCGCTATTCCTGCGTTCTCCGCCGCGTTCTATGTCGTCGCTGCCCGCACTTTAAAAAGAATAGAGTATGCGAATACGGCGGGTGAAAGAGGGTGAGCGTATGAGAAAGAAGGGAACGAACAAATCCCGAGACATCGTATGATTCGAACGATCGAAATTCGTGTTATTTTGGTTCAACGATATTTGTATTTACATTCATTTAATAATATTGAATTGATTTTCGCGAGTGAAAACGAATTTTGTGCCCTTGCCTCACTTCTCTTCTCTCGGGATTTGAACTCACTCGAGTGCTTAATATTCAGAATACATCCACCATTACGTCACGGGAATATAGTCGAAGGCTTGCTCTTTCACGCGTATTCGTCACTGCACCACACGTCTTACCCATGTGGTTCCATTACGCAACCATAACCCAGTTGCTTGTCAGATGACACCCGCTGTCTGCCTTCGCCGTTACTCGTCCCACCCCACCCAACTCCAATTCACCCAAACGACTCCGTTCTTGCTCGTCCCGTTTATTCCAACCCCGCCAATTCTACTCGCCCGCCCCTCCCTGTTACACCCGCCCTGCTCTATGCCAAAGCCCCTCCCCCCCTCGCCATCTCGCCCCGCCGCGCGCCCTGCGCGCACTACCCCCCGCCTACCCCCCGCACTACCCCACTCGCCTGCCCCGCCTGGTGTCCCCGCCTCCTCGCTCGCATTACCCCGCTCGCACTGCCCCGCTCGCCCCCTCCCCCGCTCTCCCACCCCTCTCGCCCCACCCCGCGCCCCCCCCCCCCGCCCCTCCTGCCCGCCCCCCCCGCCCGCTCCGTCCCACCGCCCCATCCCTCCAGAGTCCGCTACATGCAGTACAGTCCCGCCCACACCCTGCCCCGCCTCGATCCGCCTCTCCCCCCGTTCCGTTACCCCGACCTCTGTTTTGGGACGTCGGCGCGGAGGTCTCTTCGGGCTATCGGCTTCTGCATGGCTAAGTGAACATCCCTCCCTTCGACGCATAGATCCGCAGCTCTGGCCTTAATCTCCTCAGCGGTTTTCTCCCTTCAACGTTCCCCCGCGCTGGGAGGACTAACAGCGGTTGGCGTCTTCAATCGCTGTGGTAGCGGCGCCGCCGCCGCCGCCGTCGCGAAAATCTTTAAGCCGCTTAGCTTGAGGGAAATTTGATCGTGCGTCGAAGATGGCAACACATCGCTAATGGAGTGTGACAAATCTATCACTTTTATCATGAGGATTTTGAATTTTTTTAAGTAGAAGATATGGCATCATTCTATTGGGCTTTCGAACCCAAAATAAATCATTTACTAAGGAATGTGGTTAATCCTTTATGCTTTTTTCCTTAAGGCTTCCCTATTTTTTCTCACTCATTTATTTTGACTGTTTTTAAAATCGATACCTAGATGATTTCTTGCGCATTCAGTCGGGCGCGTTTTTCATTTGGTGCGCTAGATGATAAAAGTAATTATTAGTGGACAATGTAAACTCTTAAAATTAATTTTGTCGTTGCTTATTTTTAAAGTCAATTTTACAAAGTTTTTATTATCTTTCATGTTGGCTTGTCCTTCACTTATCTTCCCTCCGCACGCTTGTTCTCATGAATATTCATTTGCAATTGAAATATTATAAAGTGCAATATTTGATCCCAACGACAACAGATTGCATGACCTTGTTTTTCACACTGTGCTCCTGGTGAGTACCACACATTCCTTACCTACATACTCCACTTCTACATACTTGCGCTGTATATTCCTTCGTATTGTTTTTATCTTTCGTTCTGCGTATTTCTGCGCGTTACTTACGATTTACTTAGCCATCAACTCCTGGTATCCGTCATTCCTAAACTTTTACTCAGTTTTCGGGTACTTTATTCAGGTGTGTTAGTAGTCAGTTGATTATAAAAAGCGCCTGTGGGTCCCTCTACAGTGCAACTTACAATACATATTATTATTATTATTATTATTATTATTATTATTATTATTATTATTAATATTATTACATACTCTCGTATCTCGTATACGTTTTTTTGTCAGTTCTTATTCCTTCTCTACCGTCCTAACCCCCTCCTCTCGTACTCTTTCTTTTGCCAGACCACCGCCTAGAGACCTCCTGATTTCCACGTCTCCTCCTCACCGCTTATTTTTCCCCTCTTCCTTCTCCGCAGGCAGGCTCTCCCAACCCTGTATGCATAACTTATGAGGTCTGCGGCCCAGCGACTCGGAAAATTCAGTAAGATTACGACTCATCCGCTTGCAAGGGTGGCTTTATGAAGGCGATTAGTCTGAATCCCTTACGAGAAAAATATTAAAACATTTACTAAGAAGGCTCCTCGTTTGGAAGTCTGAGAAGCTTCCGCGGTGAATCCTGCGCAAGCTCCTTTAATGCAGAGCGTTGCTTTTGCAGATTTTACTCTCGCCCAACCGTCCAATTATGTGTAGTGCAGGTGAAGTAGTAATACAGAAAATCGTATGTGCGTTTGTTTTGACCCTGCGTTTTTTCGGTTTGTTGATTTGTTTTTGTGTAAAACAGACATGCTTTACCAGAGATTGGATTGCTTTTAAAATGATTAATCTGGGGCAAAAAAATCACTTCTGGAAACGAGTAATTACGCGCCAGAATTTACGAACACTTAACGCAGGTGAGGGTGAAGCTGCGATTTTTTATTTTGGGTTAGAACAAAGTTTGCGGTGAACTCTGAATTAAAAGAGATATGAACGATTAATGTGGATTACCTGGTCTGTAATCATACTTTCAGCGCTAATTTGATAGTTTTAGAGGAACACATCAGCTTTAATGCTTCACCATTGTAGCTTTCTTCTATTATTTTTTATAATTTGTTGTAAAAAATTGTTGATGTCAACAAATTTATATTTTGTCCCACTCTAATTCATTTTATTATATAATTGCATGAATAGTTATTTTGGTACTAAGGAATTCATAGAGTTTACTCCAATACAATTATTAAAAAACATACAAACCAATTCAACGAAATGACGTTTCTAATAAATATCAATCTAAAAAGTCTTTATAATATCATATTTTTGTAACGTTGACATTATAATATAAAATGATACTTTAGAGAAAATATTCTGATTGCTAAGTTAACACAAAACTGATCGGCAGAGATCGTACGCATACCAACTTGTTTATAACTAACGTTTAACATCATGCAATTCGCACATGATGGGAATTTTGGACGTCACGCGCACACATTTGCATAGCTCATGTACCCACCACAAACAGTGCAGTTCATCCCATGCATCTTGGACAACATGGGAGTCCAAAAAAAGAACAGTATTACTATTCGCAAATATTTATACTCGGTACATAGACAATATTTAACACTCAAACGTCAGTGCACAAAATGTTAGTATAGTGATTATATAGTGATTAATTATACTATAAACATATTTAAAAAAAATAGAATTTATCTATCCTACTTTTGAAATTTTTGACACAAAATGAAAGTCTAGCACTGCGGCATGTAGTTATTCCATTAATGTTCCAATATGACTGTTTTATATTGCAAATATTCAGATATCGATCCTTGTGGCAGACGTTGATTACGTTGACTTTATTAATTTTAACCACCCTCCATTAACGAATGATCATTAATAATCATATCACAATATTAATAGTCATAACACAATATTCTATTTGTGTTCTCCTAGTAGCGTAACTTCCCCCTCAGATTAAAAGAGTCAACAGTAAAAAAGCTGTAGAGTATTGTAATGAAATTTGATGGTACGTCATCACACAATGAGAAGGCGGAAATTAAATACGTACTAAAACATGATAAGGTTTCCTTTAAGAGTACGAAATATGGAATATCCATGTACCTACTGATCGCGTCAATTGCAATTATATCTAGCAAATTATTTATGGAAGTTACTGAAATTGGATGAAATGAAATCAGTTGAATTAGGTACCTGCATTTTCCTCCTTTGTATATAATTTTTACATTTGTTTCGTCGAAACTTGCTCAGATTTACTCCAGACATTTGTGCAGACCGGCACGATATGGGGGCAAATATTTATCGGAATACTTGTTTACAGAATTGTGCATGATATCTTCAATACATGTTATGATTGTTTTCATTAAAATAACTAAGTATCAGTTGATCAACAAACCACTTTTGCCCTCAAGAAACTCAATGAAGAGTCAACTGAATTTCTTCTCACAAAGTTCTGAGTTTTTGATGCAATTACACCATCAGAGCTCTTCTCGCAACGCTGTTGCTGCGCTGGAGCTCGAAGTTTGTCGACTGGAAGCTGAGAGGGGAGGCAAAGTTAAGGTGAACGGACACTGCAAGCGAGTAGGTTTCTTGGAAGGGAGTTTGCTGAAGGAGGCTGAAGTTATAGAAGGTGGTTGAAGTTTCTGAAAGTGGCTGAAGTTTCTGAAGGTTACGAGAAAGCAGAATAACGACAACGCGTGAAGTGTGTTGGAATGGCATGCCTTCTGTAGTAAACACCATGTGGCGGTTGAGATAAGCACCGGGGGAGAAGGAACTCGGGTAGAGGAAGCATATGAAAGTAGAGTCTCTTTTGGACAGACCGAATTTATCAAAAAGCATGTCGTTATCACAATCAACGGACAGTGAAAGTTGCGTCGTGATGTAACTACTCATTTCGTTCAAAATCGTTGAGATCTATTCTCACGGAGGCGGAAACTTGCGGCTTGCTCTCGTGCAGGCGGAGACTTGTGGTGCAAGTGTCTAGTGCTGGCGGGGACTTGTGGTGCAAGTGTCTAGTGCTGGCGGGGACTTGTGGTGCAAGTGTCTAGTGCTGGCGGGGACTTGTGGTGCAAGTGTCTAGTGCTGGCGGGGACTTGTGGTGCAAGGGTCTCGTGCTGGCGGGGTCAAGGGTCTCGTGCAGGCGGAGACATGTGGGGCAAGGGTCCCGTAAAAGTGAGTTATCTTTGAGACGTAGGGCTCGTGATGGGGGCTCTTGGCGGTGGCGACGCGCTGCGGCGGGGAGTAGCGGCGGTGGTGGTGGTGGCAGAGAGGACGAATAATAGCACAAATCCATGGAGGTGAGCTATCTGGGGAGGGTTGCTATCATGGGGAACGGGTCGTGGGAAACTGCGAGGGTATGACGCGAAGTAGTGGCGGTGCGGCATTGGGGAACCCATGTCTTGTGTGTGTTGTGGCGGGGTCAAGTCACCTCGGAGACGATGTGCCACTGTGGAGTGCAAGCTAACGTGGGAAATGGAATGAACATATCGTGTCATCGAGCGGTCATTTGGAGTGTTGTCAGAGACGCGTCTTGCAACGGTGGTGATTCAAGGGGACGGCGAACGGCGCGATAGAAACGGAACGGGGGATGTTAACGGTGCTGCGAAAAACGGCGCGAGTTTCGGGGATAAGGGGTCCACGTCCGGATGGCGTTGATTGGATCCGGGTTGACTTTCCGGTACTGTGCCGCCCGGTCTCTCCGGCGATATAGGACTCTGCTCCAATTTGCCAAGAGCGCTCCAGAAAAAACAAAACAAAATACAACTAAAAACAAGCTGTACGGTAATCGATCTGCGGAAAACGTTTCAGGCAGGTCCAGGTGAGGAACACGTGAATGAGTGGTTTAGTAATTGTTAATAAAATAGGGGAAAATATTTACTCTTGAATTCGTAGAATGTCTTAGAAATTGACACTTATTTATGATTTTGGGTGATAGAATGATTATCTGAACAATTGCATTTATTGCTCAATAGAAATGAAAAAACAAACAAAAAATAAAAACAAAAACGCGAGAAGAGTCGCCTTTTCTTCTCTCCAAAAAGAATTCGCCATCAGCCAATTCGGAAATTGTAAGATTATGTTAGAGCTTTCGGTAAGTAATCCTAAATTCTTACCTTTTTGACTTAGGTTCAATACGTGGTGTATTTGTCAGTCTGGTGGCCTTTCAGCTCTTAGCAATGGAGTTCAGGTCACGGTCAATTGATTAATTAATTATTTCGTGTCTGGGAGCTGTCTTTGCTATGGTCATTAGCCCCTAAGTGAAGTGCATGTTTTTATTACGGGAGGTGACGGCGATCTAAGCGGTGGTTTGCGGGGTTTCCCTCCTCCGCGGGCCTCTCCCATCCGCGGGGCGTGCGGGCATCTCCCATCCGCGGGGCGTCGCGCTAACCGGGACGAGCTCTGAGCTCCCGACTGTTTCCCTGACATGTGTGACAGTGTAGTGCAGTTAGTATAAGTGTGTGTAAGAGATGAGAATTAGACAAGAAATACGAAGGAAATATCACGCACGGTCCCTATGCAGTTTATTAAGTTACTGCTCCGGCAATCGCTTGCTACCCTCCATAGAAGGCTAAAAGGACAAGGAAGTGATATAATAATGGTAATAATACAGTACTTTTATGATTTTTCTGAATGAATATTTTTGTCTGTTATTTGGATATGTAACAGAGTAGTTTTACAAAGAACGTAAACATTATTTATTGCTGTATTTAAATGAAGGATAAAATATTCATTGGCTGGGAATATTCTGGGCCCAGATTTGTCCAGACTCAGTGAATTCCAAATTGTGAATATGCAGACTACTTCTATAAAAAACAATTTTCTAGTTTGGAGATTACGAACGTATTCTGATGTGATTTCAAAAGATGGTACTTCAATTTATATTAAATGAATATGATTCTAAACGAGGAATATAAGTGATATTTTCTATGTCGTAACGGATTTCTGAACAGCGAGTTAGTCGTAAAAAGCTTTTTATGACGCAGGAAATAGCTTTTTTGTGGACTCTGTGAACGCATATTATTTCTTTGTAAACCTTGCGAAGAAAACAGATGGGGTTGTATCAAGATTCAAACACAATGTTTTTTGTTTTTGCAGAGATGTTAGCCTGCACCTTGAAGTAAATACATAATAAAAATATGATGAAATAGGCCGAAAAAGTCATGTAGAATTCCCCTGAAAGCAGCAACCTAAGAATTGTATTCCATCAAATATGGTTATGCAAGAGTATGATAGAAAATTTAAGAAGTAAAAATATTTAAGTTCAACACGAATATTAGAAAGGTTATTTTTAATAGAGAGGGATTCAGAATTAATACTGTAAACATTTAGGCTATAACGGATAACCGCCTCTTAAAGACGAACCCGTGAAATTCGAGCGGTGGGAGGGTTTCGACATGTTCATGTTTCACCTCAACTGACAGCGATGGATGAAGTAGGTAGGACAGAACAGTCATGGTTACTCTAGTGGTTGAAGATCGACAAGGAAAAGTTGTGGAGGACAGAGGCGGTGGACGGCCGAGGGTGGATGAGGTTGTGGCTGAGGGTTGAGGGTGACTGAGGGTTGAGGGTGGCTGAGGGTTGAGGGTGGCTGAGGGTTGAGGGTGGCTGAGGGTTGAGGGTGGCTGAGGGTTGAGGGTGGCTGAGGGTTGAGGGTGGCTGAGGGTTGAGGGTGACTGAGGGGTGTGACTGTTGGTTGGAGTGACTGTTGGTTGAGGGTGACTGTTGGTTGAGGGTGACTGTTGGTTGAGAGTGACTGTGGGTTGAGGGTGACTGTGGGTTGAGGGTGACTGTGGTGAGGTTGACTGCGGGTTGAGGGTGACTGCGGTTGAGGCGACAGAGGAGAAGGGTGTATGAGGACGGCGGTGGGAGCGGCCGTGGAGGAGGCGGCGGGCGCTGGCGAAGGCGGAGGGAGGCAGAAGTGGGGGCGAGTCGCATGATCGCGTGGTGGCGGGCACGGGCGGCACGGCGCTCGACGGCACGTAGCGAAGTAGGCCACAGACAATCGACGTGCCTTTCGCCAGTGACGTCACAAGAGGCCGCGGCCCGCGGGCATCTCCTCCTCCTCAATTGCCGCATAACTGAGCCGGCATCCCTCAAGGCCGCCGCTGGAATTTCATTAAGATGGCGCCCCGTGTGCGCGACGACGCGTCTCGCACCGTCCGCACCGCCTGCCCCCACGGCCAAC
Source organism: Teleogryllus oceanicus (assembly GCA_964035755.1). Classification (NCBI taxonomy): domain Eukaryota; kingdom Metazoa; phylum Arthropoda; class Insecta; order Orthoptera; family Gryllidae; genus Teleogryllus; species Teleogryllus oceanicus. Next base: position 170,190,265 of record CAXIVR010000002.1, read on the forward strand.
GCAATGCGCGGGGAGGGGGTAACGTTGCGTGATGGCACGACTATTCTCACGCATGCTTGAGTCGCCTCCAGTAATTTATTGATGGGTCTGTTTCGCCTCCTTGTCCGTATACGTTTGATTCTTGCGCTAATAAACCGAAAACAGGGTATGTTATATTTTATCATTTGTGCTCTTCTCTTATGGGTCTTCATCTAGTTCTTCTCTTCTGAAAACTATTTTATTCAAATCATATCTTTTTCTGAATTTTTACTGCCCTTGGTTGGAGTGTTCTGGATTTTAGAATTATTACTGTACCAATTGATTTGTGAGTAGGTTTCACGTGAAATATTCTTTATATTTATTTCAAAACGCACTCATGTTCTTGTTTTTTGTTTAAATATTATGAAAATTCATATAATTGTTCGGTATTAGTATATAAAAATATAGTTTTTATTACTTAATTATTTTACTTCGACATTTTCGTAATTTCCATCCATGCATTTTGTATCTTGTTTAGCACCTTGTCTCTTAGATATTTTATTATACTTATTCTTTGGTTAAGGTTACCCAGGCAATTTGTTGTTTCTCTGTGTTGGGAGTTTACTCTTGGGATTTCCGCGAACCAATTCTTCGCTGTCCGAGAGGAGGGCCTAGGACCACAATTACTCCTGTGCCCAGTCCTTAATCAACGTGTAGGAAGGAAGTCCTGAGGGACCTAAAAGAACAAAAATCTCGTGATGAATTGTTTCCTCTTTCGCCCGCATTCTGACGAATTCAGTGTAATTAAGATGTCGTCTTAGGAATCTTGTACTCGCTACACGATGTGTTCCCTCTTAGTTACTGAGAACGGGAAGATTTCGGGCAGAGATTAAAACTATCGTGGCACCATGATATCCAAATAAAATGTCATTTATAGAGTGTAATACGTAATACGTATACTCTAATCATTAATTTGACAGTTTATACGTCTACGGAACCCGCTGTACCTTAGTGTTGTGTGTTTGGATCACACGAAGGAGAGAACTTTTCATATTTTTAATTGTTTTGTGGTAGAATAACTCAAATTACAATCTACGAGATATATTTTACCAATCACCAGTGTATATTTCCCGATTGCTCTGGAAATTCATGAGTAAATTCCTTACAACTACATTTGGAATATCTGCCAAGTAGAAGAAGAAGAAGATGAAGAGAAAGAAAAAAGTTATCGATTAAAAAGTGTTTTAGTGCTTTTCACAGAAATCAAATAGGACAATTTTATCTAATACTCATCACTACATATTTTAAATAATAGGTTAGAATAAATTCTGAAATATTCCGCGAATGTTCACAATTTATCTTTTACTCAATGTGATTCCCACTGTTTCCTACATTGTTATCATCTCCTTAGGTCCTGCGCGACCCTAGGTCATTAGGGGTGGAGCTGCAGTCCCGCTACACACACATACAAGGCGGATTATCGAAGCGCAGGCGTTCGTATCAAGGATGAACTTTTACGCTAATGGTTAACGAGTACATCCCTCTTATGACTTCGTTTGTTATAATTGTCTCTAACTCAATCGCGTAATTCATCTGCCCAACACTTTCTTTGTCATTTGGAAGGCAACCTTTGATTGAGCGATCGTAGCACGTTCTGCAAGGTGATTCAAGATGATTGGCTGTGTGCTTTCCGACTCCACCTGTTGGAGCTTCTGTTAAACTATGAATTCACTGTCGTTTGGAAATTATTAAAGAAAGTTTATATTAATGATAGGAAGAGTAGGAGGCTATAAAACACTGTCGTGCGATGAAGTGTATTGTTCACATAACATGCTGATATTTTAGTATCTTCTTGACTGTCCATGAAACGTGACATCTATGCCGGGTCTCAGGCACAGATGCCAACGTTTTGGCCGCTATGCAGCGACCTTCCTCGGAACGAAATGCAAGGAAATTCGTCGCATAGCGGCCGAAATGTTGGCATCAATATCTAGGATGCGGTGTCTCGTGGACGGTCAAGTGACTCTGAGCCGGAAGCCTTGGCTCCCCACTACAATTTTATTGCGCGCGTATACATGTGAGGTCGTATATTGATAATTAGCGCCATGCGCACGGACTTGTTTCATGCACTCAGCTAACTCAAGAGCGTTAATTTTCGTTTTCAGCATCGCCTCTGGAGCGAGAATTCTTCGGTGCCCCCATCTGACGGATTCTGGCAGATTTTAGCAAACATTTTGTAACACAGGGGAGAGTCACCATTCTTTACTGGCGGCAATACGCGTACAATTTTGCAAGAACGGGAAATCACACGATTATCGTACGAGAAGCACCTTATTCTTTACAAAATTCTATCTCTTAGTTTTTGATAAATGGAACAAGTGTTCTCGATATTCCACTAGTTTCCGATAGTTTCATCCGCTGTTCTTAGATACCTTGATATGAAATCTAAGCAGAATGTAGTATGAAATCTTAATGCGGTTTTAAAACTCCACTTTAGTTTTTCAGTGCACTGCAAGCTCAACAGAATAGAAATCTTATAATAAACGTATGATCATAACTATAATGTATGATCTAACGTTTCTAAAACGTATAATCAAACGTATAATTTTCTAACGTGTAATATTTCTAATACATTTCTCCAAATGATCAGAACTACTGCGTTTAACAACGTTACCCGCAGCCCTGCTCACTTTGGAACACTGATGGTAATGGCGATAAGAGCCATTCTCTGTACCCGTGCGTATGCGGAGGATGCTTATCCATTTATACCTTCAGCCTTTCTGTGAAATTCGCAGAAGTGATTTCCTGTTGATGGATGATAGAAGATGACAGGGTACTGAGCATCCCTCCCTGGAGATTTTGATGACACTTCCTGTAAAATGTATTAATGTATCTCTTTCAGGAATGCAATTATTCCCTTTAGTTGGCTTTTTTAGGATCCTCACCCTTTGTAGTGTTCAAATGAAGAAATTTAAATACAAAAATTGGAGAAACAATAAATATATTAGATTTCAACGTAAACAAAGTTGGTCTTTGTTTTACAGATGAGCGATCAAAAAGGATATGTGAGATGGTTTAGATGTGATATATTTCGGTACGAAAAACCAAACCACGCCACAATCAGTGGTGATAACAATTATCCCTTTCGCGGATATGTAACTCCCATTCTTCCCGCTCGTATTTGGATGCCGCTCAAAACCACGCCGAGGCAAGCCATAGAATTGTAATAACAGAATTTACATGTTGACGTCCGAGGACTGAGATTACCTGAAAAGGCCTATTCATCTGGCAGTGTAGTGGTGTAAACGAACGCAAAGAGATATTTGACAGCAGCCCGCACGCCCTAGCTCGGTAAATGGACTTTCCTTCCTGACGGATCAAAAACTCCTCTTGTCGCAACTTTCGCAGTTCAAGTTTATGATCTCGTCGTTCCTCGTAACACGGTGATTTTTCGGTTTAGTTGCCCCTAGACTACAGACGAAATGTATGTGTGTGAAGCCAGTTACGAGTGCATGTTGGTTTCGTGCATCGTCGTGGGTAAAGCAGGCAATTCGCATGCAGTCTCAGGGACACCCAAGTACTTTCCCTTAACGCGACCGCGCAATCCGATTCGCTCTCTCATTCCCGTAAGAATGATTTGACAGAAGCGTGTAGGGAATCGTCTGTGGTGTTAACACTTTCTTCGCAGTTTCGTAGTCTTCAGCACTCGCGTAAATCATAGGGGCTAGCAAGACGGATCCCTTTTCCGGCGACAGAATCTCCCTCGATGAGGAGAAGATGGAGAAACCATCCCTTCCGATGAGCGTATGCGTAGTCCAACGTTTTTTAAAACTGTCGAGCTGTTGCATAGAACTTTTGGCATGCTCCGAACTCGGATTCTGCGTTTCAGCCTTTTGTTACTGTTCCCAGAGGCACTCGCTGGCTTGCGTGCAAGCTGTTTCGGCGGAGCTCGGCAGTGGCGCGGTGCCAGTTCCCAATCGGATTTCCTTCTTCCCCGACCTTCGTTCCTACTTTTCCTCTATTCCATCCTCAAGATATATTTCTTTGTCTCTTACATCTCTGTTTTGTAGAGTATATAATTACCAAACAAAATGTAAGAAAAGAAAATGCTGGTTCAAATATATAATTTGACTTTGGTTGGGAATGGTTGTGAAGGATGACTTTTGACTTATCCAAAGGATAATAAAACTGGAAGGAGAATTAAGTTTAATTTAATATAATTTTGATTGATAATCGAAAGATTATTGTAAAAACAAATGTCTAATTTTTGTTATCAGCTGATAGAGATGTAGACTTTTCGAAATATCCGATTAAATTGTTAATTGTGGATTACAGTTTAAAACGCAGTTGTTCTCTTTGTTCAACTCCATTGTCTTATTTAACATTTCATTCTTTTGATTTTTTTCTATTTTTTAAATGTATTTACCACCATACTAGCATAATTCATGAATGGACACATTGAAGAATTTTTTATTACTAAATTCTTTCAATTAATCGATGTTTTATTTATGATCTTATTTATTACAGTATTTTGTTCAGTTTATAAAATTCTCGTGGAATCATAAAACACGCTTCACATTCTGCTATTCCTTCATTCCTTTTCTTTGTCTATCTTCTCTACATCCGGTATGTACCTTCATCTGTTACTCTCGATATCCCTCCAGCTTTTTCCTTCTTCTCTCGAAAAAACATTTCAGCTTCTCCTGCCAGATAGCGCCAGCGGCTTGGCACGGGTGCTCGCCAACGGAGGATAGGGCGGGACCCTTCTTTTCAATGGGGTAACAAAAGAGTTATTGTGGAACAAACGCGATTTCAAGGGTATATCCGGCGTTTGATATGCGTCCAAAAGCTCTCTCACCCTATGGTTTAGAGCGGTGGGGGTCTGTTAATATGCGAATCGTCCCGACCTAAATTCGTTCTTCTTTTGTGGAAAGAAACAGTGAGAACGACGAGGCAAAAGCCATTCATCATCCCAAAGGACAATTTATGTTCGGCGCATTGAATGTATGTTATCACATGTTATTGAATAGCGGCATTATTACAGATCATTCGCGTGTTTACTGGTGTCTTCTTAACAGACCAACTGAATACGTGGTCTACATAAATGTGTCCATTTTAGTAAAACATGCGATAAAAATAAGTTAAAAACGATCATGTTCCCGAAACACAATGTTTTTGATTCAAGGGCGCGATTATTGCAATATTTACATTCTATAATAGCATTCAGTAATACCATTTCGTAATAACTGCATGAGGAAACTTATAGCACAGTCAATCCGGTGGCAGAGATTGCTCAGACAGTAGTGTCGTAGCGATCTCGGACCGATGGATCGCGGATTCGAGTCCCGCCTCGGGCATGGTTATATTTGTGTTTGTCCTTTCATCCCATATCATCACCATACCGTTTCATCTCCACAGTTACCGTAACGTTAACTAGCGGTCGCTCATAACCTAGATGTTGATGAGACCTTAAATTTAAAAAAAAGCGTTATCGCTGTCACATACGCCTTACAATACTGAGGATCGGATTCGATCCCCGGTCAATTGAAGTGAAATTTATGGTGAATAGCTTTTGCAGGTTTTCTTGGAATTGTCAAGTTCCCTCTGCCTCTCATTCCACCATTTCCCCACCATTTACACCGCCATTAATCTTGAGATCATCATTCATGACTTTCAATGGCCTCGTGACTACGAGGGTCCCTAAATCTACGTAAGTAAATAAAAATGTCGCAATCAATTCACAAGAGAGGGAAATATAAATAGCTAAGTGATCAAAACACGTGTGCTGTTCTTTGTTAGTAATTACCGTTGTTTATGTTTTTTGGCTCGACAGCCCGCTACGAGCCAACGACCCAGCCTCTCGGCCATTGGATAAGGGATTTATGTGCTTAGCACGAAGACATCCCTTCACCGTTTATACAGGTCTTCATAACCCTAGGTTGCGCTTTCTCATCATCACTCAGCAATAGATACTGGGACATTTGTAAGGAAAGGGCACAGGTTTAATTTGCCTCGGCCGGGAATCGAACTCGGGGATGTGCCGTGGAAAGAGAGCACGCTAACCAACTAGCCATTGAGAGAGGCGTTTTTGAATTACTACCGGAGTGAATTTAAAAAATTAATAAACGCTATTTATAGTGAAAATTTAAACATGCAAATTAGGGGGTGAATTTTTAATCTAGCTAAAGAATGTTAATATTGTGAATTATTACAAGTCACTATGTCAGTATACATTTATATCAAAATATAAGAGCGAAATGTGTAGAATTGATACCACACGTCTTCATCCAAATCATTCGTCAATATTCTTTTTTATGTACGTTAATATGAAACGAAATTTCATCACTGCAATCCAGGCTTTTCGACACTCGTAATATAATATTGTCTGGAACAGGAACTCAAACTTCTCCCTCACCGCTTGATGTAATCCTACTCACGTATCTGCTGGGGGTGTATACTCTCCCAACATAAATCCCAAACGTGGGAAACTTCAGACTTCCTAAGTCATCACACCGGACGGGATTTGATCGAGGGGCCGGAAAACAGCCTCCCCTCACGGGCTTTGCGTCGCCCGGAGGTCGCAGTCTGCACACACCTCCAGGCGTCCTCGCCGCCGTTCACGTCCGCCCGGGGAGCCGCTCGGGCTTCCAAGCGAGGGAGGCGTGCTGCGCATAAGGAAAGGGCGGCGCCCGCGGTTTCTTTACAGCCTCCGGCACGAAGGGCGCTTCCCATGTTGTTGCTACTCGGTGTAACATCGTGCTCAAGGTCTCTGTGTCAAGATTTCGACCGTTGGGTTCTAAATTACCCGCTCCCTCCACCAACATTTCGACATTTCGCCGTTGCTTCAATTCGTCGTTCTCCACCCTGCCCTTTTCTCAACCTACCGTTCCTTGAACTTTCCGGCCATTTGTTCATCAATCGTTCCTTGAACCAGCCGACCGTTTCCTCAATATTTCGCTTGGTCTTTCAACCTGCCGACAGTTTGTTCAACCTGTGATCATTCGTTCATCAGTCCATGGCTACGAGGGAGGCGTGCTGCGCATAAGGAAAGACGGCGCCCGCGGTTTCTTTACAGCCTCCGGCACGAAGGGCGCTTCCCATGATGTTGCTACTCGGTGTAACATCGTGCTCAAAATGTCTGTGTCAAGATTTAGACCCGTTGGGTTCTAAATTACCCGCTCTCTCCACCAACATTTCGACATTTCGCCGTTGCTTCAATTCGTCGTTCTCGCACCCTCCCTTTTTCTCAACCTACCGTTCCTTGAACTTTCCGACCATTTGTTCATCAATCGTTCCTTGAACCTGCCGACCGTTTCCTCAATATTTCGGTTGTTCTTTCAACCTGCCGACAGTTTGTTCAACCTGTGATCATTCGTTCATCAGTCCATGGCTACGAGGGAGGCGTGCTGCGCATAAGGAAAGACGGCGCCCGCGGTTTCTTTACAGCCTCCGGTACGAAGGGCGCTTCCCATGATGTTGCTACTCGGTGTAACATCGTGCTCAAAATGTCTGTGTCAAGATTTAGACCCGTTGGGTTCTAAATTACCCGCTCTCTCCACCAACATTTCGACATTTCGCCGTTGCTTTAATTCGTCGTTCTCGCACCCTCCTTTTCCCTCAACCTACCGTTCCTTGAACTTTCCGACCATTTGTTCATCAATCGTTCCTTGAACCTGCCGACCGTTCCCTCAATATTTCGGTTGTTCTTTCAACCTGCCGACAGTTTGTTCAACCTGTGATCATTCGTTCATCAGTCCATGGCTACGAGGGAGGCGTGCTGCGCATAAGGAAAGACGGCGCCCGCGGTTTCTTTACAGCCTCCGGCACGAAGGGCGCTTCCCATGATGTTGCTACTCGGTGTAACATCGTGCTCAAAATGTCTGTGTCAAGATTTAGACCCGTTGGGTTCTAAATTACCCGCTCTCTCCACCAACATTTCGACATTTCGCCGTTGCTTTAATTCGTCGTTCTCGCACCCTCCTTTTCCCTCAACCTACCGTTCCTTGAACTTTCCGGCTATTTGTTCATCAATCGTTCCTTGAACCTGCCGACCGTTCCCTCAATATTTCGGTTGTTCTTTCAACCTGCCGACAGTTTGTTCAACCTGTGATCATTCGTTCATCGGTTCATGGCTAGGAGGGAGGCGTGCTGTGCATAAGGAAAGACGGCGCCCGCGGTTTATTTACAGCCTCCGGCACGAAGGACGCTTGCAATGTTGTTGATGCTCGGTGTAACCGTGCTCAAGCTCGCTTTGTCAAGATTTCTACCCGTTGTGTTCTAAATTACACGCTCTCTTCATCAACGTTTCGACAACTCGCCGATCCTTCAACGCGTCATTCTCGCAACCTGCCTTACCGTCAACATGCCATTGCTTCACCGAACCATTCCTTGAATCTTTCAGTCATTTGTTCAACGGACGTTCATTCTCATTGTCGTCCTTTCCTTCAACCTGGCGGTTGTTACTTCATCCTGCCAACCACTAATTCTGCCTACCGATGGTTCATTCAACCTGTCGGCCGTTCCATCAATCTGCCGACCAGACCTTCATTACCTCGGGGCTCTGGGCAAACAGACGTGCTTCGCACGCCGAAATGGGGCGCCCGCTGTTTCTTTACTGCCTCCGACTGGAAGGGCGCTTCTCATGTTGTGGATACTCGGTGTAACATGCTCAAGCCCGCTTGGTCAAGATTTCAATCCATTATGCTCTCAATTACCCCTCCCTCCACCTACTTTTCGACATCTCACCGTTCCTTCAATTCGTCATTTTCGCAATCTGCCGTTCCCTAAACCTATTGTTCCTTGAACTTTCCGGCTATTTGTTTAACTGCTGTTCCTTCAATCTGAAGGCAGTTTTCTCAATCTATCAGCCGTTACTTCAACCTGCCGGCAGTTCGTTCAACCTTCCGGCCATGGCCATTCCTTCATCAGGTAGAGGCTCCGAACGAGGGGAGGCGGGCCTGGCATACGTAAATGCGTCGCGCGCGGTTTCCTCACAGCCTCCGGCTCGAAGACCGCTTCCCATGTTACTGCTACTCCGTGTAACATCGTATTAATGCCCGCTTTGTCTTGGTTTTGACTCGTTGTGCTCTCAATTATCCGCTTCCTGCCCTACCTTTCAACAGTTCGCCGTTCTATCAACGCGTCATTCTCGCAACCTGCCGTTCCCTCAACCTACAGTTCCTTGGACTTTCGACCATTTGTTCAATGGCGCAACTTCAACCTCCGGTTCAACCTGCTGGCTGATTCTTCAATCTGCTGTCTGTTCCTTCTTTCGGGGCTCGGACTCTTCCCTCGGGGTCTCCGGACAAGGGAAGGCTGGCCTCGCATACAGAAATGCACCTCGTGTAGTTTCTTTACGGACCCCGGCTCGAAGATGCAACCTATGCAGCTGGTACTTCGTGTAACATGCCCACACTCGCTTTATCATGATTTCGAACCGTTGAACCCGCTCCCTCAATATTTGATTACTCGCTATTCTTTCAATTCTTCATTTTCTAACTGCGTGCCCGCAACCTACCATTCTTGAATCTTCCGGTTGTTCATGAACCTGCTGACCGTTTCTTCAACCTGCCGACCGTTGCTTCATCTGCCAGCCGTTCCTTCAGCCTGTCGGCCGTTCTTTCAACTTCCCAGCCGATCCTTTAACCTGCCGACCGTTCCGTCAACACCGGCCGTTCATTCAACCTGCCGTCCTTTTATTCAATCTGTCCACCGTTCATTCGAACTGCTGGCCGGTAATCAACCTGCCACTACATCTGCACTATGTTAATTTTCCGGGGAAGAAAATGAAAACTAATACAGCAGCACATAAAATTAAATAATACTAACATGTAAACGACAAGAAATGAACCACAGCAATAAAAAATCATAATTTTTCATAACATTTTTGTTATCAAAGTGTAATTTGATCAATACATTTTTTGTAATATATCTTGTGACAAAATACAGAATTTTTATTCAGTATTACTTACTACTTATTTGAGATACATTTTGTGAAAAATGTCCATTAATTTATCGTAGCTTTTTGTCAAGAATTGGAGGCAATGATTATCTTCACACGATAGTCATTATACTACGTTGATGGCCGTAAATTGTTTGATAGAAAATATCGATTTTACAAATACCCATTGTCCACTAAATTACCAATTTCTTTACATACCCGTAGCCTACAAGAAAACCCAGTGCAGAAAGAGATGAACATGTCTGTTGAACAACAGAGAGCTCCTACCCAAAGTCTCTAAGCAGGAAGAACAGCGTTGCGTCGACAAAAGGAGCATGCTCGCATTCTAAGAAAGCACCATTGTATTCTCAGCCCGAGCTTGCGCAACGTTTCTGTTCTATGTAAATACGTTAGTTTGCAGTGAGCAAAGAAAAGACCATCAAAGTTTTATTCTTCTTCCGAGAAGTTGTATTCAAATATAAGCTTGTTTTGATGCTTAGTGCTCCATAAAAAATATACCTCGCAAACCACATTTGCGACGGAATGATCAATAAGTTAGTCTTTTGTATGCAATAAACGGATATAATATCTAATGTGTCATTAAATTTTAGAATACTACAACACCATGTCGCTTCATGAAAGCGGGTATGTCTTCACAGTATTGTTCATTAGAGGAGTAATACCAAGATTTTATAAAAGTGCAAAACAATGTTAGGAAATGGCTTCTTACCAGGAAATTTTGTCGTTTATCAGTACTTTTGTAGTTCTTTACGGAATAATTTCAACCTTTCCCAGTCAAAGCATAAAACAATCATTTGAAACGTAACCACTAGTATCACAAAACGGCGAGCATCACTATTCGTACATACAGTACAATGCACAGCCACTAGCGGAATTTCGCAACCCAAACACCAAAAGTATGTACATCAAACCCCGAAGAATTGGTTTGTATATATCTCTTGACAGTTTGATTATGGAATGCGACGCAACTATTTTGAATCCTTAAAGAATTACAATGGAAATCGGAAAGAAGTAAAAAAAAAGCTTTGAAATTCAAATATGGGAGAAATGCATTAAAGAGCAATGGGATCCTCTTTAATCAAGAGGAATGAAAGCGAGGCTTTGTGATTTTTATAAATCGTGCGTAGGTTAACCGACTTGCAAGAAATTCAGAAAAGTTTAGAGAGCCAGCATATTTTGGTAGACGAGACCATATCCAAACAATTTGAAAAAATTACAAATTATAAATGTGGAGAAATTTCGTCAATAAAACTGTAAGTGATTAGCAAAATTATAATTAAGTCAGTAATAACAATTGAAGTAACTTTAGAAGCTCAAATAATTAGATAAAACTTAATTAAATTGTGTCTTGCAGTTCAGTGAAGTTTTGTGAAGAACGTCGAAGTGTGTAGGTACGTGTTGCAGTGCAGCGCAGCCTTAATTCCTATTTCCAGGTACGGATAAGGAAATAAATTACATGAGTGATTTAATGTAAGCTTGAAAGACTGGCGTAGTTCCATTAAACGAATATCACTGCCTGATGTGCGTCTTCCTTTTGCTTCACCGCGCCAGCACAATCCCTTAATCTCTCATCTGTTCCCTTTTACTCCTGTCGCGCTCGATTATTTAAACTCATCGCGCGACAGCGCTATCTGCTTTTCATTTCTATGCCGCTCCGCGCGGTACAAATCTGGCTCCGAGTGAATTGCAGTATTTCTCTGACAGGAACCTACACGTAGTAGTTAATACTAGTACAACATCGAGACGTAAGACTGCTTCTGGGCCGATAGTCTCACTGTAATCGTAACATTTAAGGCCGAACGGATTGACCATCTAATTGGCATCCTATGACCATGCAATGCGACTTCATCTACTGTGTTGAGGGATTCGTATTTTGGCAGTCTTCACTCGACACTAATTTGTGTAATATAACAGCTGATAATGGTGGAAACTATAATTCAACATTAACATCAGATCTGCTGTTTATGTGAATTCATTTCAAATGTCCGGTTGTTTATTTAACTTACTCTCGCGATTAAAGGAAGATAGCATAGTGAATTTCATTCACACTGAAAAGGAGTTGAATTCGAAGGGAATTATGACCATAATGCTGATAATTTTAAATACGATAATATTGGGACAGAATAATCGATTAATAAAACGATGTATTAACTATAATGAAGTAAATGGAAACGAATACGAAACCAACCGAAAAACCTACCAAACATCTGTCATTTACCATAAGTTTCTCCCCAAATGTAGAGAATTTGAATCCGCTTGAAACCCTGTTAAAGACAATTAAGCAGTCAGTATTTTAGAAATGTACACTTCCGAAAGAATATGAAAAAACAGGTTAATATTACTATAAATGTTTTATATTGCTCGTGTTTATTTTCGTGAGTTACTGCATATGTGGGGTATTTCGTGGAACCCAGCAAATATTTTCATTGAGCATATTTCACCCACGTTTACGTTTTGATTGTATTTGAAGGAAACTATTCAATAATTCATTAATGAAAAATAAAAAAATTTTTTTTCCTTTGTGATGTACACGTGTTGTCCTTTGAAAGCTATTCGATGAAAATAATCGTCCTTAAAAAGTGCTTTGTCGTTACTTTTACAAATCTTGTATAAAAACATCAGCAACATAAGATTTTTTTCCTTGGAGACACCACCTCAATTTTCCTAAGTTTCTATTTATTCATGAAAAAATTAATAATAAAGATAATTTGAGGCAGAAATACTAGCTTTTCAAAATATCCCGTAAAAAAGAAGCTTTTGCTCTTGCAATTCAAGTTCACCTACTTCATACGTTCCATACCATTGATCTGTTCGATCGTTTTCTGCTTGGACGTACGTCATTAGTACTTGCAATCGAAATAACATTAGACACATCATTGTCTTTGAAAAAGGTACACCTCACAACAGTATGTTACTAATTTCGACTATATTGATCAGTGGTAAGCTTTAATTTGGTCAATAGTTATTTCTTAAATAAATAAAGTTTGGATAAATGAATAGCTTTATAACATATCATACACAGAAAAATAAAAAAAATAATGTTTTAAAAATATTAATAGAAACTATTATTGTAACAAAAATAAGTTAACGGGCCAATTTATGTAGATTTATATAACATGAAAATATTTAATATAAAATTTAAGACTGGCGTATTTTTTTAGGTAAGCATTTCATACATTATTTTACGCCAGGAATTAAAAGTTGGTGTAGCGATAGAGCTGATCTACAGTAAAACGATCCCTCAAGTTATAAGTAAAAAGAAATTAATTTTAAAATATTAAGTGAAACACAATTATAACATTAATGATTATCCGTATATCAACACAAGATATATCATTATGAATAATTATTTTGTATGATCTCATAATTTGTTCAATTAAATAATTATTGTTAAATAATTGTAAATTGATTAGAAGATCATCTTCAACACTCTTTTTTATTTTAGTTACGTAAAGTAAAAAGGTTAGACTTTTTGGCGAAGTTCTGCAAAATATCAATTTAAATTCGATAAGTCATAGATATTTAAAACTATTTGACGTCACTGAAACAACGCAGATCTTGAGTAGGTCTCCACCTTCCTTGCTTTTTCCTCCCTTTCCGCGGGTTACTGGGACATACTACTCTTTGCATAGTTTGGAATACTTTTTGAGATAATACCATCTTCCGCCTCTGAAGCAAGAGGAAGCCTTATCCCTTCTCGACTTGTTAACTGTTTTGTTATTGGTTTCGAGATATCCCGCAGGTCAATATCGGCTATACATATTCTGGTTATGAGCGATGGTAAATGCAATAGTTGGAAGGAAAATAGTTGAAAGTGATACATAAAGGTTGAGAGAGTCCCACGATGCCACAACATACAAACAACACATCAATGCAAAAAAGGGATTCTAAACTGCGGCGGTCATTCGAGCAGAAAACTTACAACAGTACAGCCTTAAAGATACCTCCAACCAGATCGTATTATTTCACCATCATTTTACACGATATTTTATTTTATTCGAAGTAGTAATTTATCTTAAAAACATCTCAAAAATACGCGTTGTAATCTAATATATGTGTAGTAACAATTCTCCAGGATGACAAGTTAATATTTTTATTGGTAAAGTGGAATATGGTAAAAAACTATATTAACTTTATATTTGAGTTGAATTTGTTCCTAAATTCCATATTTGTCGAGTTTTAATCTTTCAAGTTGAAAATTTTCTGATGCACGTTTCCCTCAACAAATTCCATACGGATAACATTTAAAGAAACATTTTTTATGGCAACAATATCAGAAAGAGAAAACAAGAAAGTCACTCACACTAACAAACACGGAAAAATGTTTTAGACGTTTCTTCGGTAAATGGTTAAATTCCTATCTACCATTAAATATTCTGAAATAAAAAAAATGCTAAAGCACGAATTCCTTCATATTGCAGCAATGCATTTTATCTCTAAGAGACCTTACACAAAACATTTGACATTATAAAATATTTATTACATACATAATTTTTAAAAATACATTTTTTTCTTTCATAAAATGTGACTAATTGTTAAAAGTTTCTGATATTATCAAATGAGTTCTTAACCCAATCGTTTGTAGATCACAATCGTTATGATAATGTCTGTCTTCTAATGGAAATGTTTTTTTTCGCGTATTTCTTTTTGCGTTAGCGTGTATTGCGAAAGCGAAAATCTGTCGCTGGAATGGTCCCGCTCACAGATTCGATCCCCAGTCCTCTCGGCCGTGCTGTGTCAGGGGAGCCACGCTGACCCCGCTGCTATCAATCCTCTTTCTCCTCCTTCCCAGGAAGAAGTGTTCGTTGCGTCTTCCAGTCCAAGCTTTCTATTATCGGAAAACTCTCTTCCTTGCACTTCAGCGGAAGGGCCCAGTCAACAGGAGAACAAATTCCGCATTGTGGGGAGGGGGGCGCTCGGAGAAATGGAGACGGTGACTTAGTCTAGGAACTACCTCTGTCACCGTCGCCATTACCTCTTTACCATCTCTTGAATGTGTACTGTTGCAGTTTTTCGAACACTTACTTCCACGGGTTTCCATGATGTTTTAACTGCACCCATCTCCATTATCTTCACGAAAGCAGCCGCATCGTAATTGTTGTATTCATTATTTTCTTCCTCTCACGGTTTCTTCATTGTTTGCTATAAAATTACAATATTTCGAACGTCCCACACTACAGGTTTTTGATTTTTTGTTCTATAGTATACTAGAATCATTGGCTAATACCAAATTTGTCACCAATGACGTCGTTGGTGACTCGGTAACCACGTGAAACTGATTAAGTTCATTATTTGATGTTCTTGGGGTTTATACAACGCTAAGTCAATTTTGCCATCATAACGATCAGAAAACTTGTTGCAGTGCTAAAGTTTGTATGAACTAAATTACTTATTATTTCCCTTTTTAACTAAGAAACAGAACAGTGAAAATATACGGAAAAAATATTTGTAGTTTGATTTTTTGTTTCTTAAAAGCAATATTACATATTAAAGAGTGTGTTAAACTGATTTTATTTCGAATTTAGCAAATAATATTGGGAAATAAATTTTTCAGAGTAAACGTTTGCTTGTTTTATCTCAAAACATGGTTTTGGACTTAATAGGTTTCACTTGCGTACCGATGATACTATACTCAATTGGCCCAACGCATTTGTTGTCATCTTCCCAATTATTCATGTTAATTCTCTCGTTAATCTTTGATTAGTATGTTATTTAGTGACATTTTACTGTATTCCCATCTGATCTCATGATCCTATGTTTTTGCCAAGGAGTTATTCTTCATCTGTACCTTTGTCGCCTTAATTTTCGAATTCCGCCGCCATTGTGAAAGGAATTTTCTCGTTGTCATTACCATAGTTATTAAAATCTTCACCGCATTCCTCCACGTTGATCGGCTTACACCATGACTTCATTCATTCTGAATCGCATTCCGTCTCGTCCTCTGTCGTCGCCATCACTTTCTCCAACCACTCCACTGCATTACTTCATGTTCATCGAAATACCTATGTATGCGATCGTCTACCTCATCGTTCACCTCATTCTTCGTCGTCTGTTACCATCGACAGAAATTTCAAGTTCTCAATCACTAAATACTCATATACGTACATTTGCTTGACGACTCATTACCTTCCACCATACTGCATTTTCTTCCCCCACCATCACCCTGGCATTCCTCCGCTGCCATTGATTAGTCAGGAGCTCCTCTTCCTTCATTTCTATCCCACATTCATGCTTTTCCGCTGCTGTCGCTACTGCTGTCCAGTCGGTATGTTCATTTTACCCGGAAAAAGTCATAAACTTTTTCTTTGAGTATATTGTATTTACACAGGTACTGGTTAAAGCCCCGAGTTGTCGACCTCCCAGACCCTGTGGTAACTCCGGGAATCCTTTTTCTCTATAACTCTTTAACCTTAAGTTCTCTAGACAAATGTTTGAAATACGTTTTAAAGACGATAAAATTGCCTTCAACTTTTACATAAAACACATTATTTGAACACAATTAGCAAGCGAGATACAACTTTTGCAATAAACGCTATTTTTTTCATTTTTCAAAAATGTGTGCTAAAATACGTATGTTTGTACTACTATTTTTAAAAAGGATTAAATCCTTTACTAAAACTTTCTTTGCAATGTTTTCTTGAGGACTTAATATTAAAGAGCTATAGAGAAAAAAACGAAACAAGTCCGAAAAAAATACCGGATTTGCGGGTCTCGCGGTGTTAGCACTGGCCTGGGAGGTCGAAAACTTGGGGTTTTAACTAGTGCCTGAATACACATAACATATTCAAAGAAAAGTTTTTATGACCTTTTTACTAGTAAACCCTCTTTTTCAGTACCTACCGGCTAGACAACTAGCTCATCCAACTGCTCTAACGCTTCCTTCGACCTTTGTCTACACCATTAACTTCATTCATCCAATATGTTGGAATTCTGCAATCCTCCCCCTTCTTTCCCCACTTTGCGCTCATCCATCTCCTTCACCGCATTTCTCATGACCACCACCCTCATACTGACGATCTTCTCCTCAGCTTCCACCACAACGCTCCTCTCGGTTCTTTATAATCACCATAGGCTTACCCACTGTTTCTATCCCAGGCTTAGTTTTCTGTGGATTTTCCGACCAACACAAGGCGAAGCCGGTGCAGTACTACCCTTAAATACGGGCCACGCAAGATTTTCCCTTTCTCTTCCTTGTCCTACCCTCTCCCTTACTCAAGCATACAACTTACATGTGCTTGACTACCACACATGTCAGGAGACCATTCGGGAGCATGGGGATTGCCCCGACTGGGGCGGTGCCCCGCTGGCGGAAGACGGTTGGGGAAAACCCCGCTAGCTGACGGGTAGGTCGGTGCCAGATCTCACCCTCAGCGTGGAAAGACCTCAGCCACCTCCAATAGAAAAAAATTCACTACCTTACAGAACTAATGACCGTAGCGCTTGACGTCCCCAAAATCACTAATCAATCAATCAATCAATCAATCAATCAATCATGAGCCCATCCAGCGCTTCTACACTCAATCTTCCTTGTTCATCACTGAACCTGTTAGCTTTTTCACCCCGCCAAAATTTCTTCTGGCTGCTTTTCTGCCAATGCTACTATATCCGTCTCCTCCACCACCGCATTCCAACGCGCCCATCGCGATGGCTCCACGCCTCGCGTGTTGCGCGCCGCCACCGCCACCGCCACCGCCACCGCCACCGCCGCCGCCACCCCCGCCGCCACAGACCGCCGCCGCCGCCGCCGCCGCCGCCGCCGCCGCCGCCACCGCCACCGCCACCGCCACCACCGCCGTCGTCGCCGCCGTCGTCGTCGCCGCGTCGCGCCGCCCTCGTCGCCGCCATCGTCGCCGCCATCGTCGCCGCCATCGTCGCCGCCATCGTCGCCGCCATCGTCGCCGCCATCGTCGCCGCCATCGTCGCCGCCATCGTCGCCGCCATCGTCGCCGCCATCGCCGCCGCCATCGCAGCCCCGCCGGCGCCGGCGGGTCGCCCGCCGGCGCCGGCGGGTCGTTGCTCCGCCGCAGGCGCAATCGATGGTCGAGGCCCTTCCGCACCCCACGAATTATCAGCACGACACACATTTTGCCGCAGGGGGCCGCCCCGTGACTGTACCAACGACCGTGCGACCAGGCGGGCGCCGCCGCCACGCGTTGTTGTTTTCTTGGCGGGGAAGCATATATTTTTTTCGCTGTCCAGTCGTTTTTTGACGCGCATTTGGCTTCAATGATGGAAATAACTGTACTTCCTCCGCCTTTGTTGCTGTTGATTGTCGTGTCTCAAGGGTTATTGGGAGGTGAAATGAGAGGTGAAACGCATCAATTTTGAAAACACAATTCCTATTACAACGTGTTAAAGTAAATCTATATTTTTGTTGATTTGGGAAAAGATAGTATTCCAGTTTGCCTCTGGGGTAGTCTTGTGACTCAGTGTGTGAATGGCTTCGCGGTCACTCGTTTTCTTGCTGGCGACTCTGTCGGTCTCTTTCTGCACTACTTTGTGGATCTTGTCCTTTAATAATTGAACTTTATCTTCTGTGAGTTATTATATGAGCATATTTAAAATGAGGTCTATTGAAGTAAAACTAGCAAATAGGATCTTCTGGATAAATATTTTTAAGATTTCCCTCAAAATTTTTGTTAACTAATATTGAAATAACTCGAAATGAAGATTAATTTGAAAAGGAGCAGCTTCAGTTAACTTTGACACATTCCTTGACTGTATCTAGCACTGCACGCTTGAATATTTTTCTGTTTTCTTTCTAATGGAAATTTTGAATCGTTTTTGTGCTACTGTGTCTTATCAGTGAAATTCTGCGTCCTTTGTCCGTGACTAGTGGTTGCCCAACATGTCTGCTCGAAAACACGAATTTTCCGTGGTTTCTCCGATCAACACCAGGCGAATGCCGGAGCAGAACCCTAACAAACGGGCCACGGACCGCGCGCGATCTGTCCTTTCCTCTTCCTTGTCCTTATCCTCTCCCCTTACACACACACTTACACTAACATGCACTACACTACCACATATTCCGGGAGACCAGTCGGAAACTTAGAGCTTGTCCCGGCTGGGGCAGTGCACCGCTGGTAGGAGACTCCTGGTTAGGGGGGAAACCCCATTGGTCGACGGTAGGTCGGCGTCGGATCTCGCCATCCAGCGGGGGAAGATCACCGCCGTCTCCCGAGAAAAAAGACATGCGCTACACTAACGCGGCTAATGACCAAAGCACCACTAATGATGGGCCCGGAAACACGAAAAAATTAATCAAAATTAAATTAATTAAAATTAACCCAAAACACGAGGGAAGGAAGTTGCAATAGAGACTATTGCTAGTAAAATTAAAGCGGGGATTAATGTAATTCGTTTAGTAAATTTTGTGTAATTAAATATAGTCATTCGAAAAGTTAATTGAAAAAAAAGATCTTTCACCTCCCTGCAAGGCTTGGATTTTTTCTGGGTATTTTTTTTTTAGGATTTTCTTTCTGTCTAGTTGTTTCGTGAACTGTTTTGTTCGATTTTCCTTGAACCATGAAATTCCAAGTTCTCTGCCTGTTGGCATTAATTGTCTTGCCTTAGGTACGTGTATGCTCTGTCCGTAGCTAAGAGGAAGAGATATACGAAACTTTGGAATATGTTTTTTCGGTAACCGTTAAGTTAATATGAAACCTTTAGAACATTTTAAAATGTTCTCCAAATTCCCAAATTTTGCTTTAATTTGACTAGAATATAGCAAAGTATGTTAATATCCACATCAATGTTCGATGTTCAATAAAACATTTCAATATTTGAAAATTGCGAAAATTAATTTTTTTTCGACGCCATGCAATAAATAATAATTATTGAAAACAGAAGTCTTGTTTTTTATGATATCTGGTCTTCAAATTATATCTTTTAATAATGCAATATACAATTTTTTAAAAATATTAGTGGTTTCTGTTAATTATAGTACAATCCTGACAATTTTTAAAAGGATAAACATTAATTCCTAAAAAACTGATCCACAATTCTTTCTCTAAAAATGTTCTTTCTGTAGAGTTTGCTTAAAAATATGAAATAGGTTTGATTTTCATTAGAATCTGTGAAATTTTGAAAATTGCAAGAGCTTAATTTTATTCGATCCTCTCCTACACCGTCACCGGGGTTTGTTAGGTTAGTTTTCCAACCGATGTACGAAGTGTTAATTGGGAGTTGCAACATAATTTTACGTAAAAGTTACAAATAATAGAGTAGTATGTGTATCTAGAACAGCTGGTTCTATTTACTCGCGCGTTCTTTCAATTTTCTGTAATAATATTTTTTAATTTTTTTTATTTTCTAATTTGCTCTCTTAATGTAAATCTTCCTGAAAATTACAGGATGAGAAAACTCCTTTCCCCTCAGGTGTGAGTAGTTCACTTCACCTCCTCAGACCCTAGGTACGTTTGCGTGCTCAGCAACGCGAACAAGTTCGGCTTTGACTTTATCTTCACCTCCACAGCGGTACATCATCTAGGGACTATTGAATGAGGATTCATTCCTCGTTTTATCAGCGCCACATGGTTCTACACTCGCTCAGTAACCTTACTTTCTACTTTCGGTATGTCTACAAATAGACCGGCATATATTGCGTTTAATAGTCGCATATTGCATGATCCACAGCACTTACAGCTGGTTGAGATCAATGGAAGGAAAGGGAAATTAGTAGTAATTCTAGCTTTAGCGTGATTAAAAAGTTATTTCGTACGTAACGAAGGAGTATAAAATGTTCAGAAACCTTGAAATTGTAATGATGAAATCGAAAACATGATGGACATTTCGTTTTCTTTATCACTCATGTGTCCAGAGTCATTTAGTCATTATATACTTATATGATCTCTAGATATGCTGGAAAAGTTTTGAAAACGTGCAATAGTTAATAAATTTAGTATTTATCAGCGTTATGCGTTCAGTTTATTGCAACAGTTTGTACTTCCGTAACACTTTGACATTATCTATTCACAGGAACTTCCAAGAGAAAATAATTCTGTGATACTAAGGATAACCCGTCAAAAATATCTCTATGAAATCAAATTCCTCTATTAATAGTTCATTATAATTAATAGTAAAACACAATTCAATTTGTTTAATATTTAATTTACGTTGTTTTTTTGTGTCAAACCTTCTTTTATTTTCACTAATAGATTACAACCGCTTAGAGATTTTAGGGATACTCTGAAGGGCCCACCAGGAGAAATTTTTCCCTATCGTTGGACGGGTTGCCACGTCCCGTAAAGGAATAAAATTTAGTTCCTCTGGGATTAGACACATTGCAGTCTCGGAATCTAGCAGCGCGATTACCGAAGATTAGGTTCACTGTGTTCCCAGAAGTTGTACATTCTGTGATAAGGCAAGAACCCCGAGTTGAATTTGAATGGGAAAATCGGCATCAAGCGTTAGTACTACGATGGGATAAATGCAGGTTCGGGAATCAAAGAATGTACGTTGTTAGGGTAATCAATGCATAAAGTGTAGTATTCCAGGCTTGGAACCGAGAGTGGTAGTTCAGTGCATCAACTGATGTCATTGCAGCGCCTCTGACCGGGAGGTCCTAGGTTCGAGTCCCGACGGCGGCAGGATTTTCGACACCAGCTTTTCAGCTAGGTCGCATTCAGCCGCCGTCTGGAGGAGAATTCTAGCGACCGGCTGCTCTGATCGGTAGTTGTCCGTGGTTTCTCCGATCATCACCAGGCGAATGCCGGAGCAGTACCCTAACAAACGGGCCACGGATCGCGCGCGATCTTTCCTTCCTCTTCCTTGTCCTCTCCTCTCCTCCTACACACACACTTACACTAACATGCACTACACTACCACATATTCCGGGAGACCGGTCGGAAGCGTACAGCGTGTCCCGGCTGGTGCTGTGCCCCGCTGGTGGAAGAGTCCTGGTTAGGGTGAAACCCCACTAGCCGACGGTAGGTCAGCGCGGGATCTCGCCATCCAGCGGGGGAAGATCACCACCATCTCCCGAGGAAAAACATGCACTAAACTAACGGGACTAATGACCAAAGCAGTTGACGCGACCGGAAACACGAAAAAATCAATCAATCAAACCAGGCTTGGTGTCATAGCGCTGTTAATTGGGGGAGACACGGCCCCGGAGCATTTCATGCGAAAGGTGTGGAGAGAGCGTTGAATACCATGACTGTAGGAAGATAGAAATAACCACTCTCTTGAACTCTCAACCGAACTGAACACATCGAAAGCAATAAGTGTGGTGCGAATATTTTTTTCAGCATAGACTAGGTTATTCGTTACATGATAGTGATGTCGGTAACTTATCATTAGTTTCGATAGCTTGGCATTGTACAGAGTAAGAAGGTGAACGAGTTATTCGTATTGAAATATAATTTTTAATTTTTGCTATAATAATTTGGGACTTGAATTCAATAGACTCCGGGTTTCGAAGGGATTTATATTAGAATAGCTTCGTAGATGAAAGGAATTTTTAATTATTTAGACGAAGATAGACAGTCGCGCGTAGGTGTTTCATCCGAAGCACAGCTAGGGCAAGGCGCGAATTTAATGGAACTTATGAAATCCTGTAAAGTACCAAATAGTTGAGGATATTCCGGAAACATTTTTAATATATTCTAATGATAGGCAAGGACGCGATAATAAGGATATCGAGAGCTTCCACGGACAACATGGAGCACGAATTCATCGAGGGGACATCTCAGAAGGCATCGCAGTGACTTACGAACTTTATTCAAAGCTGTTCGGGACCATAATATTTGTGCAGAAAAATAGTTAATCATTTCTTTAATGAGCTCAATAGAATTTGTAAAAATTCAGAATAAATGTTAAATTTTTATTTTTTGAGAAAGAAAGGTTGATAATTTATAGTAGTTGCCATCAATTCGATAATTGTTTAATCTATAGAACTTCAGAAATCGTGATTCTGTATAGAATCATGCGTTCGTCACGACTATGGATATTTAATACTTCTGTCTCCACAGATCTCGAGTTCCGAACTGTGCTGAAGAGCCATAGTCATCCAAACTCCGAAATATATATACCGCAGCGGAAACTTCCAAATTATACCACCAGATGACGTTCCTATAGCAACAAATTTTATTGTTATCTGGTCGACTTTTATTTAAATTTAGTTATTTTTTATTGCTTGTAGAGACGTTCTATCTGAAATCCATTTTTGGCAGCATATCCTTAAACCGTAAGTAATATTATGCAATAAATGTTTATTTCGTGCTTCTGATGCTCAAATTTTAAAATATACACACATTATGTAACCTAGGGGCCGGGCAGATTAATTTATTTAAATTTAAATTAAAATTAATGAAGAGCCTAGTTTACGAAGACAATGTATGCGGGTTGTGCAAGACGGTTTACAATAAACAGGTTGAGGACATCAGAAACAAGTGTTAATGATTAACTGAAAAAATGGTCTAAAGAGAAAGCGGTATTTTAAAACAAAATATTATGCTGAGAACGAACCTAAGTTCACTCATGTATTGTGATGCGATCACACGTGTCCTCCTGTTATCCAACGAGCTCGCTCCGAGTCGTGGTGTATGGTGTAATTTATTGCAGTATATTCTATCTCAGTCCAACTAAGCTCTTAGTAACATTCACCTGCATTCATTTGCTTTGTTTTATGCAGCTGGTATCCTATGTTTTCTCCTCGTGTCTGCAACCATGAGTATAATATATTTAACATATAGTATATAGTATATATACTATATAACATATTGTATATAGTATGTAACATATAGTATATAGTATATAGTGTATATAACATATAATACATTTAGTATAATACATACAACAATGAGTATAATACATTAGAAATTTGCGTCAGGTTTGTGACAAACTGACAATGCGGTATCCTGTGTTGCGAGTTCGCATGACGTGCTGTCACGCAATTTCCGTGAGGCCCCGAGTTGCCGACGCACGCTAAGATACACCATGTGTGAAGCCAGTGATAAGAAACAACACGAACAGCCTTCGTATTTCCATCCCTACAAGTGCTGCATATTGTGTGTATCTTGATGTGATATTGTAAAGTAACAAACTGTGCATTCGAACAGGCTGAAGTGTTCAAATATACAGTATAATAATTACTTACATGTTAAGAAAATCAAAAGAGTTTCGTTCCAAAACTCAGCACATGAATAGGAAATATTTAACGACCGGAGGCCTCTTCCTTGGTGCCTTGATGTCGTACGACGTCAGTTGTCGTATGCAGAGACCCTTTGAGTATGAGAATTCAGTCACTACGCGGAGTATGCTAGTAGGGGAATTACACAATCAAATATTTGCATTTTTCAATTTTTTTGTTGCATTTTTGAAATTTGCAATTTTCAGAAATTCTTGGGTAACTAATAAAACCGTAGACCCGTGTCCAAAGGTCAGAGGCTGCGTAGTTTTTTGTCAAATTCTGCGCTTATTGGAAAAGAGACATATAGTATAGTATGTCTTCAATATAATAAGTTTAATGTTCCACAACATGTTTTCGTTGTTTACAATGGAGCTTGTTACAGAATCTATAGTGGAAATGGAAAGATTAAGGGAACTTGAAAAACTTTAATAATGTTCACGATAAAAACAGTAAATAACGTTTTTAAAGAAATTGCAAAGAAGTTGTTTCCTCTCAGAAAACTATCGACTGTCCCATTTCCGTTTAAGTGAGGTATTACTCAAGGGGGCAGTCCGTCTTTATAGGAGCTCAGTTCGGCTTGAACAATTCAGATCACTGAAAATACAGTACATGAACTTTTTAAACATGTTGAAAAGCAGAAGATAGAAATATGATTATAAATAAAATAGTGGCTCATGGCTAGCGAGCTTGCTTCCAAACCGTGACCCCAGGTTCGATTCCAGGAGGCGGCAAAATGAATTGTTGCTTTTCTCTGACATCACATTTCATATAACTGATTGATAAGGTAAATGCACGTCGCAAGTAACGAGAAAGGCGATAAGTAAGGGGTTGCCACCTACTTACGGACCAGAGGTCCACCGAGCTCATTGTCCTGAAGGCTGGCGGTCGCTGTGACAGGGCTACAGTCTGATAAGGCTGGAATGTCCAAATATATACACATATAAACAATCTAGAATGTCAAAAAATCTACAATATTGGGGAGTTGAGCTTTTAAAATATCAATAAAACCAGTAATATCCCATCAGAAAGGAACAAGAATATGAGTATATTCAATCATACTGCCTGGTTGCTCTACCTCAAATTATGCCATATTTGGAGGTTTACGGACGTGTTTCAGAGAATTTCCTATGAGGTGAGTACAGCGTTAACTTTATGATCTATTGTTTTAGTGAGCGATCGATGGCCCTATTTGCACTGAGTGCAGTGGTGCACCGCTGTTCTCCTTTTACGCCCTCGTCGAATGCACAGCCTGTCCAACTGTCTAGACTTTCTATGAAATTAAACCAGAGGTGCTGTTATTTCGAGCTGAAGGAATGAGTAAGCATGAATGGTAGACACAAAGGGTTACTTTGTACAAAATATTAACTTTCAAAATTCACGAAATAGCGAAGATAGAACTCACGCTCTCCAAATATGAAAGCAGAATGAGAGGGACAGTGAATTCGAATTAAATGGGTTTGCAGAAATACACGATAATTTTGGAGATTTATTTATTTATTTTTAGGTATATTTTACAAATTTAAAACTAGAAATTGTTGAAATTCTTTAAAGTCTAATCATTTCCCTAAGAATAATGCATCTACAGTTCCTTGCCATATTATTATACCGAAGCTGGAACATTACAATTTACACGTTTGTCTTATAATTATTGTGTCGTTTTAAGTACGATGTGTTTATTTATTTATAATATTATAAATACTTTCCATGTTTGAGTAATACTGACCATATATATTTAGTCGTCTATTCACGGAGTAGGTGACGAATAACGTAAAAGACAGTGAAATATGATAATTTGATAAGAGTAAATAGGTTCGAGGTTTATTAAATCTGTGAGGTTAAGTTATTTGTTAAAAAGTTTACACTGCTCGAAGTATCAATTGAGAAATTGTCGAGATTTATAACAATGATACAATTTACAGAAAGTGGACACTGAGTGATTTGTCGCCAAAGAAAGTTAATTGAATTACCGGCAAGTTGAATGCTAAAAACAAGATCATAATGAATAATCATAATGAAGATAAAAAATAGTTGAAATTGTAGGAATTTTACGTAGTTCGGGAAAAATTTAAAACTAATCTTTGTGATTGGTGATAAACAATTATTTTGTATTTGTATCTAATAATTTAGCAAGATGCTGTATTATCCCATTGTATAAAATATGAGACTTCAACATCCATAGCATTGTGGATATGAAATTCAAAAATTTCAGATTTTAATGGAGAGTCATTTTCCAACAGAATAATATTAATTGTTCTGTTCCTCCTTGAGTGATGCGCTCCAGATGATATCGTAATTATGTATAATATTTTTCACAATTTATAAAATTGTGGAGGCGAGTGACGACTTTTTTTTTTTGTATTTAAGAGTCTCTTTCCATCAGACTTGCCAGACTGTTTTCCTCTGTACGCTTGATTGCCACGTTGCGAAGTCGTTCACCTTTTTACGTTCGCCTAGAATGTGCCGTCAGTCCGGAGATTCTGTTCGATAAGCGAGAAGTAATGGTGTGTCGTATAAGAAGTTCTTAGCGCCAGAAACCGGAAAGCGCATGTTGTATAGAATGTGGCTTTAACATTTTATAATATTTTTCAGATTCAACGGAAGCTGTTCAAAGAACTTAAAAATTCACAAGACGATGGAGGGTTATATTACAAGGTTTTGAGTCAAAATGGCCTATCGATTGTTCTATTCCCGCTTAAACAACATATTGAAAATATAGTCGAAAAGTTAATTATGAATAAAATAATCTTTAGCGATTTATAAATTTGTGGAAATCAATCAGAAGGTTTCCAAAAGCGTGATGATCCATCAGAATGAAGCATCGATTGTCCTATTCCGGCTTGAGTCGCATGTGCTCTGCCGTTCTCGTTTTACGTGGGCATAGAATGTTCCGTCAGTCCGGAGATTCTGTGCGATAGGTGAGGGGCGGTGATGGCGTTGCACCGTGATCGAACCCCTCCATAGCTGAAGAGCGCCGCCATTTTCGTAATTGCCCATTCCGCCGACGTGGCTTACACAACGGCGTTTCGGAGCCTCTCACGCGGGAGAGGCGTCGGGTCACGTGCTCGGATGGAAAGCCCGGTGCTTGGCGCGTGGGGATGGCGAGGACAAAGATGGCCGACGGCCGTCGCGGTCATTATCGACTGTATTGGACGATGAACCTTACGAGTAGAGAAAGGGCCTGGTCGGAATTTGAACGACTCAATCGGATTTTTTTCTAGTTACACCAGTTGCCACAAAATGTATTCAGAGTCTAAAAAATGTAGAAGGAAAATTATAAAGGGGAACGTATGAAAATTTACTTGTTTATAATCATTTCTTAAAATACATTAATTCTTGAAGTGAAGGCAAGTTCAGGGACTTGGTTAATGGGAAATAATACTGGTTAGTTTCTATTGAATCAGTCTTTACATTCCATGGTCACAAGGATTCTCCGTATTGAAATATTGCAAGTATTTGTTTCAAATCTTAAAAGTGCATGGAAGTGCCAACAGTCACCAAGAATGTAGAAATCTCGAATGTCAAAATCAAAATTCAAGTCCATGATTTGAAGTCATAAAAGTACATGGAAGAGCCTGCAGTCATCAAGAATGAAGAAATCTCGAATGCCCAAAACGAAATTCAAAGCCGTGATGATAGTTTATTCGATATCCGTGGGATTCTGTAGGTAATTTCGTTGCCTGAGGATCGAATAGCGAATAAGGAATATGATCTTGAAGTTCTAATTACTCTCCGTGAGCTGTGGAAGAAAAAAAATCATGGATTTTTCACCAGAACAACGCTCTAGCCCACACTGCATTGATTGTTAAGTCATTTTTGGTTAATCATAGAATCCCTTTGTTGAAATATCAACCCTACTCACCAGCTCCAACCCCATGTGACTTTCGATGTTCCCCAAGGTGAAAGAAGCATTGAAAGGAACAAGGTTTGAGATGGTTGAAGCTCGAAAGAAAAAAGCGACGAAGAGCATGACAATGATGTCAGAAGGTGTGTGTTCAAAATTTTATTACAATTGTGTTATTAATAGTATAACTGCATAGTGAATCAAACCTCCTACCGCGCGTCATTGTTTTTGACAAGCTAGTTTAAGGTTATATTTTATGCTTACTGTATAATTTTGCAATACTGCATAATATTACTACATAATTTTGCAGTACTCGGACTTTAGTATTATTTCATTTCAATATTTCATATCATACATAATGAGTTACCTTTATCATTCCAGAGAAAATAAAATAACACATTTTTTTGCTCCAAACATTAAAATGCTTTTAAATTCTTTTGTATGACTCCATAAAGTGTAAAGAAATCACTGATCTGGGGCCTAGTGTCGTTTCCTGTCATACCTCGTGACAGCTCAAACCAAATAATACAACTTTTTGCAGGCGAGGGTCAAACCTTATCTAGTATAGTCAGACCTCCTGACTTTCCCTTATCTCAGAGTTTTATCTTCTCCTTCCTCTTTTATCTTTCCTTCCTAACTCTCTCCCCTCTCCACACCCTCCCTTCTCCCTCATTGTCTCCTTTGTTTGCACTCACATTTTCTCCCGCTCTCCATTACATAGTTTTTCGTTGGTAAAAAATAAAAAAAGATATGGACTATTTATACCCATTCGCAGGGAACGCTATTATAAGAACATTTTTATAGTCTAGAAAACTGCTATAGTTACTTTTTAGTGACGGTTTACTTGTCTTCAAGTAAGCTATTCGATACTCAAATTCGATGATTTTGTGCCTAATCCGAGCTTAACCTCGAGATGAACCGAAAATTGTAGATGGTGATGGCGCGTCTTATAATCCCCATTGATACACTATTCATTAAGCAAATGAGCCGACCATTTTCTTTCCCCGCGCTTGCTAATCTTCGCAACGTGTTCTGTCGTCTGCAAACGGGACCCCTCCTTCCATACAGAATGTAAGAGTAGTGCCTCATTCAAACGTGAATCACATATTTTTTTGTGATTTGGATTCATACGCATCATGAGGACTAATTGTATTTCCTGCTAAGAGGTACGCAATATTACTTCCTTTGGCCTGTCTTGTGCTTTCAACCAACCTCTTCGATCGTTTTTCCGCTTAATGGCTTCCAAGAAATGAGAAAAATCATAGACCGTTAATGAAATTTGCCGTAACATTAAACGTGCGAGAAGACCATATTTTTGGGAAACCTAATGAACGGACGACACGGTTGATTTGCATTGATAAAAGAACTGTGAAATCAAATTACGGTGGCGTTGTGTTTCACAGAAGGATGATGTTTGTATTAAAGTGAGTTTTTACGATTATTTGGGTGTTTTTTCTGGGGTTTCTTGAATGGTTGTTTGGTTGTTAGTGATTCCGGGCACGTCAACTACTGAAGTCATTCATCCCGTAAGTGTGTTGCATATTATTTCATCGGGAGGTGACGCTGATCTTTCCCCGCTGGATGGCGAGATCCAGCGCCGACCTGCTGTCGGCTAGCGGGGTTTTCCTTAACCGCGTATCTCCCACCAGTGGGGCTCCGCCCCAGCCGCGACAAGCTCTAAGCTCCCGACCGATCTCCTGGCAGGTGTGATAGTGTAGTGCATGTTAGTGTAAGTTTGTGTAAGGAGTGAGAATAGGACAAAGAAGAGGAAGGAAAGATCGCCCGATGTCCGTGGCCCGTTTGTTAGGGTACTTCTCAAGCATTCACCTGGTGTTGATCCGGAAAACCACGTTAAACTACCGATCAGAGCAGTCGGCCTCTAGAATTCTGCAGACGACTGAATTCGATCTTTCTGATAATCTAGTGTCGAAAATCTTGCCACCTTCGGGACTCGAATCTATGACCTCCCGGTCAGAGACACTGCAGTGACATCAGTTGATGCACTGAGCCACCTTTCCCGGTAGGTTTTTTTGGGATTAATGTGTTTTTTCGATATTCAGATTCTACTGAACCAACTTCCATGCAAAAGTGAATGCTTGAGCAAAAACGAATGTCTGAATCTCGTGTAAGTTCTCGTAATTATTAAGTAATACCTAAATATTACTAATATTAATATCAAAAAATCATCTCAGTAGCTCATTACAAGTATATGTGCTTAACGAAAGTGTTTCAGGATTCAATTTAATTGTTTTATTATTAAATTGTATTTTTAGAATATTACAAATACACTATCGTTTCAACTATATACTGACCATTCTTAAAGACTTTAAGATTTGCTGTCACTGTAGAAATTTTGATATTTCACCAAGTTGTTTTAAAAGAGAAAATATGCAAAATAAATTGTCCTCTTAAATGCTTGTCCGACACCTCCATGCAACAACAATGAGGTGTGTTGTCCGATAAGTTCTGAGTCATTGTACACTTCTTTTGTTTCTGCCTTAGATTCACACATTACATAGTTCTTTTAAAGATAAGATCAATGAAAAACAGAAAAAACCTGAAATTTATTTTATAAAATACTGCTATCACCTCACCTCTCAAATATAATTTTCCATTTGGTTCCTATTATACAACTCTGATATTTTCAAATATTACCATACCATGTAATTCGCATTTACTACAAAATTAAAGGTGGGTTTAACAAAAACTGTAAGCTCTGTGCAATTGACAATACACATGTGACAAAGCGCGCTGCGAGAATTCCTTTGCCGGCCCAAATCTATTTAATTCTGCTAGTAGCAAGATAGATGTGAAAACAAACGTTCCAATAAAAAAAACATCCGTCGTATGACAACATCAACTGAATGTGTCCGTAATCCGAAACTATTTTTGGAAAGAAATATTTTCTCGAATTACGCAGCTCGCTTGTATTGAACGAATAAATTAAAAAGGGTAATATCTACAGGAAAGAAATGTTATTAAAATCCAATCAACGGGAAACGCACAAAATATTTAAAGAAGAAGCGCGATGTGTTTACGTGAAATTAACAGATCGAACGGAACGATTTTAATTCAGCAGTTGGGAGTTTTATCCTACCAGATACATAAGGACATATTCAACAATGCCACATTCCCTTCTCAGGATCAGATCTAGAGTGTCAGTTTTCTGGAGAGGGTTATCGACGTACTCGTTCAAAGTAATATTTTAATAGATAATACGAATGTATGCGGGTATGTTCCAAACAAGGGAGCAATTTCTCTCAAATTGTGTACGAACAATAAATAGCTGGGGAAAAATTCAAGATGATTGGCGATACGAAATTTGATTGATTGATTTTTTCGGTTTTTTCCGGCCGCGTCAACTGCTTTTGTCATTAGTTCCGTTAGTGAAGTGCATGTTCTTCTCTCGGGAGATGGCGGTGGTCTTCCCCCGCTGGATGGCGAGATCCGGCGCCGAACTACCGTCGGCTAGTGGGGTTTCCCCCTAACCAGGACTCTCCCACCAGCGGGGCACCGCCCAAACCGGGACCAGCTCTAAGCTCCCGACCGGTCTCCCGGAATATGTGTTAGTGTAGTGCATGTTAGTGTAAGTGTGTGTGTAAGGGGAGAGGATAGGACAAGGACGTGGAAGGAAAGATCGCGCGCGGTCCGTGGCCCGTTGGGTAGGGTACTGCTCCGGCATTCGCCTGGTGTTTATCAGAGAAACCACGGAAAACTACCGATCAGAGCAGCCGGCCTCTAGAATTCTGCTCCGGCATTCGCCTGGTGTTTATCAGAGAAACCACGGAAAACTACCGATCAGAGCAGCCGGCCTCTAGAATTCTCCTCCAGACCGCGGCAGACCTCCAACCGACGAATTCGACCTAGCTGAAAAGCTAATGTCGAAAATCCTGCCGCCGTCAGGACTCGAACCTAGGACCTCCCGGTCAGAGGCGCTGCAGTGACATCAGTTGATGCACTGAGCTACCGCTCCCGGTACAAAATTTGTTTTCATAAAAAAATATACTAGAAATGACGTAATTCACAACACACCAAAGCAGAATTATTGCCTGACAACGCCGGGAGAAATGAAAGGTAGTGCGGGCAGAGCCACATGTCTCATGAAACCACCTGAAAAGACGGCCGCTGACGTGTGGTCTTTTTGATATCGGAGATAAAAATACCTTCCCTCACTCCACACACGTCTACGCGCACGCGTGTGTCACCAATACGCACACGCGGGGCCGCCCACACGCACACGCGGTGCGAACGTGTGCGTGGGTGCGAGCTCGCGTTTAATTAGCGCGCAGCGTGAGACTTACCGCGCGCAGGGGGTGGGGCGGGGCGTGTGGGTGACGGCCTCCGCGGGCGGAGCAGGGGGTAGCAGGTGTCGACTATTAATAGCTAATGAAAGCTTTCGCCCGCTGCAGAGGATGGAGCTCCCGTGGCCCACACCGGGTCCGCTCCAACAGGCGGCAGGGCGGCTTTTTAAAAGGCGTGCTTTTTAGTCCCGTCATTCTCTGTGCGTTTCTTTGCTGCGGGTTGCGCTTGGGGTATCGTTTTGCTTAATGGGTTCTCTTCAGCGTACACTCTGCTCTGCGGAGGAATTTTCGTTCTCGCGTTTCGGGATTTTGTCAGAACATGTATTTGCTGTTAGAGGTACGATATTTATAAATAGTATGTTTGTATATTATTTCATGCACTTTTTACCATTTAATTGTTATTAATAATAAAAACAATAAACCGAACATTAATCAGTTGCTAAAAAAATGTAAGAGACTATGCGGCCGGTGAAGCTCGCAATTTTTTAAATAATAGTGAATATGTGTAATTAATACCCCGAAGCGTATACCTTGGGAGAGTCAAAAAATTAATCGCCTAGAAATTGTAATTTACAAAAACCAAATAATTTATCATTTTGGAAAATTTTGAGAAGGTTAGCGTATGATGTTAGTGTATGACAACCTGATGAATTTATTCTCTTATTTACCCTCGGACACACTTACGTGTAACAATCTAGTCCGTAACACTGTTTCTTATCCTTCTTTCTACCTCATATGCCTTCCCTGATGCTCTTTTTTGTATGTGAATTACCATATCTCATACCTTGTCTGTATGAGTTGCCTGTATTCCTTCGTGACTGCATTAATTTACCTTCTGGCAGGTAACAACGTAGGTAATTTAACTCAATCTTTGGTGTATGGTGTTTGTGTCTGTTATCGTTCTGTCGCTTCAGTTATATTAACCATCCTAGTTCCTCACCCTGATATTTACCTACTGTAACCTCCTAAGAGCAGATCATGATGAAGCAAGTCCTATTTCCGTAGCAGAAAGAAAACACAAGTCCAATTCGGCGTCTTCGGTTGCCTAATACATTTACGTTAATGAGATCCTTCTTCAAATATTGGAAAAAATATTGAAAAGCCTTATTAAAGAGATATCTTTGAATTCCTCTTGAGATTTAAAGTTGTACATGAGAGTCAGTAAACAGACGTATCATTAAAAATGTAGAAAACTTACATTTCTTTAAATGTCTTAAAACCAGAATTCCGTCTCTAGAGAAGCTGTAATATTGTATAATTTCGGGTAATAGCCGTCCTAGTTAATGGAAGAAAATTATATCATCACAAACCGTTTCATCGTGACAATATTAATAGGTTCTGTAATTAATGATTGCAAAACTAAAGAGTAAATGAAAAAGTACAGAATTTCGTGCCCGTGTTACAAAGTATATCAACCTCAAGAATCATAATCGCACTCTCAACGCTACTTTTATAAAAGATGCAAAGTTTCACGAGATACTCCGTCACAATTTTTTTCCTTCATTTACAAGATTGGATTTTATTCATTTTACACACTCTCTCCCATCTATCTACGGGCACCACGATCGTCTGCAACCCTCCTCTTAAGGGGGAAGATACAATATTACAACATTTAAATTTTTATTACTTTTCCACTTTTTTCTCTATTAAAATCATGCTCCTCAGCAGTGAAAATGAATAGACACACAGAAATAACTTTCTTCTGCAAGGAAATATTTGCTTTTAACTTAAAAGTTTTTTTTGAAAAATCAATTTTGAAAATTTTCACAAATTTCTTCTTTTAATTTGTTGCTAATACAGTTACAAAACCACGTTCTTTCATTTAGATCTCTGGATAAATAATCTTTTTTAATTTGTATTCGAAATTAATATGTTGATTATTAATAGTTTTTTCAGTTTATAATTTTTTATGACGAAAGCTATTGATCTAAAGGGTATAATTTTGCCTAGATTTGTAGATAATACTTGATTAATAACATCCTAAAAAATTCGTAGCTTTAAAATGATTAGTTTTTGAGTTATAAGGGAAGTGGATCATTAAAACGGTAATTCTGGAAAACAAGAGGAGTATTCATGAGTTTTGCTTATCTTACTACTCTAATAGATGCATGATGTAGCGACAAACCTTTTAAATCATAAATCGAAAACTATTACATACATCGAAATACTTTTTCCACTAAATTATTGCTGAATAATTAATGCACAGGTAAAAATGTTTTCAAAAATTAAATTTTTCAAGGTTTTAGGATGTATCTTCCCCCTTAACAGTTCTCCATCCACTAGCACCGCCTCCTGCAGTTCACTCTCCGCGCAGCGGGAGGTTTTGCTTTCTCGAGCCCTATCTAATCCGGCCGGTCGGCCTTCGCGCTGGCTGCAATGCACTTTCAGGGCGCCCCGCCGCGCCGCCCTCGCCGCCCCCGCCGCCCCCTCCGCCCCCCCGCCAATGGATGTCTCGAAGCCAGTGCCCCTTGCGTAACCACTCTGCCACCCCCGCTGTCAGAGACACTGCGCCGCCCAGCGGGGCCTTGCCGCCACTGATTTCGAAATCGCCGTTCGTTTCCTCCGCCTTTCCTTGGGCCGATACTTGTTCTTTTCGAAATTGGGATTTTTCGTTATCATTGTATTTCTTTGTACTCTTATCTTCCTATCCGTCTCTCTCACTTTCTCTTTCTCTTTTGTTTTCTATATTCTTTGTTCTCTCTCATTCCTTCCTCTCTTACTTCTTTTGTTTTTCCCTTTTCCTTTTTTTTTTTCTTTCCTTTTTCGTTTTATCTTTTCTCCATTTCTTTTCCTTCTCTTTTCTGTCTTTCTCTACGTATCTGTCTCCGTGTTTCATCTTTACCCTCTCTTTCTTCTTCATTTTTCTCCTTCTTTCTTCCTTTCTTTCTGTTTCCCTTCATTCCTTCTTTTCCCTTCTTTCTTCATAGTTTACCCTCTCTCTCTTTTATACACTCACACATACCACATACACATTCAAACGCTATATATATATATATATATATATATATATATATATATATATATATATATATTGAAACGCACTGCGTTTCTGAACATAGATGCGGGTGCCAACTTGGTTTGGGCAGCGCGGCGGAGCGCGAAATACGAGATCGACAGTTGAGGAGTGGATCGTGGGAACGACGCCCGGTGGGCGAGAGAGGCGAGCGCGAAATACGGACTTCGACGTTGAGGAGGGGACGTGGGAACGACGGCAGTCGGGAGGAAGCAGTTGCGAGGAGGAGTCGGTGCGGAAGGGGTAACGGACGGTAGTGCGGAAAAGCTAATGATGGCGGCGATGAAATATAGTTGATAGGAATCCGATGACATCGAGCAGAAATCGAAGCGTAGGACAATGATAAACAGCGAGAACTATTAAGTGATTTCGAGTTAAGTGATGTGCAGTAAAGATTAAACGGCGTGACGTGAGGAAAATGATGAGTGTATAGACACGTGTGCGACAAAGGCAGCGTGAGTGAAACGAACATAGCGATACAGCATCGGCGGGCTTAACAAACGAATTTGGAAGAATTGGAAACAAGGACGGCTGCGGATCTGGCGGCGAGTGGACATCGCCGTGCCCGGCGAAGCACGACTACTGCGTGGGATTTGCATCGGCGGCGGGGACAAGCGCCGTGGCCACGTGGCGGGCGAGACGGCCCCGGCTCGTCACATCGCGCCGGCGCATTCGGAGTTGGTGAGCTCGAAGGAATTCCAGACGCAGCAAAACCAGTAAGACTGTTACTAGAAGAAACTCATTATTAGGCGGTAAAAGAATCTCGTGATTCGGAAAGGGGGTAGACGATTGTGAGAGGGGATATTAGCTGAGGGAATTTGCCATGTAATAATAAATAATCTAATTTGATGTGAAGAATAGAAAGGGTGTTTGGAAGAGTGCACATTGTCTGTAAATAGTTTAAGTATTGAAATAACGGGGTGATCGTAAATCAATGCATGCAAAGGGAGCTCCCAATTACAGTATGAGGTGTAAAGTTAAAGCAGAAAGAAAGTGTTCATTAGCAATATTCACGTAGTTAGTAAGAAAATTGTTCATGTTTATCAGTATCATGAGAAGGTTATCAATGCTAACCATTATTTTGTTTACCTTCTACACATCCAATGGAACGATGTTTTTGTAATATCTATTATCTTTCCTGGGAATAAATCATTCTGTGTTTTTTACATTAAAAGTAATTGTTTCATTGTTGGTGCATGCACTCAGAGCCCATTCGCAAGAAAGAATACCTGATCCCTTTTACAAATTTACTGTAGAACAGGACCGAATCGCCGGTCCGTCACAAATATATATATATATATATATATATATATATATATATATATATATATATATATATAGTGACATACCAATATGGGGACATTTTTTATTACAGAATATTTGTCGTAAATGGGCGAAATGGTTAGGGCAAATAATAAGCAATATGGCGCCTTAGTAACGACGTCGTGGTTGTTGTCAGGATAAACAAACATTCATCTAACCGTGGAGGTGACGGGTGAGTAGGAGGAAATATAAGAGATTTGTGGATTGGTTGAAGAAGCGTCGACTGATTATAAAAACGGAAGTTTGGGCATTTGTCGAAATAAAAGAAAGGCGAGGCATTGTGGGTTTTAAAAAGGGAGGATAAAATTCATTCGGTCGCATGTCGTGACGGTGATCAGTTCGCTCGCGAATAATCAATATTAAAAAATTTGGGAAATTTTGGAAAAGGTTTAACTTTGATTTGGGGAACGTGTCGAGTTCCGAATATTTTTGTGCATCAAAATAAGACTTGGAGTATTTTCGCGAGTGAACTCTAATCATTCTTGAACTTATAAATGTATGCGGTTCAGAAACGATACCGGACTTTGCACATTTTCTTGCTATAAACGGAAGATAGAACTGAGAGATTTGTTTTGCTGTGTAATCATAAAAGCAATGGATATTTAGACGGTGAGAACGGGCATCAGACATAATATAGTGGAGCTGGAACAAATATTTGAGTGGTGCGAAGCGGTGAATCGGCGATGTTCGTTTTCAAAGAAGAGAAGAAGATTCGTGGTAATTGGACTTCGGGATTTCGGAACTTCAAATAAAAGAAGGGAAGGCGTTTCTTCGAGGTAGCACCAATCAAGAGCACGTGAAGACCAGAATCGCCGTATAAGGTTCGATCCAGGTCATGACTAAGAAAGTTTCTCAATGTAAATTTTTTTATTTTAATTTGCTGCTTTGATAGGAAATAAACATTAAGTTTTATGATTTTCATTGGCCAATTCAAGCTAATAAGTAGCTAGATCAAATAATCTGTTTTCAGATTCCTCGCCATTCTGTATAGATGGCAGATCGGGCAATCGGCTATTAATAGATAATAGCGATTATTTCTGACGTGACTCATCGACTCACCTAGCGGGATAATATTCAGTTTTTTATCAGAATAATAATAGTTAAAATATTATCGTAACCTTTTTCCTGGCGCCCATGTTATTAGAAATTTGAAAACGGGTTACGACGAATCGCCCAATAATTGTAGCAGTTAGGGGTATGTTTCAATATATATCCATATCCATGGCTTCGCCTACAAAAGTTTAGTCCCTTTTGTTTTTCCATTCACATCTCTATTACAGAAACTTCTTCTTGCCAGATACTTTTTCCTTTACTTCTCGTATTTTTTCCTTACTATCTACTTTCACTACTGTCTGAACTCGATCCTGCCTCAGCTACACGTCGCCTGTCCTTTCTCTCTCAACCCTCTGTCACCTACTACTAATGTTCTACTTACATTTCACTGTCCCCTCATTATTGAATTTACTTGTATGTTGCTCCCTCTTAAATTTATCCGTTCCACTTTATCAGTTTTCTAACGCCTTCCGTTTTTCCTCTTCCTGTCATTATTTATGCTTACTTGCTTCCTCTCTCAACTTGTCAAAATCTTCTAGTCTTGCTTCTCTAACATCTTTTTCGCACATTCCCAGTTTTCATTCTCATGTTTTCATTTCCATGTTCTCATTTCCTTTTTCATTTCCATTTTTTCATTTCCGGGATTTCATTTCCCTTGTTTCATTCCGTGGTTACCCGAGGTTTCATTCCCGTGGATCTGATGCGGGCCAATTTCGCATTCCTCTGTGGAATACCAAACGCACTTTCGCAACCCAAGTGTCTCCTCTAGTGCCCCAGATTAATTGAAAAGTTTTTTTATTTACTTTACCGTGTCCCCCCAAATGCTACTGTGTAATGAATTGGTTTCCAATTACGCATCTGCCTTCGAGATTGGTGTATTACTAATGGATGAGTGGAAATTGCATGATTTGAGTACTGCAGACTATATGAATTAACACCAACCATAGATTGCAATTTATTTTTCATTTTTTTCTGATTGAGTTTTCTTCGTGAATATGTTTTGTTGAATGTAATATTTTTTATTTCAACAATGTTTTACTAAATTACTTCTATCGAATTTGGAATAATTCATTTTGTGTCAACCATTTGTGTAGTTGTAGCAGTCGCGAGTATACAACAAAATAGATAAATTTAAAGAATTTAGGTAGAGGTTTGAGGAATGCTAGAACGCAAGATATTGTGTGAAAATTAATGAAGATATGTTTCATCAGTCACATAATTATAAGTAACTATAATCCGAACATGTCGTCTGTATCGTGACTGCTTCTCTCTCGAAATATGGATTCGTGTTGCTTTGTCGTGGTTCAGTTGTCTACGCAAGTACATTGAAATCCGCTGAAAATGCGTTAAGGTGAATTAATTTTTTCAACATCAAAGTAATAGGAGGGTTAACATTCCGTTCAATTCATTATTCGATATTTCTCAATAATAGGGTCAAATAATTGGGTTATGTACTTTGTTTTTCACTCGGTAAAACTAGATGATGGAGCAACTAGCATACAGTTGAAGCATCCATATTGATATGCAATCAACAAATTAACATTGAATATAATGAATCGATCATCTGATCGTTTCTATGCATTTCGCAATATATACGGTGCACTACAAAACGAGGATGAGTGCTCAGTCATTACAGAGACAGAGTGGAGGGGGATTGAAAAATTGCAGAGAACGTGCGCTACGGTAAATTCTACCCTGGTCGCAGGAGGATTGGTATTCATGTTGTGGCTTTTGTATTTCATCTATCCACGTTAGTACATTGAGCGCTGAAAGTTCATTACAGTGAATGAATAACAATTTACATGCAGCAAAATCATCGCTGGGTAATAGACTACATACCAAAGTCGACATTATTGCAGAGCACGGTGCTTTCGCACAGGTCAACGGGATTGAACTACTGAAGGTACTGGAGTAGATCACATAGGAGTTTCACTATGGAGTTCACTCTGATTAAATACATTCTAGGAGCACTGTACGCAAATGAAAATCGGCGTGGAGGGAAATAAAGAGGATTAAAAATAAAAGAAAGCGATAAAAGGGGGTTAAAAGAGACGAAGAAGTGTAGAAGGAAGAAAATTGGAGATTAAATTAAGGCAACAGGTAGGAGCGTAAGCAGGTGGAAAGAGACGTAGGATGGAAAGTAGATATGAAGTTTAGTGAGAATGGTTGAAGAGAGGTTGAATGGAGAAAGTTTGAAGAAAACATTTGGACCAATTTTTGACAAAATGGCGTTTAAGCGTTTCTGAAAATGCGTAATTTTGGGCTCACATTAACAGAAAACTGTTGAGTTTTCGAGAACATCTATATGATATTATATTTAAAGCATATGTAGTAATAAATATAATGTGATGAAATTGTCTCTAATGTAAAGATCGACGTGAGAGACTAGACAAAAAATACAGTTTTGTAATTCTTGAAAAAAAAAAAAAAAAATATAGGAAGATGGCGTTTCTAATCATATAGGGCACATTTGACACTATCCTTACAAAAAATTTGGAGCAATTTTTGAGAAAATATTGTTTTTGTTATTTTTTAAAATTGCAAATATTGCACGCACTATTGCACGAAAACTACTATTTTTTAATAATCTACATGACCTTAATGAAATAACTATTTATGGCCAAATGTCATTTCAAGGAAAAATCTCTCTCTTCAATTTTATACTTGCAGGAAGACGCTCCAAAAAAATAATCTCTTTCAATTTTCGAAAATTCAGAGTTAACCGTGAAAATGGGATCTAAACCAGCTTTGTCTATTGTACTCTATATTAACAAGAAATTTAAAGAAAACATTTGAAGTTGTTTTTGAGAAAATTTTCAGAATGTCCGGTGGGCTTGACATAAAGTACCACCAAATTTTAAATACTGCTTTTCGAAACGTCAAAGCTTCAAGTAGAAACGGACAGGGGTTTCTCCTATTTGGAAAACATATAGTATGGTTTAGGCGCTAGCAGTATTCACAGACGGACGAACAGGCAAACGGACAGTCGGTAGGACGGACAGGAATACGGACGGGAATACGGACGGGAATACGGACGGGAATACGGACGGGAATACGGACGGGAATACGGACGGGAATACGGACGGGAATACGGACGGGAATACGGACGGGAATACGGACGGGAAACGGACGGGAATACGGACGGGGCGGACGAACACAGAGAGGTGCAGACACAGATAGAGGTGATAGACAGATACCAAGTGAATGAGTAGAAGATGTGGTTAAGGTCGTTTTAATATTTTTAAACTGAAAGGACGAAATACAAGAAGCGCAAATTATCCAAAGTGAGTTCATGTAAAACGAGAGACTAAAGCAAGCTTTGAAGTGCGCTACGTGCGAATAATACTCTTTGAAACAATAGTTCGAGCTGCGGAAAGGGCGAGGCACGCGAAAAGGGCGAGGTCGCGATATCTGGAGCAGCGACGACTGCGAGCGTAAGGACACGCCCAAGCGTCGCGTATGACGGCGGGACTTCGATTATGGTGCGTAAAGGCCCATTCACAATGCAAACATAAGCATAAGCATGGCGTTAACATAAAAGTTAGGACTACGTCTACAAGTGGACTCATTCACAATGCGTTCGCATAAGCATAACACGTAAGACGTTAACTTAAGAGCTTGCAAGCTTCTGTGCTTATGCTTATGTTAGACATAAGGAATGTGCCAATCACAGTTCGATAACTCAAAATCGAGTATCGAAGTCGATAGGCGAACTATTCGTGTCGATTCGTTTGGTCCGTGGTTGTGTTTGTCGTATTTGTTTTGATATCTCGAAATCGATTCTCATATCCAACCAATAGTAAACTAGAATGTCTCATAGCCAATAGAAACTCTTATTTTGCCTATGTTTATGTTCGACATTGTGAGTACGCCAACTCTTCGCTTATGTGTATGTCTATGTCTGTGTGTTATGCTTATGTTTGTGATTGCATTGTGAATGAGCCTTAAGGCGCTAAGGGAGACATTGAAGCGAGAATTGCTGACACAGAAGTGTAAGGAAAGTCGTATAATGTAAGAGGGTGTCTAAATGAAAAAAAAATTGTCTTATTTCTTCAAGAAAAGATAAATGAAATATTTCAAGAATCTTGTATTCCTTGGAGCTGCTGTCATATCCTCACTAAATGTTTTCAAACACAGAAATTATATGAACCATCCTGTGAATATATTATACACTAAGGAGAGGTGACAGTTTGTATGATAATCTCCACTGATAAGAAATTCCATATATGTGCTACTGTTGCTGTACCTCATTCATCCAGGGCAATATGAAAAAAGTTTTAAACGAAATCAGAAGATCCCAGATTGTGATATTCGGAAATAGCAGGCGCTAATGCAACTCTTAACATAGGTTGCAACTTGTTACTATCGGGTATAAACTGTAACGATACGTCCATGTTTCTTAAAATCCGAACTTTGTGTACCCAGTGGAACAGAGTTATGCTTCTTACACAGTAGTAAACAAAATTAAACCTTTTTAGACAATCTCTTATATTTTTCAATCGTCCTCACTGCGTTGAAAAGGTTGACAGAAATGTTTGAAGTTAGATTCTAGAGTGTTATATTCACTTTTGAGACAATGATATACAAAATTCCGAAAGTTCGCGAGGTGAAAGTGACTTTTGAACATTATAAAACAAACACTATAAATGAACGCATTTTTAACGATTGCAAACGTAAAAAATATAAACAATATTAAATCAACTCGCTATACATATTTAATCGCTTTCATCACGTACCATGGTTCAGTCTGTATAAAATAGATGAGTCCCATGATCAGTACGTAAGAGACGCACCAGTGATGACGAGCGTGGCAAAGGAGGGACTTTTTTAAGTTGACGAAACAGGGAGAACAAAACGGCAAGGGGGAATGACGGGGGGTGGGGGGGGGGGGGGCCGGGGAAGTGCCGCTCAAAGGGGTTGCATGGGAGTGGGGGTGGATGCAGCGTGACCGCTATGCATTTGGGTTGGTATGCGTTAGTGTGTGGGGACGGCGGAGTTGTGTGGGTGAGTGGGCGGAGATGTCGGCGTGTGCGTCGAGCGCGGCATGTGGTGAGAGCGGCGAGGGCTGCGCGAGAGGCGGTGAGGGCGGTGGCTCGGGAGCGGGCGCGCTGCTGGGTAACGCGGTTACCTGAAGTAATGGGCTTTAAAACATTCAGTGCGGCTAACGAGCTTACGGCCGCGAGCTGGCGCGATCCGAGATGGGGAAAGCTAATCCGCGGCCCGCCCTCGCCCCTATTACCGCATCCCACGCCCACTCGCCAATTCAAGCTCCCGCTTGCCCGCCTCTCTCGGTGTGCTCTCATTGTGCCCACGCTGCACATCTCCCGGCTCCCCATCCCGTTGCATCCCGTCCACCCCAAACATGTCTATCTCATTATTTCTCTCTCCCCCCTCCCTCTCCCCCTCCCTCCTCCTTCCTTCTCCTGCTTCCTCTTCCCTCTCTCTTTCCTAACCTAAATCTGTTTCCTCATTCTGAACCTCCCCCGTCTTTTCAACGGATCTCCTCCTTATATTTTAACCGTCTGAACCGTCTTGTCTGCTATTTCAATCTTCCCCCAACTTCAAAATTTCGACCAACTTCACTTTCACAAATGCGTCTCCCTTAACTCTCTATCGCTGACAAAACTCCCGTCCATCTCTCTAAACTCCCACCCACCTGTAAACTCCGCTCACTACCCCAATCTCCCAACCCTTCAATTTCTGCGCATCTCAACTCACTGCCTACTTCTCGCCCCCTCCAG
Source organism: Teleogryllus oceanicus (assembly GCA_964035755.1). NCBI lineage: Eukaryota > Metazoa > Arthropoda > Insecta > Orthoptera > Gryllidae > Teleogryllus > Teleogryllus oceanicus. Next base: position 170,233,587 of record CAXIVR010000002.1, read on the forward strand.
CTCCTACCGCCTGTGAACTCTTGCAGGTCTCTTTTTCTCTTGATCCCCTAATTCACCACCCACCCGCTCACCCGACTGATCCCTTTGCTCTCTATGCGCGCGCTGGCGCGGCCCTGGTGCCCACTCGGCCAATATAACTGTAACCGGTTTGTGCTTGTTTCACCACGCTGCCACGCTGATTCGCTCCATTACCCTGTGGGCCTCTTTTTATGTTCGTGTTCATTGAGATCTAGTTCTACTGCCCTGAAATATATGAAATTGACTATTTATATATGTTAAAAATGAGGGACGTTCAATAGTTAACAAGAAAAATTTACTGAATGACAATAAAACATACACAATTTTTTTAATATAACCTCAAGCAATATACGTATACTCAAGTAATATAAGTATACGCAACGTGTTGGATCTTACTGTCATTAAAGTCTTCTGATACAATTCTGTTCTTTTATTTACTTTTTACCAGTGATACAATCTTTGTTCATAATATGTGCTATAAAAATTGTTTCTACTAGTTTTAGGAACGTTTTCAATGAAAAGAACTTCTTAATTTTCTCCATGTGAATTCACTGCACATAAGAGAGATTCAATACTCTCAAAGGACTTGAGGAATTGGGATGATGTCACTAGCTAATTATGTTGGGAGGTTCCGATTCACCTTTGCGCTTGCCTTGAAGAGCCTTTTCGCAATCCTCAAAAATAGTTTTTCAGAATTAATTAAATCGTTTCCTCCTTTTTTGAATAATCAAAAATAAGATATTTATACCTTACTCATTACTTATTTGAAAACGTATCATTTAAACTGTATCTTTTAAAAAGGTAATTGTAATGAATTTACCTTTAAAGCGGAGAGAATGAGAAATGTCTGGGTGGTAGGGCATTGTGATTTTTTTCGGAATTACAATCCCATCATGAGGTAAAAGGTTCATAAAGACCCGGAGAACTTGCCGACTGCTTTTCTTTCGAGCTAAAGACAGGAGAAATACATTCTCAGAAATGGTTATTTATGTAACAAATCCTTTAAATTATTCTTTAATGACGTGTTACATACAATGTTGTTTGTTATTTCTAATTATTCTATTAATTCAAAATAAACATTTCACCCTTTAATGAGTTAAGAATTACTATTGCATTCTATGTTCTGTAACGAGGGTCGTTGGTACAGTGTACTAGTTTTAATTAACAATCGCAATGCGCGGAAGGATCAATAGGACGAAGAGAGATCAATGGGGACAAGTGGGATAAAGCGGGGAAAAGATGACGAAGAGGTCAAGGGAACAAATGGAACAATGGGATGAAATGGATTGGAAATGGAATTGAAAAATGGGAAAAGGGAAAGGGGACTGGTGACAAATTAGGCAATGGAGACAAAAAAGAACAATAATATAAATGGGACAATGAGACAAACGGGACAAATGGGTGCTAGCGAAGTTCGATGAACTTACTGCTTGGGAGGAATGAGAGAATATTTATTAACTTCTTTGGGCAGATATAGATTAATTAACGGAAGTTTGTGAACTGAGTCTGTAGCCGAGGGTTACATTAAAACCAAATCTATTTTTTTGTAATTGTCTGTATATCTTTCAATATATTTTGTAATGTCATCTTTTAAGAAAAATCTATACTTTCAATAAAAGTAGTCATACTCTACAATTCATTCATTCATTCATTCATTCATTCATTCATTCATTCATTCATTCATTCATTCATTCATTCATTCATTCATTCATTCATCACGGAAGGCAGCTAGTAAAATTCCTAGATAGCTCCGTCAACTTTCAGTGGCTTTTCAGTCATCTGTTTGGTAGAGTTACGTCAATATAAAAATATAGTACTGCAAAAACGGATAAATGCTCACTCAATGTTTTGAAGTATCATAACTCAGTGAGTACTGCTGACAAGGGAACAGACGAGATCAAAATCATCATGTACAACTGAAATATATGTGTTGTATAAGTTGATAATTTACGTATTTCTTGCTATGAGAAATCGACAATAAATAATCTATCAATGTTTTATATGTTACGGCAGAAATGTAACTTGTATGTTGAGTGTAATTTTCGAGTGCCTCTGAATACTTCTTTATTCTTGAAACTTTGATTGTTTAAAACTTTAGACAGCTCGCTAAAATGTAAATACAACCATCTTCCCAATTCTCAGCAATTAGATGAATTAATGTAAAAAATCTCTCAAAGCACGATGAAATAGTCTATACCATGAATATTTAAAATAACATTTAATTTAATTAAGATCTTTACATAATGTCCAAAAATTTAACGTTCAATAAAATGTCTTAAACTGGGGTATGGAAATGGGAAATAATAAATTTGAAAACTTATCTTTCCGAATACTCTCGCCGATATTCTATAATCATCTGAAACTCAAATATTTTTGCAGAAACAACATTGTACGTTCAGATCCAGCGATGTTCAGTTGTTCCCGATCTTGTCGCAAATGTCTCCACGAGTCTTTACGCGCAAACAGCATGTTTTCAACGAGCAATCATTATTAACCAGTGCTGATATGGTCGATCTCCCAACCTCTGCTGTCATCTGCGGTCCAACACGAAATTTGAGTTGCGGTTTCAACACTCGTATATCAATGAGGGGGGAGCATTGATGAATCCCACGTCGTTTTTACTTTCTAGCTATGGAGTAGAGAGAAAGTAATGTAATGCTTTGCGAAAAAGCTACGAATTTTTTCGAATGTTCCGGTATGGATGGTCCGATATTATTCCCAAGAGATTCCGCTAATTCCTTGTGACACTCGAGAATTCCAGGGGAGTATAACGGCTATCTTGATGAATGAGCGCTGCTCGGAACGGGTTTCATTCATCTCCCCCGGCGGTAATCAGACAACTGATTTCCCATTGCTCTCTTTGCTAATAGAGACACTCACATCTGGTTTCGTGATCACACCCTGCTGTAGTATTTCCTTCAGGCGACAAATAAATTATGTGATCCGATAGCATTTCTTTTAGAAACTAGTGGTGTTCAAATAGCACGTACTTTCTTGCTCGTATTTTCACGCAAAATTACGCAAAAGGTGATAAAATTTTCGAAAAATAGTACAGGACTTTATTTCAAAATCTATCTTTAAGGAACGGAATTCATTAAGGAAGAAATATTTTCAAAATTGTAGTTGTATAAAGACTCCGAACGAAAATTGAACTTTTGAAATTTTCGAAAAATCAAAGATTTCAACGAACATGAGACCTGCAACATTCTCGTAAACGTCTTTTACACTATCCAACTACAAAATTTAATCAAAAACAATGAAGCCATTTTTTTTCAATATTTGGAAAATGTCCCAGAAGCTTCATATAAAATATCCTCCCAAAATGGAAATATCGGTTTCAGATTCCAGGGGCCGCGACATCAAGCAGGGACAATTAGGGAATATCAGTTTTGAAGAAAATCGACTGAACGGTTTAGCCGCTAGCGTTGTTCACAGACGGATAGACGTTTTGCAGTCAATCTATTTTTAGCTATTAAGGACCCACCAAACATGGATTCTGGCTACACCACGTGTTAGAGGATTTTTTTTCTAAATTTAGCAACTGAATTTATCCACTTTTTCTTTACCAGGGCCTTATAATAAGAGCTTTTCTGAGGTGAAAATTACTCGTTTCTTTGCGCAGCATTACATAACTTTCTCTGTACTCCGTAGCCAGGAAGTAAAATAATATTTGCCATGACTTTTGCTCCAACCCTCGTATTTTAGGAATTTAGTTATTAAAACGTATCTTTAATCTTGTGATAGTTCCCTCATTCGACGAGTATTGGTTATTTAAAAAACAATTCGAAATCGTCGCCATGCGTACTCACTTCTTGGAAACTCCAGCATTCTCTAACACCCGAGCCAGACATAAACATGTTGCAATTTTATATTAGTACCTTTTGATATAGACATTACTTGTACAGTCGGAGGAATATTGTAAATCTCGAAGTAGTTCTTCAAAATGGACATTGTCATTTGTGTCCCCACGGAAAGGATATTCTGTTGATCCACAAGCATGGATGGTGTTCCAAATGCAATGCTCAGCTATATCTCAAATTCAGAAATATTTTAACTCAAACTGGCAGAAATGGATTGCTACGTATTGTTAAATAGATGTATTATTAGCTTTTAAATACATCAAATGTTTCTACAATCATATTGTAATTTATTCTGGGGTGCGACGTTGCATCTCACCCCATTGGCCTCCGAAATAGTGTTGGTATGAGATTATTAAAGGGCCCCTTATGACCACTATCATTACCATCAGGTTCAGCTTTATTTAAAAAAAGAGTCTACAGCTTGACCACACCTGACTCATAGAAGTTCTAGAATTAATTATCTACCATTATTAGTAATCAAATATCAACTACTAATCGAGGATTAATATTAATCAAGTTGTTTCTCGTGATAATAAAGATTCTCATCGGAAATTGGCAAGTGTGACATTGTGAATAAAATAATGTACTGAGGTAAGAGTGTCTTGAAGGCAATTTTGAATCAGTATTATAATCTATAATTAAGGTATAAAATTGATATCGTGCGGTAGTATAAGCAATATTGACTCTTTAAAAATAGAGAGATAAAAAACTGTTGACAAAACTTTTAATTACATGAAAAAATTGTAACTTGGAAATTTTAATATGAAATATTTTTAATGTACTTAATATATTATGACCTTAATTTTTAAATAACATCCTAATGGACTAGTAGCAGTTGATACAACGAATATTAAAAAATGGAAACACAATAAATATGTAAGGTTTATAGATATCAGTAAGGTTGACTCTAATAATGTCAAAATCGTTGATTAACAGGAAGGAGAGACAAAACGTTCACAAACTCGCACCACGTTTGTTGGTAGTCTTCCTCTCCTTGAAAGACAAAGATGCCTAGCAAGAATAAAACATTAAAGAAGCAATGTTTCTAATTCTGTAGTAGTCATTTTGTGGATCCAAAACTTCACAACGTGCAAAGTAAATGAAGTTAATGAAACCTTCCACATCTCAAAATTATCCAGTATGTGACCAAAAATACAGAGCTCACCATGACAGTTGACTTGAGGGAAGAAACTTTGTGAGACCAACATGGATGAACTCACCTGGAAAAGAGAAATGAAAGTTGGTTACATCGTAAATATACGTTTTATTAAAAAAAAACACATCAATTTTAATATAGATTTGATATCTTTTATTATTGGCCATTCATTCGAGGCGATTTAAAAATCATCTTATCAAATACATATATACAACAAAAAAAGATTTGAACCAAAAAAACTATATCAGAATGAAATAATTGATTTTAGATTCGTGGTATAGAAATTACAGGTCTTATAACTTTCTCAAGACTTCTTCGAGAAACCCAAATTTCATGTACACTGATCTTCTACGATGTTCCAGCTTCGAAAGTTACAGTTTGTGTTACAATATTATCATAAATAAATTGACTATCCCAATGGTAATTATTACGAAGAGTCTGTTATTTCTTCATATTGAACATTACATAATTGTTTCTAGTGTTTGTCTCAATTCTACAAAATTATGGATTTTTCAAACTCTAATATAATAATTTTATATTTTGCCTTTTTATTTTGCTACAATTTATCAATTTCATTTATTTTAATTTTGTTTGATGGAATTAGATGTAAAATGAAATGATGAAAGGATTATTTTATCCAGCGTGAAATTGACACTAAATGACAATCAATTCAGTAGTTTCTATTATTTTCTTGTAATGTTCTTTATTACTCTAATTCTCTGTTCTCTGTGCCTCCAAATGGAATCGTATATATTTTTACTTAACATTGTTTTCCTATACAGTTTTATTTTAGCATTTGAAATAGAGGAATATCTATATAGGGAGAGCGTGTAGAGTGCAGCGGCGTTAACTAGGCATACTACACCACGACAGATGTTCGCTTCAAATACAAAAAGAAGAGTCGTTCAACGACGCGTAAACGAGCAACGGGAACCGGTACGGGCGAACGAATCGGATAATTTCGTTCAATGTGCCGCGAACGTGAAAGTTATTTGCCTCTTTTTTCCGCATCCCCGGAAAGTTCCCTTTCTGCTAGCGGATGCAAGTGGGTCTCTTGAAGCGAAAACTCAGTTGTGGGCTTCTTTACTTGAGAGTTTATTGCTTTTAAATATTACGGAAGAAAATCAGATGTAATTTAGAATTTACTAGAGTTCGTTTACTACATGAATTTTATATGATTGTAATTCCATCGACGCTTGAAGTAAATATCAGTAGAGTTAAAATGCTGCTAAAATATTAGAAGCAAATTTTAAAATTTTTGAAGTTATAAATGATGCTGGATACTGCATGTATTTGTGTTTTGAATACAAAATTTTGATTCAAAATCACAAAATTATTACAATACTTTTATTATATATTTGTAAATTTGTGAAAATGAACTGTCATATGTAACATTTTGTTCGCTAACATCAGATTGGTAGCAATACGTTCCCCAAAGGAAATTCCGTTAACTAAAATGGTATATCACTAATTCATATCTCACCCACTATTAATAAATTAATTTGTTTTTTCAAAAAAAAAATTAGCAATGGTTTCGGCAAGGTCATGTTGCAGATTGAATCACAGGTGCAGCAGTCTACTCCTGATTAGGGCTGGAAAACATCATGATTAAAACATGAAAAATAAAAAAATAAGATTTTTGAAATTTAAATAAGATTTTTTTTTAAATCAGATTAATTTGATTAAATTAATACTTTTTAAAATTAGGTGTTTTTAGATGTTAATTAGATGTTTTTACTTTAAACCAAAATCATTAAGTGATTTATTTATCCTTAATTAATTACTTCAAAGCAGAAAAAGATTAATAAAACACCAGTTTTTAAATTTATCATTAAATTATTCCAATTTAATTTTTTATAAATAGGACCTTCCATTTGAGGTATCCGGTGCATACTGCTCTAACTCACAAAAGCGTTGTATTTGAGTTGCTTGTAGTTTCGGGCTCTTGTAATATTTCTCTTGCATCCACATTACCGAATAAGCTTATGACTCCATCTATTAGCATGATACAGAGAAAAAGGATTCTTCGTTGAATAAATTTTACTTTTTTTGTGAATACACTCTAATCCAAAAGACTTATTGTTGAAAACAACTAATTCATTAAAACCTCAAACAATATTAGGCATTGTTTTAATAATCATGAATAAGACATTGGTAAGACATGATGAAAAATTTAGACAGTTTTTGAAATATTAAATTTTACTTAATGGTTATCGAAAAATACGAGGTATAAAGGTTGTTACGCACTAATCCTTTTACGGTCAGTAGAGAGTATGTTTCTCACTTGAAATGGAATTTTATCATATTCACATAAAGAAGGTCAATATTATTAATACTAGAAAGATTAACTCCTACTTTTATTAGTTTTAACAATATTAATTTTGTCCTTTAAATGAAGATTAATAAAATTCCATTTTTATTAATACTCATCATCTTTAAGAAGTACTTTAAGTCACTTTAGCAAACATTTTAATACAAATATAGAATTACGGACACCATTGAAACTTTAATCACGTTTGTCTCGAAACTAGGGCGGTGTTGCTCTCAGTTTTATCTACAGACGATTAATGCTGGATAAAAACTAATCGATTATCTAAGTCTATTAGTATAAAACTTATTACAAATTTTTGGTTTCAAAGTTGTTAATTTTATTGTTTATTATATTGTATTTTATTTTATCAAATTTGTTCAATTATGTAAAAAAGTTTATAAAAATATACTATATCTTTCTATCAACTTAGTAATTGATTCAAGTATTTTTATCTGCGTAATTTTTATCTTACGAATATTTAAAATACAAATATATTATCAAATTCAATTAAATCAATGATTTAAATCACATGATTTAAATGATACACCCTTATTCTTGATTACAGAGCCTTTATGGTATCATTCATGACGCTGTTTCGAGCAAGCTTTAGCTTTTTCCGGGTTGTGAATCTAATGTTTGAGAAGAAAAAGTCTACTTGTATTTTTAACATCACAGTCGAGTAATATTGCTAGAAGCCTTGCTCTTAAGAAGGATATGATCTCGGAATAACTTATTTCCAAAACAAATATCAACTATGAATTACATTGACGTTACAGGAGAAGGGTGCAAGTGGGTGCAGTTACGTCTTTGAAATCAAGGTATTTAGTTTAATAAAGTTCAATAAATAATTTAAATGATTTATTACTGTTATTATTATAGGAATAGTTGAATTTCTTCTATTGATCCTATTTTAATGCTTAATCTGCATTATTATTATTATTATTATTATTATTATTATTATTATTATTATTATTATTATTATTATCATTATCATCATTATTCGGAAGAATTTTTTTGAAACCTATTTTCAAGCTGAATCATCCAGGACCATGCCGATGATAAGGCTCTGAAAGCACTAAATTCCTTTTAAATCCACTGAATATATCATCGTAACTTTACATTCGATATGATAAATATGACATACGTGACGTTTAGGGCATTTTCTTCAAAGAGAACATCTTCAGGAGCTGCCTGAGCGCAGCGCCTTTTCGGTCGGTTTTGCTTTGAAAGGCGGAGAGGCGGCGGAACTCGGGAGTACCGTCCGGAAACTCCTCCGCCATTATCCGGTAACGGCCGCGGCCCTTGTGGCACCCCTCTTTCTTCTCGCGGCAGCGGGCCTCCGCAGCAGTATTTCATAGCGGCCGCTGCACGTGAGCGGACCGACGGTGCCGGCACCGGCACCGGCGGCTGCGGCTGTGGCAGTGGCAGATGGGTGCAGGGTGATGACGCTGGAGATGGCGGTGGAGATGGCGCTGGAGATGGCGCTGGAGATGGCGCTGGAGATGGCGCTGGAGATGGCGCTGGAGATGGCGCTGGAGATGGCGTGGGATGGCGGGGGCAGTGGCGGAGCGGGGAAGATGCCGGGGGCGGTGGAAGAAGGTGACGGAGGCGGAGACGGAGATGGGAACGTTTGTAGAGGCGGGGACGGAGATGGGAACGTTGGAGAGTCGGGATGACGAAGATGCCAAGGTTGGTGGCGTTAGTGATGGGTGGGGGGGGAGGGGGGGACGGCGCGGCGGCAGGGACGAAAACGGGATGGCGCGCGGCTTTTGGAGGGGGGGGAGACCGCGGTGGAGGCAGGGGCGCGGCCTGATACAAGGGTGCGGGGCGGGAGCGGTGCGGGGAGACGGGAATGGTGGCGGTGGCGGTTACGACAGTTGGCGAGAACCCTTCCGATCAATCTCGCGCTTTGCGCGTTTCTTCCCCCTGCCTCCCCCTTCCCTCACCGACGCCGCCCCGACGCCTTCCTCGCACAACTGTCCTTTACAGAGCTGAGCGAAAAGTTAGTTGTAATTTTTTTTTCAGTTTTTTCTGTTTTGTAACCGTGAAGAGAATTGTGTGTAGTCGATAAAGTTTTGTGATAGAAATTTTAATGTCTTTCAGGGAATACAACATTAATTTTGTTCCTGATGATTCAAAAGTTACCATTAATATATATTTATTGCATTATAAACATTTGAAGGGCTTCTCTAAAAAACATCATTAGTTCAAAAATCCACTTTTTGGGAAATGAGAAAAACCATCCACCTTCCTAACTGCAAGATATAAGTAATTTTCTATTATTGAATACTTTTATAATGCAATAAACATAAAATACAGTTGTGAGTAAATAAAACAATATATTTCACAAGTTACAAGAAAACGAAAAATGAATGTATGTTATATTTGCTTCAAAATTGCAGATAATATAAATATAAAATTTACTATTACAGTAAAACAATTGAATCTCCAACAAACACTTAATCAAAGCATTTTTAATATACTCTAGATTAACTATTATCTGTAATAAACACAATTAAAATACTGGAAAGAACTGATGGAAGCTGATCATTTATTACAACCATTGCTTTTATCTGCATTTGTCCATGACTAATGGGACGCTTTGGACTTATGATATTCTTATCGCCGTTCTGGGGAATGAACTCTGCCTTATATATAATTTTTTAAAAGAAATTATATCAATATTTTCCTTGTGACACTATTTCTGAGGAGAGAGTGAAGCTAGACAAAAATAGTTGCTTAAATATTGAAAAAATGTAAAGTGCCTTCCCGGGTCTGAACGTATTAAATAAAACATTTTTCTTTGTAACGTAAAATGGCAAGTGCGCAAGATTACTAAAAAAGTGCTATTTAAATTTTCCCTACTCAGCGATGCACCGAGGTAAACTGAGAAAGATTTGCTATTCAAATGTTAACCACATATCCCTCTCTTTCTTCCTTCGTTCCTTTATCAGAAAATAAAACATCTCTTATTCCAATTAGGGGCAAAAATCGCTTTGTACACCGCGACAGTCGCACAATACCTTATTGCGTTCTCTGATCTTAGACCTTCCGTGGTTTTTTACGCTTTTAAACATCTCCGGTACACTCCCACTACTTTGTAGCTCTTCTCAGCCTTCTAACTCTTTCCCTTCCTGTTCTATCTGCTGTGCCCAATATAATCTCGAGGTTCATTCTTCTCGCCAGCTCTTTTTCTTCCTTTACCTTTGTACACTATTGACTCTGCTCAACAGACCCTTTCACTCTGGCTTCTTTTGCCCTTTTATCGCTCATCTTTTGCACTATATTCTTCTCGCTTCCTGCATATCAGAAATGCTACGAACTGCAATACGAGAGCAATATGAGCTCAGTAACTCGAGGAGGAATAGCGGCTTCGTGATAAACACTTTCACTGAATGAAGTGAACTCGTAGGCTTCCGCGGCCAGAGTCATGTAAATGATCTTGGCTGTCCAGGTGACGCCGCGTCGAAGGCTGTGTTGCCGACGTTTTGACCATCTTGTTGTGGTTTTCCTCAGGGCTGTTGTCACAACAGCCCTGAGGAACAGCCCTGAGGAAGACCACGACAAGATGGTCACTTTCACTGAATGTTTGTTCAATTCAATCACTTCAATTCAATTCAATCACTGAAGTTTTTCAATGAATAGTGTGTTCAGCATCAGCGCTTTATAAATATGAAGTGAAAAAGCTAGTCAGAGACATTCATATTCTTTTCCTTGGAGCTCTGGTTGCTGACTGTTGGGAGGATTCACATATGGATTTTATTTTTCAAATGACTCGCCCACCGAGTGATACTCATTATCCAGGCAGACGTATTGCTTTTCAGATTTCTAAATTTTTGAATGTCTATTGTGAAAAAATATTATATATTTACCAACAATGTACGAAAAGAAATTAGTAAAATGTGTAAACCCTTAAGCAATATGAACAAAATTCGCTGAATACATGGAAAACTTTTTAGGGCATTTGTAAGAAAATAATGAAGCACTGTAATTTGGCAGTAAAAAGCAATCCTGTACATTTCTAATTTAGAGTATGCGCATTAATTGACGGAAAACTAAACAGCCTCTGTCCCTACAAAAGGGGTCAATGTTTTGTTAGTTACCCAGGAAGACTGAAAAAATACAAAAACAATTAAACGGTTTCGATTCTCACTAAAAATGCATATTTGTTTATGTTCACGCGCAATTTCTCATGATGTTATGCTACATTTTCATACTCACTTACGACCCAGTTGACGTCTGAATGCACTTCTAAGGACCTTTGTTTACACCCATTTGTAAAAACTTTGATGCGTAAGTCTTGCTGCCCGAGGGACTTTCCATCCTTTTTGACTCCTAATTACCGAACGCAGGGGAGAAATAGATGACAAACTGTGACATTTCTCCAATAAATTATACACTTGATAGAGTATCATTTCGTTCTATGAATTATATCTACTATGGAAGGGTAAGTTTTCTGAAATGAGACAACCTCGATTTGGATAGACGGACTCACTACCGAACTACGCCTCTCTGAACACCGGCAAAATTTAATTAGGATCATACATAGTGAAAGAACGGCACTATCTGCACATGTGACACATTCCTAATCAAATAATGGCGTAGGGCATTTCTTCTAAACGACAGCAAGTAAGGTTTGGAATTAGTTCGGTTGGAAATATTTAAGCGATGCTCCTAAATACACTTTTCCGTTAAATGCAATTGTTTGGTATTTTGGCAAGCGCCTTACTACTGACCAAAATGAAAGATGTCAAAAGAGGGGTTGGTATTGGTATTCTGTTGTCCGAATTCTCCATATTTCTGAAATATATAATCAAATGTGGTTACACTGTAATGGAAACAAGTGAAATTTCTCCAAAAAATATTAAGTATTATAAATATTCCCGGTAGCTTTTTAAATTTCACGAATTGCATAATCGATGTCTCTGAATGTTGTCTGAAACGAGCAGCAAGAGAAGATCACTTTTGCTCGGATCTACAAACGCACTGCAGAAGTGCACTTCCGTGAAGGGCGCGCAAGATTTAATTCGTTTGCGTCGTGCGTGGAACACACACGCAACATGAATATGGCTTGGGTGATAAATTCTTTGCTCTAGAAGTTAAAGCGTGCAGTTAGTATGGTTTGTTGGTACGATATTAGTCATCAGCCTACCATTTTGTAAATGTGTTTTTACTAAACACCCTCGTCCTTGAGAGATTTTGAAGGTGATCTATGTTGAAAGCAAAAATAGAAAATCTCTACCTAAGCCGTTGCCATGTAACGTACAACATTTTACGTAACTTACAGAACTCCTAGCATACAATAGGCGACTGGGAGAGCGCTCTGGCTGTCTAAAGGAACTTTTACTCACAACGAGGGCGTGCCAAACTGCCAAGAATGCTCCAGCACTTGCGACTTGTCATTTAATAGAGAAAAACTAATTATATGTACCACGCTTTACTACTGAACTCATTTTAATTCCTGAAACTTGCTTGCTATGATGTAGGGGGGATTATTTGACGTGTGTATGACTTGACATTATAGATTCAGTTTTTACTTAAGGTATTCTGACAATGATTTAATAATGAGCTGTTCACGAATTGGACGATTATATGCGAACAAACTCACTTTAACACTTGAGACAGAGTTGTCATGACAGAGAAGTCGATATGACTGCGGCAGTATTGATGTCCTCGTTCGGGTAGAGAAGCAACGAGGCGTGGCGTGACCTGTCACAACTGCAGCTGCCCCATTAATGATTTACCACGTAGTGATGAACTAGTAAAGTAACCAAACGGCATTGAATGCGTTATGAGAAGTGCTACGATTCTGAATTTATTCGTTGGTCAACTGGTCATTTGTGTGTTGGTTGGATTATCACTTCGGTAGGTGATATATGAGTGGTTGGTAGATAAATGGTTGGCGATTGGATGATTGCAAAGTTTTTTTTTTGGTGGTTGATGGGCAAGTTGGTTGGTATTGTAGCTTTTTTTTGGTTTTAGGGCAGGCTTTGGTGTTGGTATTGGGGTTGGACGGTTGGTTTGTTGGTCAGTCGTAGATCGAATTCGGCTATTCTAGATGAATTTCATATACGAGTGTATATATCAGAGGTCTCCGCAGACTCACATCGACGCACAAGAACGTCTCGCGTTTGTAGTCTCATCACGTTTACTGTCGCGCAGCCTTCAGCCTCGTTGAATCGAGGTCACTTCGGATTTGAATCTATTGCCTTCCGTCCCCTACTCGCGATCGCTCTCATCTGTCTCGTCGTTTTTTCACCTCGCTTACCAATACATTTTGGGACAAAGTCTGAAAGGTCGCGCAAAATAAGGCGCCAACTGATCAGTGCTTGTGATCTCGTAATGTGGAGGATCCATATTCTGTCGAACTGTAGTGTCTCTTCACCTCGATTTGTGTGATTATTTTCTGCCCATAGAATTCCTCATCTATCATTTATCAGATCCATTCGTTCCAATCGTGGTATAAACTTTTAGTTTGTTATTATTTCATTATAATTTAACAATTTATTGTGCTTCTATATATTAAACTCGTATATCCATATAATTCAGAGTTAATATCGTATTAAAAAGAAACGAAGATGATTTGTTGAGGAATATATGGAGGTTGTAAAGAGCAAGAATTCAAATTACTCTAAGAATGAGCTAGGAAAAAAAACACACCAAAGAGATAGATTGTTAAATTTCCACATTGAATCAACATTTTTAATGATGCATTAAGAAATAGTGGTAAATCTTAATACAATTACATTGTATTGTATGCTGCACAATGTTACGTATCTTATTTGTAATATTTCACCTTGATTTCTTGAATTTTGCAACATACTTATGAAATTTTGTCCCGTTTTACGTGCGTTTTTAAATGTTACTTAGAACATTATGGTAACATCAACCTATGATTAAATAAGTTTCTCAACACTTCTATTTTCCCACTAACACTTCAAAGCCTTGTCTTCTTTCAAAATTAATCAATTTAAATATTTAATCAAGTTTTGGATCACCCTTTATTGCCCACCCCACTCTGACCCCAATGGATGGGAGGGACTCGTCAGCCCACTCGCCCAGTCCGCGATAGTCTGTAAGTCCCCGTGGACCACTCGCGCGCCGCTTCAGCCCAACGAGTCGAGTGGTCGAGAGCTCTCGATCGCGGCGGCAGCCAAGGCCTCTCGACCTCCATGTCGACACAAAGTGGCGCAGAGGGTTGCTTGAGGGTGGGGGATTGAAGTTTGCTCTGGCGCTGTTAGCGTGATTTAATTTAAGCCATGAAAATTATAGACAGCTTAAATTTCTTACGATGAAAATGAAATGAAAATGTCTCCGCTTCAGAAGCAATTTTGTTTATTAAATATTTCTTATAACGCGATGTTATGTAGAGTTATATTTTTTAAAACATGTGCTATTACAAATTTTAAAGAATTTAAAAATATCAATATTAGTATTTAAGTGCTTGTATGGCAATGATCGTATGGCAATGTTTATAGGACAATGTTATGTCTACGTTATAATGTTAGTGTTACGTCTATGTTTGTCAATATTTAGTGTATTATAATCAGTGTGTTAATGTTCTTTTGTTAACGTTAGTTTGTCAATATTAATATATATTAACGTCAGTAAATATTGTGATCCACATTAAAGTTGGTATGGGATTCTAAAATTCTCGCCACTCAACAAAGGCAGTTTTAATTTATTATTATTGTTATTATTATTATTATTATTATTATTATTATTATTATTATTATTATTATTTAATCGGTCAGACAGATCTATATTCACTGTGAGTTGAATACGACGATAATTTCTAGATACATCAAATGACTTTTCAGATCTTGTTTTACATTGCTTACCATCTACGTTTAACCTCATGTTTTCTGGTCTCACTGGTTGATACTATGCCGTGTGGAAGAGTAATTTCATGATACGCATCTATGTGAACCGATATTTGTGATCCTCTCCTTTGCGTGAGAACGGATTGACATTGGCCTACCGTACCCTCCCATTTTGTTATTAAATGTATAGCAGCTGAATATTTGAAATATGTCAATACCACGAAATCATATTTCATTTGGAAATATAATCGCAACGAAAACATGCCTTTTGTGGTCAAAATTATTCTGATATCGATGGAAGATATGGAAAGTACAGAATGAAGGAGGGTTTTCTTCCTTTTGTGCCTTATAATGAATCATGGTTAGAAAGAAATGTCAGAACAGTGGATTGGTTGTTTTGGAACTAGTGTACAGCAACGTAGTAGGCCAAACCTGTGAATTTAATAAAATATGTTTTTACGTATTGGTTTCTCAAAGAAATTTACATGGCTGTCAATTTAGAAATATTTTAGAAACCTGATATAAATATAAAAACTACGCAATAGTTTATCCGATAAATATGTGAGAAAGGACGTGCTGTTATGTTTTGTTTTTGAGATAATAGAGATATGTTATATAGTACACAATAAATGGAAGTTGGAAAGTCTGAAGAATGTGAAGTGGCGTGATATGATGCAATATATTAAGTTTTCAATTTTTATCGGAACACTGTTTTTCGAATCCTTCCTCGTAACAAGAAGAAACAACGAGGGTTGAGGCAAGACGTCAGAAGGCATGGCAACTATTTTTTCTAAAAAAATGTTATCGGATCACACAATTTTATTTGTCACGAGAAAAAATGCTGACTAGCGTATGTTCACAACAGATCGTTCTGTGAGTCATCTTACTAGCACAGACAGCAATGTGAGATCAGTTGTCTGACTGCCACCATGCTAGATGAATGTAACCCCTTTTCAAACAGCGTTCATATTCCAAGAAAGCCCTTCATCATGGGATAAATGCCCAAGAATATCACAGGGAATTGATGGAAGTTCTTGAGAATTATGGCTTTCCTTACCCAACAATTGCGAGATGGGCAGGAGAGGACTGCGGGGACTCGGCATTCCACATCCTCTCGTCTTGATGTGATAAGGCTAACGAATTGCCATTCGTTAGTTGAGCAATATAAGTTGATAAAGGACAGACATTAAACTCAATACTAACTATAATTGTATGCAACGTATTATGTAACTAATAGAAATAGAAATAATAGTAATATTATAAATGTCAGGACGAAGATTTTCACTCAGCAATTAGAAATATTAACCATTATATGTGTCAGTTACATTAATGTAAAAACACAATTGTTTCACCAGCCAAAAAATGACTGAATTATAAAGAAGAGCCCAAATGTAGGAGATTGTTTCGGCTTTGGCAAATCGGATTTGGTAGAGCGGTTTCTGCAGGTATGATGCGGCGACAGAGAGAAGCAGGGGCCGCAACATCAGCCTCTAAGCTGAGGTAGTGGCGCCTTTATTTTATGAGGGCGGCCGCTCGCCCTTCTCCCGAGGGAAGCGCGCTGGTCTGCGGCGCGGCGCCCCCGCGCTGCTCCTACCGCTCCCCTGGCCTCCTTCGTCACTGCCTCCGCCATTGCCCCCAGCAGCCTCTATCACGTTGGGCAGCTTTTCTCCCTCCGTCACCTTCGTCACTGCATCCGCCATTGCCCCGCGCACGGAGCCTCTATTACGTTGGGCAGCATTTCTCCGTCCGTCACCTTCGTCACTGCATCCGCCATTGCCCCGCGCACGGAGCCTCTATTACGTTGGGCAGCTTTTCTCCGTCCGTCACCTTCGTCACTGCATCCGCCATTGCCCCGCGCACGGAATCTCTATCACGTTGGGCAGCTTCTCTCCTTCCGTCACAGTCTTCGCCATCGCAGCCATCATCACATTGGGCGGCGTCCCCCTTTCGTCACTTTCGTCACCGCCTCTGCGTCAACCCGCTAACGTAGTCACCATCACGTTTGGCAATTTTCTTCTTCCGTCACTATCTTCACCGCAGCCTCCTTCATATTGCCCACGCTCTCCCGCAATTGCTCTCTCATTATAGCAACTGTTTGGTCCATCTCCTTCGCTGTCATCACCTTCCTCTCCAGGATCACCTCTGCCATCATTTTTATCACCGCCCTCGTCCACCACTGACTGCTCCAGTAGTTTCTTCATCGCCTCAACCGTCCTGCCGCCAAATGATGCTCCAGTAGTTTCTTCATCGCCTCAACCGTCCTGCCGCCAAATGATGTAAGTTTCGCCTGTTTTGCCTTCGACGCAGTCTCCGCCTTCTCATCCTGTTTATCGGCCTTCTTTTTTAATTTGCTGCACTGCAACGCTTTATCAGCTGCGCTGGAGGTGTCAATCAAGAAGTCAAAATTCACTTGTGAATTTTGATTTAATTGAAAGTAATTTGACTGAATTTTATCGGTATTGGAATCGCTGTTGCTATTACAAAAAAGTGAAGGGTTTATCAGAACACATTCATAAGAATTTTCTCTAGGACTGCCAGAGTTTTTCCACAAAAGCTTTGAATTTGAGTTGCAATAGAAAACGCGTAAATTTTCTGGCCAAAAAATTATTATCCGAAGCTCGTGGAAACAGGAATAATTTATTACCTAAAACTTTTAGAAATTGTCTATCATCCTCAATGCTAGATAACCTCTCTTCAAATTTTTATTAGGAAGCCCAATTCTTCGCCAACACTGCTGTGGTGTACATTCTTTATTACTCCTGCAGCTCTGTGATTAAGTACGAAAGTCGCTGGTGCCGATGTAATAAAACCTACTAGTAAGATATTAATCCTACTCAAAAACTTTATAACTACGTATTAGGAATGGTAGGGGTAGAAGGCGGAACAATCGATCGCAGAGAGTGCGGATGCTGTTATGGCGAAGATACATGAGCTGTATAAGAGAGTACTTAATTCTCTGAAGCTTTTGCAGATCGACTCACTCTTGGAACCTGTAGACTTAAAATAACAAGAGCGGTGACAGAGGCATAAAGCCTAAGCGGCCAGAAAATAACACAGCAATGGACTGATAAATGAGTGGCGAAGGTGAAGATGACAAAGTAGTTCTTGGACGCTCTGAATAACTACATTAAAAATTTAAAAATATCGAAATATATGAAAACTCTAGTATAATGTATCTCTTCAAGCAATATCAAGACTTTGGCATACACGGAATTCCCTGGTACGTACAATATATGTATTGGTAATTAGAAAACAGAATAGGTGCAGTATATTAACTATGGGTCGTAATATTTCATGCGTTTTGGAGGAGGTGAGAAGGAAACTTAACAAATTGCAAAGTATATATTGTTCCATCCTTGGAACTTTGAAATGAAAATTACGGGGAGGAAGACGGCTATTCAAGTTAAAGTGGTCCCTATAATCTTATTTGGAAAGGAAAATTGGACTATCAGATGATCGGATGCGATCTTATGATAGTCCGGAAGCGAGTAAGTAAATAAGACAGATCTACTACGCTTAAGCTGATGCATCCAGTAATACGACGCCAGAAACCTTCAAGATTAAATAGTTTTCAATGAAATGACTTATACAATACTGACAAAAGGCAGTTCATACAGTTTTGTGGTTTTCACATGCACATTGAACCGTTGTAGACTTTCGTAGAACAAAAATAAATATTTTTACAACTGTGCTGATACACTACAAATATTGACTCCTAGTTTTTTTTTCATTCACA
This sequence comes from Teleogryllus oceanicus, assembly GCA_964035755.1. Lineage (NCBI taxonomy): Eukaryota > Metazoa > Arthropoda > Insecta > Orthoptera > Gryllidae > Teleogryllus > Teleogryllus oceanicus. The sequence goes on from CAXIVR010000002.1 coordinate 170,252,491, forward strand.
ATGCACTTTTCAGTCACAATGCCATATATCCATATATCCTACATCGAATTTTTGAAACTGATGTTTTTTAATATTGATGTTCTGTGTTCGATATTTTTACGTGGTTGATATTTTTCAACTGAACAAAGCACTATCACAACAAAATTCTGTAATATTCCGTTATCCATTAATTGCATATTCTTCTGACCTTAGTGACCAAGGGTGGTATGTAAATAAAATCGAGTTTCTGTCAGTAAAGAAGGCTGTATTACTTTTGGATCTTGAATCAAATAATTAAAGTTTTATAATCGACCTGATGGTTTTTTTACTTTGTTGACTTTTTTGATCAGTTGTCTCAATTACAAATTTAATAGAGGGGGCACTCATTTTATAATTTCCCCCACGTGAACTTCAATAATTAATCCAGTTTTGATAATAATTCATCCAGTTTCAATAACATTGATGTGTAATACCATCATGATTTTGGCTTGATGATTTTTTATTGACATCGATGTTTTAATTTCGGACATCGATGTTCATGAACTCGCTGTTTTGGGGTCGATGGCGCACCGCTCCCCACAGCAAGGGTCGCGCTCCGCGTGCCGCAATGCGACCACGCAACCTCGCCGCCGCGCCGCGCCGCGCGTTGTCTTCAAGAGCTCGCGATTACCGGCGGTTTGCTGCGCGGAGAACCTGCCCGAGTTCCCCCGGGGGTGCGGCGGCGGCGACCGGGGTGGCGCAGGGGCAAGGTAGTTTGGCTCCGTTCCCGCACCCTCTCCCCTGCCGCATTATTGATTCAAGGCAGGTCCGCCGCGGGGACCGGGCTATCGGCTCGTGCGACGGTCGTCTGGTGGCGGCGAAGGTGATTGAGATGGCCGGGGTGTGGAAACAGCGATGGGAAGTTCACTGGCGGATGTGATGGGAGTGCCAATGTGGGCGTCCGCGGCGATAGTGACTGATGATGCAGATCTGAGTCGATTTGAATTGATGGGTATCTGTCACTGGCATTGGATGACGACGGGTGCCGTTCGGAGGTCGGTGGATTCTGTGGGTGTTTATTGAAATCGGTCGAAGTTCGTGAGGGCACTGTTGGTGATTTCCGTGTTGGAATAGGTGACGTACTCGTGTTAAAGTCGGTATCGTAAGTTATTGTATAGGACGTTAGTAATGTCGGTGTTCAGGTTGGCGATTGGCTTGCAAAGTTAACCCTAATTACTGATACAGCCGTATTGGGCGTATCTGGAAAGTACAACTTGCTTTGGCAGTTCCTGGTAAACACAGTCCTTTAAGTATTAACGGAGGTAATAACTGGGAGAATGTGGAGGGAACAGGAAAAGTGGTGAGAAGGAGAGATGGTTTGTGTGTTCTGACAATGAGGTGAAGTCATTGCTGTTGGCATTCACCCTTCAATGGCGTTGGAGTTAGTCCATGCAACTCCCTCATCATGTTTACAATTGAATGAAGGCAATGGACACTTCACTGTAGGCGTAATTAACTACACATCTCATACCCCAACCTCCCCTGAAATATTTACCATCGATTTGATTATCACGTGATTATGATGCTGAAATATTGAATTTAGAAGGAGGATGGAGTTATAAGCAGATCAGTGAAGAACTCATAGGCCGACAGAATATAATTAAATAAATGATACATAAAACAAATATGGATTGAGAACTACAGGGGAATAATTTCAATATGTTTTCCCCATCGCTACAGTTACCGCGATTGAAACTCGTGCATGATAAGGCAGAAAGCTGGGTTGACCGCGACCGCTGTGGTAGCCCTGAAGAAAATATTCGCTGCAATTTTCTCATGATAACGCGTATTCACTGGGGCACATGCGGCAACACAACAAGAATTCTGATGTATTTGCTATAGTCTGCCCTTTATTTGTGTTGGTCATGAAAGCTTTTGTGAATCATGTTGTTTTCTTGATAATATCTTTTGCTGCATTCTTGACGGGATACACTTTGTGTCGAATTTCTTTAGATTTTTCCAAATATATTGTGGATTTAGTTACACATTTTTTGAAAAACATGTAAAATTTACTTTTAAGAAGCAAATGAATAGTCATGAAAATCGTCTTTTGCATTTCTCTGGTATTCATTTTAGCTTACTTAGGATTGTTTCAATACTCAATTGATGCGACTTACCGTAGTTTTAGATAACGGACTTTCGTATCTTATCAGTATATACGTGTTCGCAATTAAAAAAATAAGAAAATGAATAAATGCTTACACTTTTTAATCCTATGAATAATCGACATGCATACTAGTTTAGTACTTGACATAGTAAGGCCGCAACACTCGTGCAATCAAGTGCTGAAACGTGACTGGGTCTTGCACTCCTTGCGGCGACAAGTGCTGTCCGTGGGCTCCTAGGGGCAGAAGACACCACCGCTGTGACATCCTCACTGCGTCGCGCACGTGCTCCGAATGTTAACAGCGTGCCTCAAAAATGCCTGAGGGACGCATAAATTTCAATATGGTACGTGATAGGGATTTACGTGGAAACCGTGGTTGCGTGCGACCACTCATACATGTTAAAATCTCCCTGTGAGGGGAGGAATGAGGGTTAAAGATTGGTAGGTTGAATCGATTCTTACAATGTTTTGCTAACCTTTGAAAGTTGAAGGTAACTCATTACATGCGGCTGAGGTACAAAAAATAAAATTTATATTGAAAGATATTAAAGTACACTGTTAGAATTCCAAAGGAAAGTCTGGTGATGTACTATTTGATAAGTAACATAACTGCCTCGTGGAATTGAAATTCTTTTGAGCTGATGCAGGATATTACTAGGTTGCGTGTGAGTGTTAATACACATTTCAAATGTACATCTACATGCGTTTAAAAAAGAAAATAAATAACTACTTCATCAAACTAGGAATTGCATCATATTACAACTACGAATATTAATACCTATTCACATTTTGCAATTAAGCGTTTGGATTTTGTGATTAATTTCAATTTTTACCTGTACCACGCCCATATAATGCGCGTAAAGTCTTCAACTCCTTTATATGATACATATTTTGGTGTAAAACATCATTAAAATCTTCATCCTAATTGCGTGCGTATTTTTCATTGAATGTCTTCCTTTATTATGTACTATTGTAATATAAATTCTGAAAGTGGTCAGGCGGAAGAGCAGGCTAAATGGCCTGAGCCTCGCCACCAATAAAGACATTTATTAATTTATTTATTTTATTTATTTAAAATCTGTGTGTAGGGAAGGGTAATGCATAGTTAAACAGGACTGTTACGGTACCTGCAACGAAAACGTGTATTGATATCACTAATATAGAAAATATCCTTGCAATAATACTACCCGCGCGCCTTACTGTGGTATTCTTGAAGTGAGGGAGAGAATTCATTATTCATGCATGCGGCTCGCGGACTAAGAGGTGCTACGCGTGACGCATTAGAAGCTAATTGTAGCAGCACATATGTCGATTCGAACTTGAGAAGCCGCTTTTGAGAGAGAACGATTGTACTTTTCTGTCAGTTTTCACCTTTCTTTCAAAACCAACAGAGCGTGAAGGAGGAAACCGGGCTCAAGTTGAGCTATTGTTTGAACAATTATAGCTCGAAGAATTATAGTTTCAACATTTGCAGGTTACATAGGAACAAAGGTTTTTTGTTCCTTACAGAATTAAGTCAAATCTCCATACGTATGTTTTATCGCAACACCTCTCCTTATTTTCGATGACGCTGGAAACAATATCGGGCTCTGTACAGTAATGTCGGTCTTTCTGTGGGTTGGGTTATTGGGGTGCCATCAACTCCTCGCCTGTCCGTAAGGATAGTAGTGGGGAAACGTTGGGAAAGGAATTACTGTGAGCGCTCCATGATTCGTTAGTGTAGTGTTCGGCATTCCCTGGAATCGATTGGAGAAAAACAGAAAACTACGGATCAATACAACCGTCTTTTATAATTCTCATCAGGGTTGGCGACATTAGACCGAGATATTTATCTTTTATTTAATTACATACAACAGGTCAAAGCCCCCTATTAGAGCAAATTTTGCAGAAAAAAATCCCAGACGTGAATGAAGAGATATGATAAACACATGTTGGTATGTGTCGAAAAGAAGTCATCATGCATAGCAGCAGGGCTCAGAACCTACCGCTGTGCAAGGTAGAGAATCGCAACCACCTAAGTAAATGCACCCAACACACTAAAGGTGGCTCAGGGTATCATTTCGTCATTGCAGTGCCTCTGAGCGGGCGGCTTTAGGGTTCGAATTCCGTCGGTTGCAGGATTTTTGACACTATCTACGTAGCTGGATCGAATTCAGCCGCTGCCACGAAGAGCATTCTAGTGGCCGGCTGCTCTGATTGGTAGTTTTGCGTGGTTTCTCTGATCAACACCAGGTGAATGCCGCAGCAGTACTCTAACAAATGGTCGATGAACCGCGAGCGATCTTTCTATTTTTCCTCTTCCTGTCTTCATGCCATCATTACACACACTCACACTTCTACACTATCACAAGTGTCCGGAGCTTAGAGCCTGTTCCGGCTGGGGCGGTTTCACACTAGTGCCAGATGCCTGGATCTGGAAAACTTCGCTAGCCGACGTATAGAAGGTGGCGGATCTCGCCATCCAGTGGGAGCAAATCACCGCCATCTCCCGCGATTAAACATGCGCTATATTTACGGGAATAATGATAATTACGTGCTCGAAATTACGAATTAATCAATCCCCAAACATTAAGCGTACGAAATTACCTGTCATTCTAGCAACAGATATGCCTTCCATCAATTCACGCGAACTCTGAAGGCACGGAGGTCATTCTGCGACTTGTTTCGATCGCTCCACGCATTCATTTTGCCTTCCAGCGCCCCCCCCCTCCGCTTTGCTGACTTGATTTGCATGGCAAACGCGAGTAACGAGGTAAGCTGCAGGGAGGGGCGGGGCGCAATCCTGATGTTTGACAATGAACGGACGCGCGTTGCCGGGAATACCTCCGCGAAAGAGCAAGGCGGAACGGAGTGACATTTAGGGGTTGACAGGGCTGGAAACCTCGCGCAGGCGACGTTAATTACTTAATGAGCTGTGGCTCGACTGTTGAGGGGTTGTCAGCAGCCTTTGATAGGTTGGGATTCAGGGAGTGGTTATGAAGGGGTTTTGTCGGACGCGGTTGTGTGTTGTATTACCGGACGCCTATTTGGATGTTGTTGTGGAGAAGCTTTCGTGGAAAGGTGGGAAATGTTTGACATGACGAGACTTTTTACGCAAATAATTATTTATTCTCATTATTAAAATTGTGTTTTCCTGTTGTTGTTTTATTATCACAAAAAGGATGCTTCGCAGTTCGTAAGTATTTGATGAATTTCTTAAACTGCAAGAGGTGGGAATTCGTTCTCAACATCGACGGATTACAAACCGACCACGATGTAGTTTGTTTTTAACCCTTATTTTAAGACTTATTTCTTCAATCTTATAGAAAAACGTTTCAATAACTTATTTTTACCATGATAAAGCTATTGAAGATTTAATCGATCAACAAAAAGATGAAAGATTTGCTTGAGCAATTCTACTAACTATGATTTTCGAAATCCTGATTAATCAAATGTAACACAAATGTAACTCAGTTGGAGGAAGGTAGAAACACTAGGATCCAATTTGTGCGTACTTCCAACAAGGGGTTTGTGCATGAGGTCACAATATTGAAAAGTAATTGTTTCGATCTAACATCGGTGCTGAAGTTAGGGAGCGGTAAATTTACTTAATGTTTATCTGTGGTTAAGGCAACTACATATGATTATCTATCGTGAGTAGCGTGTAATTTGTAGTCAATGATTAGCTTCGAAGTGTTCGAATGTTATGAGAAAATGAGGGCGGGGGGGGGGGAATAAGTAAATGTTGAAAATTTGCGAGGATTTCGGCAGACCCCTGGTTTTATTATTGTGCAGATAATTTAAGTTTTACGTTTTTTTTTGTTATTACATGTACGTCTTTATACATCATAGGAAAATTAAATGTGAAGTTATTTATTCTACAGACACTTGTAGTGCTCTAAGTAGATCCATTTTGAATAATGTGGTGACGATGATGCAAAAAAATCTGTATTTCTGTTTAAGCATTTAATTTCTCACGATTTAAAAATTGAAAAAAAAAACGTGTTTCTTAGTTCTTGTTCCCATACTAATATAGCGTTATTCCTCGGTAGGGGCGGACTTGTCTTAGATTGTGGGTTAATTTTGTCATACGTAGAATACATAAAAAATTAACATTACCGTTATTAATATGCAATATTTCTATTTAGATGTGGTGTATTAAAAACTGTAAGCGAATAATATATCCCTGTTCCGTCTGACGTCGTCTTCCTAGACTACCAGAAGTATTGCTTTTCCTTAAGGTGGCGTCATTCATCTGTCTTCCCTACTCTTACTCCAACACCAATAGCGGCAAGACGTGGTCGAGCTCGAGCGTGCTACGACTCGAGCGTGCCGTGATTGGATGGTCGCGTGTTCTGTCCCAGCAGGGTGCTCGAAATTTACTCAATGTATTTAACATCGGTGAGTTTGGGGGTACCTTCTGGTTTAGAATTCGGAGGCCAACTGATCTATTCAGTGGTTTCCGCGGGTTTTATCGCTTCTAAGAAGGTGCTGGAGCAGCACTATATGCAACAGGCCACGAACTGCGCGATATTTCACATTCCACCAATACCACGATCTTCATATCTTAATCTCCCCCCTATCCGAACTGGAAGGGGTCGGGGAGGAGTTGATCCTTTCCTCCCTAACCTATCCCGTCGTAATCGGCATACGTGGCGGGAAGGACTTGAAATATCTACTGCGCGGGACTAACAATAGGAAAAAGAATTGGTGTACACTTACCACAAAATATTAGTACCCTTGGAAATATACTGATATATTAGATTATTAAATACATAAATAGTTGCAAAATATTTTCAAAAACATTATGTTGCATCAAGGAATTATATTCTTCATGCTGCTCAGTTATTACACTTGATGCTTTTTCGGGATGTTCTTCGCACATTCGGTCAGAATGACCAAGAAGAAGAATTCATGTGTTTTATATCCGTTGTAATTTAGCAGTTTTTTTTTGATTTAATGGTTAGTTCAATTTCGACACTATGGTACTGACGACAGAATACCAGAATAGCATTGTATACTCTACAGCTGTTTTTATGCATCTTGTCATTTTCACTTCCCAACCACATTTCTTTCATAGTTCTGTTGATAATGAAGAAAATATAGTGGTGTTGGAGTACAATTGTATGGTGCCTTTCCCACCGTGTGATGATTTTGAATTAAATCATGAAAACAATGACCTTTTAAATACTTCATAATTACAATGCCACCAACGTAACTAATCTGAGAAATACAAATTTATTCTCTGAAATTACTTGAATTATAAATGCTAGCTGTAGCGAGAAAGAATGAAAATTAATATATTATCGTTGTAAAATACTTCAGTAGAACATAAATGCAAATGACACTTCAGATAACTAATGTTTTATTCTGCCTTAAATTTCTTGCATGAAGGATGGAGAACGAAGGGTTAATTTTCTCGGAAGAATCTTCATTTCTTCGTAAATTGACTTAACAGAAAATAATTACAACCGTGCCCGCTCTTGAGAGAGAGAGAGAGAGAGAGAGAGAGAGAGAGAGAGAGAGAGAGAGAGAGAGAGAGAGAGAGAGAGAAAGAGAGAGAGAGAGGGGGAGTAAGATAATAGATAGAGAGGGGAGAGAGAGAAAAAGAACAGAGCGAGAAGAAGAAAAGGGGAGAGGAAGTACAAAAATGTGGAACCAAGGACAAGTCTCCTAACAAAATTGAATAATTAACTTGAACTGGAGACCTTTCTTGGCCAAACTGGAGTTGGAAGTGAAGGGTTTTCTGTGTTAGCTAAATTAAAATTTTATAGCGATAAAGTGAGGTTTTGCCTTTTCCGGGTTAGTCATTAAAATGTCCACAATGGGCTACTCACGAATAGAGTAATTCTGGAGATTTAATGGAATTGGGATTCAGAATAAATAAAAACATCATTTGAAAATGTCGATAAAATTTTGCATTTTTGAGGTGTGTCAAAAGTTCTTGGTAACTGATAAAAATCGTCCGCAGTCACAAAAAAATTACCATTTCGGGATTGTATACATGATTGCAGGTCCTTAGAAGAAATTGTAGAACGATTATGTAACAATCAGTTATTATGGAAAGAGATATCATCTTAATTTCGTCTGCCGACCGTGATACAAACTTCCTGATAACGTTAATGTGAAACATGGGATTTTATGACTGGCCAGTACTTGAGTTTAATGTGAAGTGAAAACTCTAGATTTTTTCTCTCTGAAACCAATACTATTATTTTTTGGCAATATTTAGTTTTTCCATTTCATATGTCTTAATTGTTTCGTGAAATAATTTCATTTTCTTGGAATGCAATTCTTCATGCCTCATATAAAACGAAGAGAGACTTAATACCGAAAACGTTGAAAGAGTTCATTTTTAAATTAGTTTTCAATTTCAACAACCTGATAAAACATTTTAAACACCAAGAAATTCATTAGGTCTGAGTTCGGCAAATATGCAGGAAAAACAAAGCCAAATTTGTATTTGTTAATTTTGTTCAATTGTTTAGCGTTTTCTATGAATACAATTACAGCATATTCTCTTTACTATATTGGCATCTTTTGAAGAATAAAATAATTTTTATCAAATGTATAAAAACATCACGATCCCACCAAAACTGAGATGTTATATCACCAGTATTGGAGAGTGTTTAAAGTTACTAAAAAAAGGTTGCATTCCAATATTTTTATTGCATTATTTTTGTGTTACACAAATAGATACATACGTTTAAAATAATGATCCTTTTCAAAATTACAATTCCCCTACTTTTTATTAATGTTGAAATAAACAGCAACAACTTATCGCTCAAGATACAACTCTGTTGATATTCATGGATTTGCTTGTGGTGGTGCAACGTACGTTGCTTAAACAGGCTCTTGGCAACTCCAGCGCATGTGTGTTACGTCTATTAGCGCCAGGGCGCGTTCCATGCGCAGAATGCCGTCCCAATTTCGTCCCATTAGCTGCGAAATGCTGGCGCTGCCATGCGAATGACATTGTTCACTCTATTGTGGTAGTCGCAGCAGCGTAGAGCAACCGATAACGTTACACTCGATAGTTATGATCGTGATTGAGGTCGCTCGCCTCGTTTAAAGGTATTATTGACACTAATTCGCATTACCGTAGGGTAATTATTATTTGCTCTTGACCAGGAGTACTCTCACGCATCTTACCTTGAAGAATGTAGTAGTAAATGATAGTTAAAGAAGAAAAAAAGCAATGTAAAATTTCGGAAAAAAAATTGTAAATACGTAAAATGATAAAGAATGAATGAAAGTTATGTACTCCTGATATTTAAGCTAAAGTGTAAAAATTAGTGTTTGTGTGAACCATCTATCGGATTGGTGGAATAAATAACACTTGTATTTTATGCGCTTGTACTTGCCTTTTTTAAGAATTATCTGTTTTCTTGACAATTCACTACGAGACATTTTTCTGGTTTCTTAGTAATAGTTGATGCTAGCTGAATGTACAAACACCTTTCCTCCGAGCAAAATTCAGAATGAAATAAAGGTAGACTGTTTTAACTATGCAAAATACAAAATACTACATGAAGTATGTCGTATCATAATTATGTAGGGAAACTGCGCCGTGCTAAAGCGCAATTCTTCATGAAGTTTACCATATGTAGACAGTCATTTTGATCCCAATATGAAGTGTAAATGCTCACTTCTTTATAAAGTCTATACAGACAGTAATTAGATGCTAAATTTCATTGTGACACACTATTCTCTCACAGTGTCTGTCGAGATAATTATACTTGTCCCAAGCTGACAAACCTGTTCAACGAGTTGGATTCGTTAGAAAAACCCAAGTTTAGGGTAGTGCTCCGGCACTCGCCTGTATTGATCATAGAAACCACGGAAAATTATCGTTCAGAGCAGCCGGCCAGTAGAATACGACAGTGACATCAATTAATGCTTTGAGACACCTCTCCCGGTCCACTCCACTCCACTCCACTCCACACCATCCCAAATAATATTTTGATATTTAGATATTTATTTAGTCAAAAACAGTAAAAAACTCTATGTAATGTATGGGGGAGAAAATTACCTGCGAACGCTTTCTTGAGATTCAGAATCCCTTTCCAACAATTTAGCTATTAATAGTTGAAAGATGAAAAAAGTTTTAAAATTATTATTATTATTGTTAATAATAATAATAATAATAATAATAATAATAATAATAATAATAATAATAGAGGATCATTTCTTTCCCGAGTTAAAATAAGTTGTAATGGTAGTATAGGTTGGGAGAAGGATATGGGAACTTTTCGACGAAATTTCATGTACTCGATAAATTTTATCATGATTTGAAAGTAAAGTGTACGAAATGCCATTAAGATTGGAATAAAATTGAAGATTAGTTTATATAATCAAACATTCTTCTTTGTACAAATCAAAATAATGGCCTGTAAACATTGTTTTTTAATTTTATAAAAAATTTAAATTATATATATATATATATATATATTGAAATAGTTACACATTGAAAAATTGACTTCTTTAAATATTATTTTGTTATTTCGATATAACTATTGAATTCTACATCCGTATTATATTTAAATATTTTTCAAACAATTTTTTTCACTACTGGCATTGTCATTAATACTTTTAAGGTTGTTATAAAATATATTGATTTCGAATTCTTAATAATGTGTAATTATGTGATGGTCATGCAGTGAAACAGAATTAATGTAAATTTGTGTATTATTCAAAAAAAAATAAATTTAATTTTTAAGTAAATGATTTATTATACTATCCTGTTTTAGAAAGGAAGTCAGTAATTGAAGTGTAATATTGCTACGCAAGCCATTTATGCAATATGATTGTGTGGTGACATGGAACACTTTTACAATGTGTATATTACTCGTAGCAAATTGTAGGTTGTAAACACATTACTGGTACTTTAAAAAATTACTTTAAGAAGAAGTGGTTAGAATGTGTGACGCACGGTCAGACAACCTAATTTGCACTAAGCATCAGCAACATTAACGAGATTAAAGTTAAAAGATGCGAAGATATCGCTAATTGCTGAGCAAGTAGGCACCTGTATTGTGATGCTCGTGGAGCTGTACATTGAAGGCAGGCATGCAATACCTGCTTGCTATATATTTTGCTAATTTCCACAATTGCCAGTTAAATTTCTAGTAGTTGTATCAATACACAAATTATCTTCTTTTTTTTGAGTTTCAAGATGATTTAAATCTTTAACCATTCTGATATTTAAATGATGTACTGATACTACATTCTCTCGCAGTAGGTTTCCAAATATTTATTGTAAATATTCAAAAATTGTACATTGATTCTGGAATGTAGTCGTCAATATCTAGATAACTTGAGTAGTTTTATGTAGACAGTATTTCGATAACGAAACAGTATTTCTAGAAAACATAATTGCATGATATTGTAAGAAGGATGCATTATGTATTCTAAAATACGGTGAGGTGATTTGATGATTTTGATATTCCTCTTAATGAAATGTGAACATATTTACCCTCTTAACACAGTCCGCCTACATAGCAGCATGAACCATACGTTATAATAATAGTATACAATTATAAATCCTCTCGTCTGCGCCAGTGTTGGTCTGCACCAGACACCAAGCACGATGACGCGAACGCTATATGGAGTAGGTCGACTCTCATGTTCTTTGCAGCAGCGCGCGGGCGACGTTGTTTTGTTTGTCGGCGGCCGCGACGGCGTACCGCTCGCGTGAGAAGCATCCCCACGCCGTGGCTGCGGGCGCTCGCAAATCTTGTCACATTTCGTTTGCAGGCGCGTGCTTACAGGTCCGCTCTCCGTTCTTCTCTCCTGACTCTACTTGGCCGCGCTCTATCCCGGTCGCCTGTGCATCACACTCTGTTCTTTCACGGCACTGCTGTCTTTCGATTACAGAAAAAATGTATTAGTTGGTGTGATGAAACCTTGACAGTTTTGAGTCAGTGACGGGATTGGTTGATGCCCAATTTACACTGTGGTGTAAATATATATCACATAAAACTGGTGAAAAAATGGTTTACGGTTTTCAATATTTTTTACAATCTTCTACCGTCCAAATTCTTTGAATAGAAAATTTCAATCATTCGTCTCTCTAACTAATTTGTAAAAGTTTTTGTTTATTTTGCCATTGACTCCGAGGATATGTCGAGAATGGTCAACTGGCACTTCATTATCCTACTACTTTTCGAATAGGCATCTTATTTATTTCGTCGATTCTACAAAATTTGACACTGGTTAATTTTCAGAAGTGGTAGTATTACCTGTAAAAAACGTTGAAACAAAGAGAAAAAATATCGTACGGTCAGAAAGTCGGAAATAGGCTGCTTGAAGTTCTGAGTACTGGAAACCTACCTTTTTTGTTTGAGCCCTTCCTTTCATCTTCTTGGATGTTTGAAAGTGATATTAACCTGAGAATTACAAATCAATTTACGGACTAATTTAGAGAGCGACCAGGAGTTTCTCTCTCTCTCTCTCTCTCTGAATGTGTATGTATGTATGTGTATGAATGTGTACATATGACTCCGCCAATTTGCATTATATCCCTTTTCATGTACATACTGCCTTTTCCGATCCTTTTTATCGTGTCTTCAATTGTTCCTTTTCCCAGTGTCTTCCTTTAAAAAGTCGGTCTTTTCGATGCAGTTCCAACAAAGTTTCATTTCCTTCGAACTCCCTCTCCCCGAGGCGTCATTACTTTCACGCGTTTCCTTTGGTGTGCACTCCCCCTCGGCGACCGCGGTTCCGCCTCCCTCGCCTGCTACTTCGCACTTTGCTCCCCCACCCCCACCTGCGGTTCCAAGCGCGGGGGCGCGGGCGCTGGTGCTTCGCTTGGCGATGTTCCAGACCACTACGGGAAACGAGCCTCGAACCATTTCACATCGACGGCCGGTGCGCCCCGCTCCGCGGCCTCTTATCTCGCTACTTGGGTCCGGATTGCGCAGCGCTGTTTGACTGCGAGGCTGATGCTCTTCGCCTCGTGGTCCCTCTCACCTGAGCGTTGCCACATCGCGCATGTCTTCATGCCGCATGCATCTCGCTACTTGGGTCCGGATTGCGCAGCGCTGTTTGACTGCGAGGCTGATGCTCGGAGCACCGTGGTCCCTCTCGCCAGAGCGTTGCCACATCGCGCATGTCTTCATGCCGCATGCATCTCGCTACTTGGGTCCGGATTGCGCAGCGGTGTTTGACTGAGAGGCTGATGCTCGGAGCACCGTGGTCCCTCTCACCTGAGCGTTGCCACATCGCGCATATCTCATGCCGCATGCATCTCGCTACTTGGGTCCGGATTGCGCAGCGGTGTTTGACTGCGAGGCTGATGCTCGGAGCACCGTGGTCCCTCTCACCTGAGCGTTGCCACATCGCGCATATCTGCATGCCTTATGCATCTTGCTACTTGGGTCCGGATTGCGCAGCGGTGTTTGACTGCGAGGCTGATGCTCGGAGCCCGTGGTCCCTCTCACCTGAGCGTTGCCACATCGCGCATATCTGCATGCCTTATGCATCTTGCTACTTGGGTCCGGATTGCGCAGCGCTGTTTGACTGCGAGGCTGATGCTCGGAGCACCGTGGTCCCTCTCGCCAGAGCGTTGCCACATCGCGCATGTCTTCATGCCGCATGCATCTCGCTACTTGGGTCCGGATTGCGCAGCGCTGTTTGACTGCGAGGCTGATGCTCTTCGCCTCGTGGTCCCTCTCACCTGAGCGTTGCCACATCGCGCATGTCTTCATGCCGCATGCATCTCGCTACTTGGGTCCGGATTGCGCAGCGGTGTTTGACTGCGAGGCTGATGCTCGGAGCCCGTGGTCCCTCTCACCTGAGCGTTGCCACATCGCGCATATCTGCATGCCTTATGCATCTTGCTACTTGGGTCCGGATTGCGCACGGTGTTTGACTGCGAGGCTGATGCTCGGAGCCCCGTGGTCCCTCGGTGTTTGCTGCGAGGCTGATGCTCGCCCGTGGTCCCTCTCACCTGGCGTGCCACATCGCGCATCTGCAGGCATCTTGCTACTGGGTCCGGATTGTGCAGGGTATTTGGCTCGAGGCTGATGCTTTCGCCCGTGTCCCTCTCACCTGGGCGCTGCCCATCGCGCATGCCTGCACGTGGGTGAGAGTACTTCAGTTGACGTTCGTTAAGTGTCGCTTGGAAGCCCGTGGGCGCAGTGACACGCACCACGTTCCTAGTCACTTGCTGATTATTTCGTGTTGCCGCGCGAGACAACTGCAGAGATCAGCAGTCTCGTAAATGTAGTGCATGTTATTTCAGGGTAGATGGCGGCTTTCCCCTCCAGTTAGAACGTGGTACCTTCCCTACTACCTCTATGCTGTAGTAGACCGTTTGCGGGGGTTTCCCTTATCTATTTTCCGCCAATAAAGCACGGCTCCAGCCGCTACAAGCTCTAGAATTTAGAATGTGTAGTTGTGTAGTGCAAGTAACTGTGTGTTTGTTGTAAGTAAGGGGAATATTGCCAGATTTGCCCTCGTCAGGTCTCGAACCTGTGGACCTTTCTGTCAGAGACTGTCTTAGCGACAGCCTTGAGCTATCTCTGCTGTCCATCATCCACTATATCCCTATTATTTAAACACTCGCGTCCTATTGGCATATTGCGGGTGTATTGTATATTGGGATGTTAGAGTAAATGTTATACACTTATATTGCTTATAGGAGGAACAAAGAAGTTCACTTTTTCTATGAAACATGCAATGATTCTCATTTAACGAAGATTTATAACAGATTTTTTGAGTCCCTAATTTGTAGGCAACTCATCCTGCACTGATGTTCGGCAGGTAGATGGAATCTACTAGTGAGTAGGTAGTTTCCTTATACCTGTCTGTCAAACACCAGTGCAGAATGTGTTTCCTTTCTAATAAGAGGGCCCTGACCAAAAGACATTGTCATATCAATATTTGAGATGACTCATTATATGTTCACTGTCAAAAAATGGTTATTTTTAATCCCTTACATATTAAGAGTTTGTAACATTTATTCTTATCCGTTCAATGTATCTAGTTATATGAATTTGTATCCATCCTTTGGTCAACGTATGGATTTTCTAGCACGTCGGTTCGTCCTACCATTCTTCCACAAACTTCCATTTCGACTACTAGAATACTCGTCTAATCTACTCCTCAGTTCGTCTTCCCGAGTACTCTTCTACTCCTCCACACACGAATTCGTTTATCTCTGCATGTTTTTCTTTAGCCTCGACCCATTTCAGATTGATGTTCAGTTGAACTCATTTCTTGCCGCAACCGTTATTTTGCTGCTTGAGACAGTATTGCACAACGGTAAGTTCTTGATGTCGAGAATGTGGCTTATAGAGGCTCGGTTTCCAGGCTTGACAGTTGCGCTTCCGCCATCTCGCTCTCTCAGAAGTAAACTAGAGGTGCTACAGAATGGCACAGACTTTCTCGTAGTAAAGGTTTCTATTTTCTTTTTTTGGTGTGGACTGGTACTATACAGTCTTGCCCCTCCTTCTTGCCTGCTACCACATATCGCCGTCCAAAGTACATTTTAAAAAAATTCTCCAAATAGATTCCAAATAGTATAGCCGAAATATTACTTTAAGAATATTAAAAAGGCTAAAACCTCGTTTTAAATAGGAACTTTAATTGAAAAATATTGGTGACGGTTTTAAGAAAATGGCCATTAAGCATTACTGTAAATGCGAAATTTGGAGCTCTTTTTCACAAGAATCTCTTGAGCTTTGAAAAACGTCAATTGAAGTAATTTGAATTTGTACTCGCAATTTTAATAATGTATACAAATTGGTGAAAATATGAATATTAACGGTGCGAGAGATAGTTAAAAGAAATTACATCTGTGTAATTTTTGAAAAAACAATAGAATACACGGAAATAAAATCTACGTCATATTAAACAGTGCGATTAGCACTATGCGATGAAAAAATTTGAAGAAAATATTTATAGACATTTTTGAATAAGTGGCGTTTGAGCGTTTCTGAAAATGCGGAATTTTTTGTTCATTTTAACAAAAAACCGTTGAGTATTCAAGAAACTTTATTTGACATTATTAAATGCACATGTACTCATAAATCTAATAATGTGAAGAAATTGCCTCTAATGTAAATATTATCGACGTTAGAGACAAGTAAAAAAATTACATTTTTGTAGTTTTTGAAAAAATAACATACACGTATGTATACGAGAAAGTAATACTGAATGGTTTGGCTGGTGAGAGGGCGTACGCCCATTCAAGTTCTCGCTGGGAGGTATGCCTACCTACACACTCACCGTCACATTCAACTTTCCACTTACATTCCCACACACACTTTCACATCCTTAATCGAATCGACAAATATTCTAGATACTCGAGCTCTTCTGATACTTACGCTTTATGACACCGTGATTCCGCACGCAATTCGCCTGTATGAATTTCCTCTTATCCGACTTCTTCTCGTCTCTTTAGGTATACAAAGTGCTGTCTACTCGTTTTTCTATCTCCAGGTCTCCTTGTCAACACTTTAACCTCTTCATGCTAAACCGCGTCCATATCAATCCGTTATTTTCTGCACCAGTTCCATGACTAGATATTTTATATTTACCTGCTCCTCTACTATCTTTCTCTCCGTTCCTTTGTCCGTTTTATATAACCTGCTTCGTTCCTTTTTTCCCTAAACATACAACACCCTGCCAATACATATTGCTATTCGCAGTTCTCTGGCAGTCATTTATTTTAGCCGATTAACCCCGCATGTTCAGTTTTCATGCTCTTCCCCTCATTTTTCCAATATTGGCGCCCCTTTCCTTTTTTTTTTAATCCGCTACTTCAGCCAACGGTCTCTGCCTTACAACTTTTATCGTCCATCTTCCTATCCAGTAATATTAATAATCATTCTCACAATGATAGTGGATATCAACGCAACCTATTAAGCACATTCTCTCGCAAGTTCAACATGCCCACTCGCTCTCCCCTTAATCAGCCTAACACATACCCCTCATTCGGCTGCTTTTATCTACCATACTTCTCACCTACAATGCACCTACGCGAACGTAATTCGCATACCTACTCGCCTCAATGTAATCTATTATTACCTTTACACTACCTACGCACGGACTCCTTACTTAAACGCAAATTAATTTTTTAAAGGTATTCTCAACGACCGAAAAGACTGGACGAAATGGAGACTGCTAACTGCTGTTATGGCCAACCACTAACTCGAGATCCCTTCCACACTCTAAGGTATATTCTTATCACCATTTGTTTGCAAATTTCCATTATCAGTTCGTCTCTGTTGAACCTGTGTTCCCAAATCCACCCCTTGTTTACCCAACCTCCTAACATACAATCCCCAACTCCTGTACACAACCGTAAAACGAGGCATGAACCATTTCCTTCAACGATCGCACCAAGCTACTCGGCAAGCGGCGTTTTATCTCCGCTCCTTAAGTCAGAAGTGCGTCAACGGCGTTTCGCAGCGAGGGTAGGGCGCGGTTGCTCGTCGAAGATTCACGGGCAGAGAGCGTGCGCCTACCGGGTAGGCAACCCTTCCGACGTCGGAGCACTGCGGTACGGCCGCGCGGTACCATCGATTTCCTGGCGCGCCGCCGCCGACTGACTGCGCCAAGGCGCCCGCTGCCGCCGCACAGTGCGGCGTTGCGTGGATCCCAGCGAACTGGTTGTTCTGATGCTTCTTTCGAAGAAACTGATGGCAACGGGAAGATTGCTTGTATTGATAACAGTGCTTGTACGTTTGCTATGAACAGTTCATGAACACTATCTACTTGCATTTTTTTGTATTGGTTTCTTTTGCTCTCGTATTTGTGTAGAACCTACAGATATGGGAATAAAATAGATACACTGGCAAACAAAATGGTCTCTCCTCAGTGTCTTAATTAATATAACAGTGCATAAACAAAAGGGATTTTTCCCTCGGCTAGTGGAGTCGTTATCAATTTCTAGTATCATAACGAAATGTTACAGTTCAGTATATTCTTGAAAACGATTAGCGATGAATTCTGCATATGATACAGTAAATACTTGTACTTCTATAAATCTAAAGTGAACAATATGATTGAGGTAAAATAAGTTGAAACCTTATCATTTTATAATTTGGAAGCGACAAAAGAACATCTATTGAATAAAAATATTCTGAAAATGTCTTTCTTTGTTTGATTGATTTCAAAACACATGGCCAAATGTATAAAAATATAAAATTCATTTTCACTCTACTTTTATCATATTTTTCAAACTTCTTTACAAAATATATCGTTATCGTATCTTTGGTATTTAGGCAGTAATTTAGGCAGTATTTTCAGCACAATACCATTCATAATTGTACTTAGCACTTTAATAGCGAAATAGATTCATACATACTATTAGTCTTGATATATTATTTTTAGTTCTTTCGGATCATTGAAACATTTTTATGCAGTGTCATGCATTAATTGTGAATATTAAAAATACAAATAGAATAGTGCAGTTTAGACCTTTCCGATCAGTAACATTACACACTGTACGTTGTCGTCCCCCACTCCCGCTGCCGCCGGTGCTGCTGCCATTAGGCCTAAGCCCCAAGTATTTAAAAGCGAACGGCGGCGCGCCGATGCTCCGTGGCCCAGCAGGGGATTCCCCGGCCGCCATTGCTGCAGTATTTCGCAAAGCGCCCTCGTGGGAAACGTTTAACTTAATTGCGGACGTTGATGGCTCAGTTCACGGTACATATTCTCGTTCTACGGCCTCTTCAATACCTCTGCCCTGACATGACAACTCTCTGCAGCATCACGCTAATTGAAAAACGCAGTCAAGTCCGTTTTAATGAAATCCCAAAATTAAACGCAAAAGGTCACGGTGACATTCTTTGATAAATTATCTAGATGCTTTCCACGTAGAGTTCATTATATTTTCATTATTATACCTCCCATTTCTTGATTAGCCACACTCATTACCAGGATCATATCTTCATCTTTATGCTAGGCGTGTAATATTTTATCTTTTCCTTCTGTAGCCTGGCGAAATGGGATTTACAGCACTTTATACGACGAGCAATACATGAGAGTAAGTTGGACTATAAAGATATAAACCCACAGCAAAGTCGTTTTAAAGGAAGGGTGAAGCTCCGACATAATGAAGGGTGGAGATAACTGTTCCGTGTGTGCGCTGTGCGCCAGCCTGACGGCGGGCGCCATGCTCAGCGCTCGGGTTAATTTCCATGCTTACAAGGTTTA
Organism: Teleogryllus oceanicus; assembly: GCA_964035755.1. NCBI lineage: Eukaryota > Metazoa > Arthropoda > Insecta > Orthoptera > Gryllidae > Teleogryllus > Teleogryllus oceanicus. Next base: position 170,271,761 of record CAXIVR010000002.1, read on the forward strand.
CGGTTGAGCCTTACGTTGAGAATGGTTAGTCGAGCAGCAATGGAAAAGAATTATAGCGACGAAGAAAGTTTCTGTTGTTGCCATCGTCAACATGACCGACGCTGTCCTCTGTGTTTTTAAAATATTGTCATCAAAATGTCATGAAATGACTGCGGTTGGGGATCCTTTTTGGCGTATGATGTCAATTCATACAAACGGTGAAAGTACAATGAACATTCTTGTACATTTAAATGGTATGGATTTGTAATTAAGTAACATTATACCTTTTCTTCAACAGATTAAATAGTCGAGATAGTGTTATAGTTTTAATATCATGTTAGCCCTCATTTGTATTGGGTGACATCACTCGCAGTTTCGATGCAGAACAAGGGAAAATGGGATAGTCGATGCAATACAATGGGGAACTCAGCTGGACACGAAAATTCTCAACTGCTTCAGTCGGATATGTGAAGTCTGTATCTGAGTTTGTACTGCCCGAGCTTGTATCTAATATGTTACAAATTTCCCTATCAACTCTTTCTCTTAATTACTAACATGATGTTTGTCTGTTTAGAGTTGAAAATAAATATTTTTAATTTATATAATGTAGAAAACTGCATCTTCTTTCCTTCGTCCACCTTCCGCGTTCGTATGGAACGATGCTTTCTTTCCATTGAAGAAGATTGGAAAATGTTTCAATGAATACCTTAACAAGTCGGCCATGGACCCTGCGGCTTCTTTGCTCATCTAGGTCTCATTGTCGTCCTTTTAACCGAGCGATGCAATAATCTCCCACCTGCATATGACGCGTATCCCATTCACCAAGAAAAACTCGGTCAACCTCGGAGGATTCGGAATACAGCAGCGCTGTGTGACTCCCTCAAGACAAGGAAAGCGTTTCTGAGTGACATAAATGAAGTAATAATAGTTATTTATAGATATGATAAGTCATCTTATTAAAATTCGCTTGTGGAGAATTATCAAACGGGGCCGTTACGCCTAGTTTTATTACCCAATGAGTGTTGTAATAAGACGCGAATGCAATGCACCTTTTGGAATTTTATCTACTTTGCAACATATACATTTTACACATGTATCCACTTTGTAAAAGCTCCAAAGTTCTAGGTCGGTCTCACCTGTTTCTCGGAGGAGAATTCTAGCAGCGGCACCGGGAGCGGTGTCTTAATGCATCAACCGATGTCACTGCAGAGCCTCTGACAGGGAGGTTCTAGGTTCGAATCCTGACGGCGACAGGATTTTCTGCACTAGGTTGCCAGCTAGGTCGAATTCAGTCGCTGTCTGGAAGATAATTCTAGCGGCTGGATGCTTTGATCGGTAGTTTTCCGTGGTTTCAACGATCAACACTAGGGAAGACCGGAGCTGTACCTAACAAACGGTCACGGAGCGCGCGAATTAGGACGGGCAATTATCATTCAGTTGACGCACATGGAAAGAAATATAACAATCTATGTATTATAATGGTTGTTCAAATTTGTTTTTGCACAAGGTGACACTGATGTAAATAATTGTTAATAGGAGTCATGAATTATCAGAACACTTATATTCTAATAATTATTTTTAAATAACTGATACCAGTTTCGTAAAGTTTGACTTTAGATAACCCAAGTGGATAAATAACATTAAAATGCAGAATTTCAAAACTGAGTCCATCGTTCTAATTTTGTATCATTGAGTCGTTGTTACGAAATGAAAATAGAACTTGGTACGAGTGTATCAACTCTAAGAGATACAACAATTGAGTATGTAGTGTGTTGCTATTGAGGCGAGTTTTGGTTGAGAGAAGCGTTAAGAATTGAGAAGAAATGGAGGCATGACGATTAAGTCGTAATATTTAAAGTGAAATACTGTCTAAATACTCAATTAGTAGCATCTTCACGAGATTAAAAGATTGGTGAAACTTTGGGGCAAGAATTAGATATAATTAATCGGTGGTTCAAGATTACAGTACAACATTTCCGCGAAAGCGGAGCAGTTGAGTTTGACGATTGATTAGCTATCCAGAACTTACGTACAATATATTTTCGTATTGTGTGAATTTTACTTTATCTGACATTGCCTCAAGAGTGAAGTGAACGGACAGTGACATTGGGCAGTGGAAAGCATCAGCAGCTGAATTATATTTGAAATACCCACAATTACGGGCGCCTGAGGGAGGAGACATTATTGCGAGACGGAAGTTAATTATATATGTAACTGGCGTCAGTCCGAGAAGAGCAGCTGGAGCGGGGACCATTTTCACTTCATCAATGTTCCAGCGTTGTTGTCACTTCGCGTCCCTTCTGCGCGGCACCCACTACCTTCGCTTTTGTCCCCCGCTCCCATTTCTCCTATCACCCCCTCCGCCCCCTCCGCCCCCACCGCCCCGATCGCCCCATCGCCTCCACCGCCCCCCCACCGCCAACCCCACCTCCCCCACCGCCGCCCCACCCTCAGTGTCCCCACCGCCCCACCGCCACCGCCCACACCGCCCACACCGCCCACACCGCCCACACCGCCGCCCAACGTAGTTCATGTGAAATCCGCGTTGACGTGTTCCGCGTTGACGTGTTCGACCACACGCCCCCACCGTGGACTTCAACAAAACCTCGAACGCACAGCATGCCTCCCACTACTACTTTTGTTAATTTGGACCATTTGGTGTCATTAATAATAGAGACTTACAAATATAAATATTTGGGACTTGCAATGCTACTTCACGGTCCAGATGCAAACGAGTGAAAATATTAAAATGTTGCTCCCAAAACAAAATTGAGCGGAAAATACGCTAGCATTCCCTCGTCTATCTTACTATAATACTAAGCGAAACATTTCTAATATTGTAAGGCTGATGGTAACCATTAAAAAATGTTCATAAGGGTTACCTATTTCCTTTTAAAAACATATCGAAAACACCTATGTTTTTGTTTTGAATCGAAGCATGTCATATTTTCATCTTTATATCTTTACAATAATTATTATTTATTTGTTCACACGATGATTTGATCGCCATGTTTGTTAGTTAAAACTCTGGAGATCAATATGAGCTAATGGAAGTTGATGCAGTACTAAAATTTTGCCTTCTAATTTTGCTTTCGAAATATTCCAATATTCCAAAGTTCTAAATTATAATTTTGTAAGCTATTTAAATCTAGATTTTGAATTCACATATTATTTTGTAGAAAACTACAAAAAATCTAGTATTTGTGTTTTTTCTTATTCTTCCATTCATGACATTCATATAAATCGGCAAATGTAAGCCTGAAATTGGCAGAGTTAGTGATGTCAGAGGTTTGGCTTTCAGTTTGCACAAACCACGATGCTCGAGCGAGAAGCTCAATGTGATTCAATCTTTTCGCATTCGTAGAATGACTTCTGACATTCGGTAATGAATCCAATTACACGTCAGTTGAGAGGATAAACCCAGATTTTCTGGGTCTCCCTTCATTTATATGCCAGCCAAATATTGAATTCACTATTTGAAAATATGAAAATTCCGTTACATCGGCCTTTTATTCCTTTTGACCGCTTCAATTTTATATTTTATTTTATTTCGTATGAAAAACACTAAGTTTGTTTTTAGCATTGGGGACTAAAAACGATTATTTGCATGGCGGTTAAAAGATATTCCTGAGTGATACAAATGGCAGGCAAGAAGGTGAAAATGAGCAAAGTGATTATTCGTGTTACGATTTCAGTATTGCGCTTCGATTTTATGAAACTGAAAAACAATAACTCTGTGAAACATATTACAATATTACTTATTCTAGATTTACTTTCGTGTACCAGTAATGGAGATAAAAACGGGGGCGTCGACAAGAAGAATAATTAAATATTATTTTTTTCTTTCGCATGGTACGAGGTTTTTCGTTTGTTTTAGAAGAATTTCATGGCATCATATTGATTGCGAGTAATCTTCAGTGTATTTGGTAGCACGTATTCACAACCATGCAATATCATTAATTTAAATAGAGATTAGTGGAAAATAAATAAAACACCATTTTATTCTCGGAATACAGGTGCTTTAAGTCGCTGTCTGGTTAATCGACTCAGTTAATTCTCATTCATTAATTTTCCAGCCAATTATCCAGAATAATATTGTTTTCGGTAATTCAATCAGTTTTGTTTTATCTCTTTTAATTTCTTTAAATCCATTTGAACTCGATATTTGCAATACCAGTAAAGTTAAAAAACAAATTCTTAAAATTACTTGGTACTTCGCCGTCTTCAAGCTCGCAAAGAGAACCTATTTAGATTTCAGCCCGTGCAAGAAATAACACGTGAATCCTTTTATCGTAACTTTACCAACATTAGCATCCCGTTGGCGGTGAAATACCATACCCCTGTGGTGTGTTGCGTCGCCTGGAAGAGCCTCGAGGTAATTGCAGTATCGGGTTCCAAACCCCTCGCCGGCAGACCGGTGCGCGACGTGTCGCGGTGAAGCGGCAGTGGATTACAGGCTTCGGAGGCGGCGACACCGGCAGGCGGGGGGGCGTGGGGGGGCGGCGGGTTCGGGGGGAGGCGACGCGGCCCAGAGGAGGTAGGAGAGGCCAGAACGAAGACGAAGAGATGAGACGGCAAGATGGGGGGATGGAGGTGATGATGAGGGCCGTGAAGGGGAAGTCGAGCGCGAAGGCGATGACGAGGGGGACGGAGGCGAGAGAGGATAGAGGCGAGAGGGGACGGGGCGAGAGGGGACGGTGGCGAGAGGGGACGGTGGCGAGAGGGGACGGTGGCGAGAGGGGACGGTGGCGAGAGGGGACGGTGGCGAGAGGGGACGGTGGCGAGAGGGGACGGTGGCGAGGGGGACGGGCGGGGGGGGTGGGGATGGCGAGAGGGGACGGTGGCGAGAGGGGACGGAGGCGAAGGTGCGGGGACCAAGGCAGGGGTGAGAATGAAGGCGGAGGCGAAGGTGAAGGCTGGCGAAGGCAAGGGAAGGGAAGTGCGGGCAAAGGCAAGTGTTGGGGCCAAAGCAATGGACGATTCTGGGGGCGGAGGCGTGGGTGGGGGCGGGGATGGGGCGTGGTGATGTCAGGCGCATACCCAGGCAGGGCGTTGACATTGTGGGCAGCAGGGGCGAGGAGAGAGCGCCGTTCGGCACCCGACCAGGGTGGTGGGTCATGTTGCCGTGTCCGCTGTGGGGGGAGATGCGCCGTGACAGCGAGGGAGGGGTCTCCTCGGTTCGATTCCCAGCGGCGGTGTTCGTTACGCTCCTGGGCGCCCTTCGCGCGTGTTCAGAATTGGACCTCCCCGAGCCCCGTTGCCACCTACCCTGGAGGCACGTTGGATTTGAAAGTGGAGACTGCTTTTGGATATGCACGCCTACAATGAATAGATGTAAATAATTCATAATACATTTATTCGTAATGAAGGGATTAATTTATTTAATAATTGTGTTGTTAATATTTACGCGTCTATTATTTTCAGATCCTTGTTTACACATGTATTTTCACACATTTAACACATCTCTATTTCTCTAGAACTAGTAGCGGCTTCTATCCAGTGCAACTTTTAAGTAATATTTTAGTTTTTGTGATTAATATTGTTGTAAGAAATGCTAATTCGTTTTCGTGGTAAATCTTGAGTGAAATTACTTTATTATTCTCGCAGACAACTCTTGTTTTGCGTTTACACCTGAATATAAGGCAACGACAATCATCTACCTTTACACGTTACTGACGGTTATATGTAATCGACCAATACTTAAAGAACATTTATCTTATTGAGTGATAAATCTTCGCTGGCTCCTCTCCTCCTCTCTTTTCTCTCCCCTACTTTTCTCTTCCTATTCCTCCATTACTTCCTTTCCTTTTCTATCTATTTCTATTTTTATTTTTTTTTCCCTTCCAATTTACCAATTTTCAGATACCCTATTCTTTCACTTAACCGATGTCTGTTCGCTCTCGTTTCATTTCCAGGGTGAGATAAGGATGAATAGTTCATAGTTAGGTACAGAAGAGGCATCGATGCGAAAGGGATCAAAAAGGGCTGATGTGAAGAGTAAAAGGAGGGATACTGTATAATGTTATAAGTAATGAATACGTTAGACGAGCATAAAATGATTCAAATAAACAGTTTTAATGGTAATATTTAAGGATTAGTATACTATTTGGATTGCTGAATGTAACTGAGGAAAAAGAGGATGATAGTCTCCGAATGAAATATAATTATCCCTGCTCTTGTATGAGACATATGAAAGTCGGAATCATTTGGCTGGAGTGGACATGATAGTTTTTTTTCCTATTCAATCTTCGTAATTCTTATTGTTTTAACTGTATTATGTTAGAAAATTTTAGAGTAATGTAATGTTGTTCGAACAGAGAACTTGATTGACAGTGCATGAAAGTCATACCTGGTTTCTGTTTCAGTTCATTGATGACGTTGATACGAGATACTTACGAGTACATTCAGTACAAAAATTTGTTTTATATTTGCACGTTATACAATTCTGTTTTGTACATATAGAACGTGAAGTTTGTTGTATACCTCATTTTACATTTTGTAACAATAAAGAAGGCTGGTTTCGAAACCCTAAAGTTATTTTAAAACACATTGTCTTTAGAAATTACTTGAAAAGACTTAAAAGTAACATATGTTTAAATATTTCCCAACAGTGAACCATGTAAATCAAATGAAAAGTCATTCACTGGTTTGCAGTAAAAGGAAAAACCGGAATACGAAGGAAAATCTATAATAAAAAACGCTCAAATCTAGTTGTAATTTATAGCGAATAGAGAAAATAATTTTTAGCGGACCGCAAACATAAATCACACCGCTATAAATGTCAAAAGATAAGTCAAACAGCTTTGCTCATATACACAACGCTTACAATCCATCTCTACTAATTCAAGCGTATTTATGACAACGTCGACCCTTCCAGTTGGCACTGGGCATTAACATGACTGTTTACATTATTTCACGGGGTCACAAATTATTTACCTTCGGCTTTCTTTCGACTCTCGCGCCAATGCACGCGGGGTTGGCTTCCGCAGAGGACGAGGCAAGTGCATATGCAAACGCGACATTCCGTGCTCTGAAAGAGCCTTCTCATGGGGAGGTACACGGATGGGAAATCTCCATGAACGAGCTCGCGTCTGCAAACATTTTTATGGCACCGCGATAAAAAGAGAGTAGGAGGTGACTCGGCACGAGAAGCGTGTTACCGTATGCTATTGTGAGTCATTAATTATAAATATTCGGCGGCAATTATTACATGTTATGTAGTGTGAGCTGAGGCGTTGCTACTAGTTACGCGTGCTAAAAAGTTCGCGGAAAAAGTATGCGTAAAAGTTTTTGTAAACTGGTATTCATACACCAAGAAATGTATTTTGACTTGGCTTACGAACAAGGAATATGAATTGTAATAAGGCGCGCACGAACACTGTTTCTCATACTTTTTGTGGTGTTTCAAATGGCTATTTTTTCGTTCTAACTAATAGTTTGTGAAACATTCCGAAGCGTGCACAAAACGTAGCGAAGAGTGAGTGAAATATCTTTGGGTCAATATGTGTTAAAACAAATACACGCGATACACACTTGAGGTGATTCGCCCACTTGTTACGTACATATTACTCTTTCGAAATATATATACGCTGCTGTAAAATCTAATGAACATGATGCAAAGTAGCCTCTGAGAACCATTGCGTGAAATCTCAAGAATTCAGTCACGGATCACGTGAAGTGTAAAAGCTCACAATGGGAGACGATTAAAAAAAATAAAACCTTCTTTTGCTATCTGGCTCCCAGACGCTACAAAACCGAAGGAGTACCGAACCGAAATACTGTTGAAATAGCTGTCTCTTGATGAAATAACTACGATTGAACTGTGCCTGCGATTTATTTTCTACTTCACTTGTTTCGTAACAAGTCACAATTTTAGTTAATATGTGATTGCTGAATAAATCTAATCTTGCACGGACCATCCGGAAATTTACTCACCGTCTTCAATGCAATCTACTCTGTGCGCTATAAACTTTTAGTTTCTCGAATTGTAGTATTATGGAGTAAATATGTATACATTGTCTTCGGATCTGGCTAATTCCCAAATTTGCTGGATATCCGAAATGACCTTTATCCGAAATGGCTGAAGAAATCCGAAATGGCTGAAAAATCCGCTGAAGCAAACTTTGAACTTAAGACGGATGAAGTTGTCGTTAGCTGATACGAGGTTATTAAAGTAAGCAAGTACGTTACGGCGATGAGGAATAGTAAGTACAGTGATATAAACGGGGATGACACAGCTGGAGGGAAGTTTATAAAGTGAGTGAGGGGAAGGTGTGAAAGTGTCGAATACCCTTGTATCGGTCTTAAATTTCCATTTTCACGGTACTATCTGACGTGTACGTTTGTACTATGTGACCAGACCGGTTAAAGTTTTACACGTGTCACTGTTTTTAACTTACATTTGTCTGTGAAAGCTTTGTTTGACATTTAATGTATCGCAACTGCCAGCTCCACACGCTCATAATTTTCGTAGGTATTTTGAGATTAAATTTCGGTCTTGAGAAGTTTACGCGCATGGCCTCAGATTAGGATTAAAACTTATATGTTTGTAATGTAACATTAATGAATTTCGAAGTAATAGAACCTCTGCGATCTTTTCTTTGAATGTGTTTTGCAACTACACATGGAAACTGGTATAAGCGTGTTTAAAATCCGTCTCCGCTAATGAAAAGAATTCATCTTTGTTTTCTCAGGGAGTGGGGAGTAGTCTTTTACTCGTCACACTTCAACATTCTTCAATGTTTCTATCCTCTTCCGTTCTTTAACAGAGTACTGGATACCAGAGAGTTTTCCTTTTGTTTCTGAACTCTTGAAAGAATGTATTGAATTATCTCTGTCAATATAACACGATTTGTGGAAAAATTTATCATTGGTTCTCATGCAGAGAAGTACTATTGCGATGATTAAGCACGTTTACGTTTTATCATGATATTGCTGTTCGTGAAACGCGGAAATGGATCATATGGAAATGGAGCATTAGTTACGTATTTCCCATAAATTCAGATCATGGGAAAATCAGAGTGATTTTCGGTGTTCTGAATTGGATAAATACTAAACAATGTTTTTTTAAATTTATCTGATAGATATGTTAGAGCAGTCGTTAAAACAATCTTTACAATTTGAGATGGCACAAACCTCACAATCTGCCACATAAATCAATTTCCATACACGAACACACACACAACACACACACCTTCACGTACACATACCATTCATATAAACAGACCTACACATTCTCACATGCATAACCCCTTCTTTGGCCAGACATTCAAGTCAAAAACTCCAAGAGAGCGCATACAGAACGACGGGTTGTATTGAAAATAAAAAACAAAACAAGTTTGTCCGTTGCGTCCACACATGATACGATCTGCACTGCCCCGCGTCACGTATCAGCCATCGGCGTTTCTTCGCACGCCGCTCGGCGCCCACGCCACGTCGCCCCCAACCACGCCAACTTCGCCTCGCCCTCCCCCAAACAAGGCAGCGCGCTATGACGTCATTAAGTTGCGCAAGATGGCCGCGCCGTGAGGTGGACCCTCGGCAGTAAAGCGTGACGTCACTGCCGAATGGCGACGCGGATTGGGTGACGGGAGGCACGCGGTGGCTCGGGCTAAAGGGACAGTGTCATGGAAGGAAGGGGTGGGTGTAAGTGTGATACGGATGTGAAGGTGGGGGGCCAAGGGGGGGGGGGCGGGGCAAGATAGGGAAGGTGCTAAGTGCGGAAGATGATGAGGGCAGTAGGACCGACGAAGAGAGCAGGAAGGCATGGGTTGGGTGGCATAGACAGCGGAGACTTCAGGTGCCCTGCGGGTGTGGGAAAGACGAGTGTGGCAGTAGAAATAGTACAAAAAAGGTGGTGGGTCAGCAGATATTGGCACATGCGGCTAGGCCACTAGACACGACAGGAAGGGAGGGGAAAGAGAGGTGGGGGGGGTGGAAAAGGGGGGGGTAGAAGGAGGGCAGGGCTTGGATGGGGTAGCAAGTGTGGAATGGCGGTGTGGTGGCATAGCAGGTGATCAATGTGGTGGCGTGAGCGCCTTGGGTGACGAGGGCGGTTTGGGTGTAGTGGACAGCGTGCGGAATGGATGGTTGGGTAACAGCAAAATGAGCGCTATGATGATGCCGGAATCGGCGGTGTGATGGCGTGGCGGAAAGGGTATAAACAGAGGATGGTGTGTGGTGTCGTTGGTGCCTTGGGCAGCGTGGGCAGCTTGGGTGTAGTAAACGGCCTGGCGGAGTGAACAGTGGGTGGGGTGGGGAGGAGTGGCCAGCTTAGGCAGCATGGCCGGTCTGGCGGCATGGGTGGCGTGGATGACGTTTGTGGCGGTAGGTGGCGTGGGTGGCATTGTCTGGCGTGGGCGACTTTGGGTGGCGTGGGTGGCGTTGGGTAGCGTGGCAATCGTAGGTAGCGTTCGGTAGCGTAGGAGGCGTGGTTTGCGTAAATGGCGTGGTGGCGTTGGGTGGCGTGGGTGACTTTGGGTGGCATTGTGTGGCGTGGGTGGCCTTGTCTGGTGTGGGTGGCGTTGGGTGGCGTGGGTGGCCGTGTCTGGCGTGGGTGGCGTGGTCTGGCGTGGGTGACGTTGGGTGGCGTGGGTGGCGGCGGCGAGCGCAGTGTGACGTGACGTAGGTAACGACGTCGTCGAGGGAACGAAGGTGGTGAGGGCCGCAGTTTTTCGAGAGTGGCCAGCGTTTGAGCACCGTTGGCGCGCGTTTTGGCAGCTGCGCGCAAGGGGAAGTAAAGAACGAATCATTAATGCACGCGTTTTATTCGCTCGTTAGCAGTTCGTGGATAGGTTTCTCTTTAATGAGGTAATGCATTTTTACAGCGGGGCCGCGTGTCGACGGAGAATCGATGAGCCCCAGCTCAAATTCTTCTCGTAGTTTCGCCAGCTGCGCCGCCATCGGTAAAAAATGGAAAGGAATTTTTTTTGCAGGGATGTCTCCATATAACTGGGACGTTGGAAGTTTTTCAAGAGATAGCACGCTACTGGAGATCCTGGCTGTAAAATGAACAGTCGGCTGCGTGGCTGTTCTTTGCATGTTTTCCTTACATATCGTTAATTTTTTTTCGCCGCCTCTTATCTAAGTAGACTATCAAAGTGGTTTTATGGTTTGATGATGTCATTACTGATTCGACGTTTCATTTTATAATTTCTTCGTGTTTGAAAAGGCGGCGGTTTTTGGACTAGGACCTGGTAAACAATTTCTATTCTTCCTTGGTAATTTTATTTTTATTTGGTTTTCTTTTGTTAACACAGCCCATTTTCCACTGAGTGACACTCGGGAAGTATGTTAAATTATTCTTAAAGCGCCTTTCGAGCTGACTCTCGTATTCCAGTGAAACTTATAAAGATTTTTGTATTTTTACACGTGAGGTTTTCAAAACGGGCCCACGGGCTTATCGAGTTTTCTCAGCTTTCTCTCTAACGGACGAGAACGAGAATTTCTTCTACCTACAAAAAACAGTATACAGTTACAAAGATATTTCAACTTATTCACTGTTTTAATCCGTTCAGAATCGCTGGTAAGCATTTTTAAGTGATTCTTGTGTAGGTTTCCGTACTTTCTCTGATACTTTTAAATATTTTGATATTTCTCTCTTTAATAGTTTTCATTGTTACTTTAATATGAATTTAACCTTTAGATATCGTAATATCAAGCAGTACGTAACGTACCAGGTATGTGGCACCCCCAAATAAATATTTAGGCAATTGTATAAATGTGTGAAGAAATTGACTTGATATAATTTCTACATATTTGATTTTATTGAAGGTAGTCTGTAAGAAGGTAATAAATAAGTTGACGTTACATCCTCCTACCTCCCCACGCCCAAACAGGTATCTCTAAACGTAAATAACTACTAAGACACTCCCTACCATCATTGTACAAACTAAATGGGCTGAGAAGCAACATACGCTGCATTTAGCAGCAAAGCATCATTGCTTAACGTAGTGCAAGTGCACTCTAGCCATAACCGCCTCAGCTTTGGCAGCGGCTCTTCTAAGGCGATGAGGTAGAAAGATAATGATAATGTCGATGATGAATAAGGCGAGAGAAGTGGAGAGTGGCACTGGGATAATGGGTGCATAGTAAATTGTTACCTCTCTAACATGAATGGGCGAACCTATAGCCACTCCTCTTCATGACAACACTGGGCAGCAGAGTGGTTTTATAAATCAACTTCACGTATTAGCTCTGAAAGAATAAAAGCTTAGGAATACTCTAAGCTTTTGAAAAATATGGGAAAATGGAAAAAGCAGTAGTAAATATTCAGCTGATGAAAACCACACAAAACGGTTTGCGAAGAAACACTGTACTGCTCAAGTAAAAATGAAATACTCTCAGACAACACTATATTAAATTAAATATTTTAACAAAACGAATACTGAAATTATATATAAATTAATGTAAAATAACAATTCGTTACGTACCAAGAATATTTGCAAAATTGCTGTTCCATACCTCAAGTGAATAGCAAATATTTAATGGTGGTAATGGCTATGTTGGTGAGTAGTTGGTGAGCAAATACCTCTCACACGGACGATTATGCATGATTTCCTTACAATTTCTGCGCGCATCAGTATCAGTAGTGTAGACAGACTAGAAGACGTAAGAAACGAGTGGTGCTGCAACTGCACATACCTTCTCGCAGTTCTAATTTTTGCAATTGTTAAATATTCAGAGTTTTCATAGAAAATCAGACCTATGCCATTTTTAAGCGACATTTGCTCTCCCCGTAAAAATTTAAGGAACGAATTTAAAATTGTTTTGAAGAAAAATAAATTGCTATTTCATCCAGATATAACGCAAAAACTATTGCTTAAAATATACATTCTTATTTATATACATTTATAGAACAGTTTTACTTAACAAAAAAAAGATCATTAATATGTACTTGTGCGATATTAATTTTTTGCTACTCTTGAAAATACTATGTTCCCAAAAATAAGGTACCAGTAACAATTTTACCTTTGCTGCATACAAGAAAAACATTTGGAATCGATTTTTGTTAAAATAATTGTTTAAAAATGCCAATATTTCAGACAAATTGTGCAAAATACTCATATTTTCGAGAAATTGTACAGAAACGTATTTTAAATCTGACTTCGGAAACCGTTTTATTAAAGAAAATAATTATCTTCGATATAATAGTTGTAGGGAGACCCTTAAAAAATTGAAATTTCTCAATTAAAAAAATAGCTTTCAACTAAAATAAAACTTTTGCCATTTTCATGAGGACCTGCTATACAAGAACAAATTTTAATACGAAAACTGTGGAGCCAGAACATTTTAAAAATATGCTTGTTACTTTTAAGATATCCGTTTCAAACTCGCAAGGGTTAAAATTCGATCAGAATGATAGAGCAATATCAATTTCTGAGAAAATCTGGGCAGTTCAGGCGCTAGTATTGACGACAGACTGGCGGAGTGCGACAGACGGGCCAGCAAGCGGGAGGACGAGAGAGGGTGAGAGAGAGGGAGAGTGAGAAAGGGGAAGAGCGAGAGAGAGAGAGAAAGGGGAGGACGAAAGAGAGAGAAAGGGGAGGGGAAAGAGAGAAAGAGAGAAAGAGGAGGGAAAGAGAGAGATAAGGGGAGGGCGAAAGAGAGAGAGATAAGGGGAGGGCGAGAGATAGAAAGAAAGGGAGGGAGAGAGAGAAACAAAGAAAGGGAGGGAGAGAGAGAAAGAAAGAAAGAAAGAAAGGGAGGAAAGAAAGAAAGGGAGGAGAGAAGAAAAAGAAAGGAGGGAGAGAAGAAGAAAGGAGGGAGAGAAAGAAGAAAGAAGGAGGGAGAGAGAGAAAGAAAGGAGGGAGGGAGAGAGAGAGAAAGAAAGAGAGAAAGGGAAGGCGAGAAAAAGGGAAAGAAAGGGGAGGGGGGGGGAGAAGAGCGAGGGCAGGGGGGGGGGGCGGTCGAGGGAGCAAAGAGTTCGGGAGAGCGCGTGTGGGCGTGAGGGAGCGCCGGCGGCTGCGGGGCGTGGGGGCTTCGACCGCGCGGCGGGTGGGGCGGGGAGCGGGCGTTGGCGGCTGGATCGGCGCCAACGCGACGCAGGGGGCCGCATCGCCAGATACGCAGTTGTGCCGCATAAGGTCATAAAGGAGGCACGCGCCCGACGCCCCCCGCCAGCGAGTCCCGGCTGCGGCGCACGCCCCACCCTCTCATTCCCTCCCAACGCCCTCTGCCCGTTCCACCATCGCCGCCCTTCCCCTTCTTTCCTGCCCGGGCTGTCTCGTTGCATTCTGCCTTGCAGTACTCGGTCCCCGCACCTCCCACTCCGTCCTTCCCCACGCCATTCTCCTCTCTCTCTCCCGACCTTCACGTTCCTCAATCCAATCCCCCCTCCCTGCCCTGCACACACGCCCCCGATCATTCCCTATCACCCCCCTGCCCCACAAACCACCCCCCCCCCCACACACCCAAATCCCGCTCTGTGCCACACATGCACTCACTCCCAACCTGACGCACCCACTCTGCCCATACACTTCCTCCCAACAGCTTTAGTTGCTTCTCTCCCGCTCTCGCATTCCGGTTCCGAAGACCCGCCTCGCCCCACCTCACTAGCCTCTTCTTGTAACCTATCGCCCCGCCCCCCGCCCCGCCAGACTCGGCCTTCTCCGTCCCACCCCGTCCCACTGCGCCTGCCTGGAAATTGATAGATGGCCGCCCCTATCACCCGACAGGTTGTTGTTCGCGCCGCCCAACTTCCCCGTCCCGGAGCGCTCCTCTCGGGAAGGGGATTCGCGAGTTCTGCTCCCGGAGCACCCGGTCCAGACGGCGGATGCGCGGCGCAGATTCATGGTTTCTGCCGATCCCAAATCTCTTCTCGGGCGACCGGAGCGAATACGTCACTGAACGCGAGACTGACGGCTTTTGAAACGAGAGAATCTAGAAAAACTCTCCTGACTTCTTGTTGGTTGCCATTTGGAATCGTGTGGCAATATAGGGATGATACTTATTATTCATATTCTTGGTTTACCAGGTATTTATGGCGGCGTTGCTTTGAAACAATATTGTTGCTTCTATTACCCAAAATGATCGACCTGACAATGCAGGAAAATAATATTCTCAATATTTGCTTTTTTAATTTTTCTACTCACTTTTGGGAGGAAATCATTGCATGCATTCAAGTCACTAAAGTACACTACATGCAAAAGCGGAATTTAGTTGTGGCAATAGATATCTCGTAGTTCATGTTAGAGTGAGTATCCACAGATAAAAAAAAAGTAGTTTCAATAAAACATTAAATGCATACGAAATCCAAGCCTAGTTTTCGGGGATAATTTATTTGTAGTAAAACATTATTGCTGTATAAATCATTTGTGATATATTTTTTTCTATTATTTACTGGCAGTGTACGAACACCAAAGTAGCCGAACAAAATTTCAAAATCATCAGTTTTAAAATTAACTGTGAGAAAATGATGAGAGCTAAATGTTACAATTGTGTATTAAGAAACAAATTATTTTATTAATAATTTTTCACATTTCTTTCTCGGAAGTTATTTACTGTTAAATTCTGGAACTTTTTTGAAAACTAATTTTTTCGGCTAATCTGTTGCAATTTCCCTCTGTGTGTTAATTAATGAAAAACTGATATTACGTCCATTAAAAATATCAAAAATACTTTCTACGAGTAAGGCCAGTTTTATTTGTTCAGCAATAACAGAGAAGGAAATCTTATTTTCCAAGTTGCGAAAATGTAATAGTCGAAACGATGCTGCGCGGAATCAATCAAACTGCTATATGTCAAAGACAATTTGACCTCTAAGCTAAAACTTTACAAAAGTTTCTGTGAGTAATGTACAACTCAGAGAACAAAGTTTCATCAAAATCCAGAATAGAAGCACCGGGTTCTTTTACATGGAATGACCCTTTTTCTACCTCCAGAACAATTTTTCACTTCTCTTGTTCAAAAATTACACATTAACTCAAAACCGTTACGATATCAAAAACTGTGTAAGGATATATCTCAAAGAATAATTTATTACCTTTCATTTAAAACCAAACGTAAGGAGTCTGTACAAGGGGTTTCAGATTCAAAACAGAAATTGCGTCCGAACGGTTTTCCATACTTGTGTGTCATTACGACCCCGGTATATTATACTGTGGAAGGAAAGGTTTCTCGTGATATGGGAGACATGCTTTCAACGCCTTTTGACTGTCAAACCTCAGCCTTTCAGAAAAAGGATAGACTGACCTGTAGCGAGAGTAAATCACTGCAAATTGTAATACTGAAATTCTAGCCTCGCAAAGTGAATATATATTGTTACTACTTTTGTCTAAGAAATCCCACAATAAGTATTATTATTTGCTAAATATAAAACTCTGGAAGGAATACATTTTCTTAAAAGAAACTATAGAATATTTTGAAACAAATTTCTTCGCAAGTGTCACAGAGCGCAAATGCATTACTGGTAATGTTTTACTATTTCTCAGTAGATGTTATTGCAGGACACCAATAGCAGTTGCCAAGATTCCGTTCTGCAGGGCTCGCTGCAATAAATATGAGACCTAAAAACCACTCGGACAACATACACTTGGTTCCACTGTATCGGCCAACATATTTATCGCTTCTTTGGAACGGGCGGAACGTCGGCGCATTCGTCATTCTTTGAGGGAGAAAAAAGACTGTCGACTGCGTTACGACCCAGAAGCACCACCTCGCCTCCGCAGACGCGGAACGCATTTTACGTGTGCACAACGCACCCTGGTGCGCAGAGGGGTAATTACCCGGAAAATGTTGAAAAGAGTTCACGACCGCCCTTGCATCTGCTACGGAGTCACATAGCACCCTCCAGGGTTACGCTATTTTGAAATACCGTACCGGGAGTGGTGGCTCAGTGCACAACTGATGTCATTGCAGTGCCTCAGACCGGGAGATCTTAGGTTCGAATTTCGACAGCGGCAGGATTTTCGACACTAGCTTTACAGCCTAGGTCCAATTCAGTCGCTGTCTGGAGGAGAATTCTAGCTGCCGACTGCACTGATCGGTAGTTTTTTGTGCTTTCTCCGATCAACACCAGGCGAATGTCGGAGCAGTACCCTAACAATCGGGCCACGGACCGCGCGTGATCTTTCCTTCTTCTTCCTTGTCCTATCCTCACCCCTTACACACTCACACTAACATGAACTACACTACCATACATGCCGGGAGGACCGATCGGGGACTTAGAACTTGTCCCGGCTGGCGCGGTGCCCCACTGGTGGGAGATACCTATTTGGGGAAATCTCGCTAGTCGACGGTAGGTCGGCGCCGGATCTCGCCATCCCGTGGGGAAAGCTGCCACCTCCCGATGAAAAAACAAGCACTACACTTACGGGGCTAATGATGTGTAATTGTCACGCTAGGAATCACTAACAATCTATCAATCAATTATAAAACTGTCACCGTATATGCGACTCTGCAACTCTGCAGTAACTTACTACAGGAAAAACATACATGACTGATGTGGCCGACTCCTTTGAGAGGTTTACGTAGTGGTTTTATTTAAAACGCTCTTCACCTGAGAAACTATTTGCTGTAAGATTCATAAAGAATTATATAAAAATAATTTTTTAAACCCCAAAATATAAATAATATTGAGCAACAATAATTCTTGATTCAATATTGAAGAATGAAATAAGCATTTCGATATGATGGAATGTTCAGTCATTATGGAAAAAGGACATTTCGTGTTTGAAATGACATAAATAATAATGCTGTTCTTGGTAATTCCATCTCTGGCCAAGGTTTTTACTGCAATGGTCGGCTGGCACTCAGCAAGTACAATAAGATTATTGCCTGAACGTGAAGCCCCGGCCCCTCCGTACCTCGTCCAGGAATGTGACGGGAAATGGCTAAGAAAGGTAAATTATTAAAAAAATGTTTAACATCATATGCAATTACTAAAAAAATTACAATTATATTATTTTCATTGTTTTGATACCCAATCAACACATGATTTGAAGTTGTTGGCTGATGCAAGAAAAATATGTGATTTCAATAAATCGTTAGACACGATCTGTTTTTTTAATTTTCTTTAAGTTCATTATGAAAGAATACTATTCACGAATTTAATATTTGGAACCAAACCACGGAGAAGCTGAGACTAACTCATTTACGGGTCAGCAGGCGAGCGGACTACCACTGCCGACGCCTTTACAGGAACTTCCTATGATGGCATCCCTGTCGCATTTCAAGGTAGAAAATGAACAAAGAAATTGGCCATTACATAATGACTCACAGCCTTAATTGTTTATTTGCAGTGAGGCCTGTTGCAATTAGTTCCAATTTAAATGTGCTCATTGATGTCTTGTTGACGTGTTGCAAGGTGCCTTAGAGAACTGTCATAGAACACAGTAAGTGAACATGGTGACAATGGAACAAACCCCAAGGCCTATCCCTTCGTTTTGTCTCTCAATTCATTTCAATAATGCCCGATTTTACTTGGCGAGGCTCAGACCGTCAGGCCTGCGCTTCCGTCTGACCACGCAAATTTCTCTACACTCCATGCGCCGACTCGCAGCGAAAGGAGGTAACTCTCGGGGTAGAAAACAGGCGAATAGTATTAAGCTCAGAGCTGTCTTTGAGTCTTGAGAGTATTTTACAAACAGTACAATGGGAGAACATGGGGCAGTATGATCGTCGCATGGGATACCACCCCACAATGTTTTTGTTCTACCAGGAGGATTGCTCCCCGGAGTGGACACCTAGGCCCTTTGTTATTTTTCCACACCTCAGCCCGATGACAAAAACACCTTCAGGCTGGTATCCGGATCCCACCGGAACGCAGTTACACTTGACGGGAATCTCCCCAATTGAGCCTATGTGGGGACACTCTGTCAGCTCAGAGCTACCAGCTTTCAAGGCTAGCACCGGAGTCAAGTTAATTGCCACTCACAATGTCCCGGGACAAGTCCCTCCTCAACAACCCATGAGTATCAGGCACTGACATGACGAAGCCAAATGCCCAACTGGGGACTGCCCGTTCTAAGGTCCGGATGGCTCGAGGCTTAGGGCAGGATGTGACTACCGCCGGAATCTTTGACCAACCTGGCAGGGGGATTTATGCTCGCCGACGGACATTTATACTTGCGATTGGGACGAATTTTAATGCCTAATCCTGCCCAAAGGTCTGTGGTGGACCACCTTCTCACTGCCTCCACGTTACAGCTAATGAGGAGAGTACCGTCGAGAAACTCGGCTCCAAGGGGACGTTACCTCCTCCACTAACAGCCACAGGCTTTGCGACTGTCTGACCCTCCCCCCATGCGGGGCACACAACATGGGCCAGCCGGTTTTACTTCTCCTCCATAGGAAGGAGTACGCAGGAATTTTTACTTTAAAAATCCACGGCTCTGATTAGATTTTAACTCGTGAAGTTGAGTATTACAGACCGGCACCCTAACAGTTGCACCACCAAGCTTATGAAGACCCCCCTCCCTTCTCCAGGTTCGCGAGCTGCCGGCAGGAGCTCGCGCTCGTAGAGCTCCGTTTGGCGAGCCGTCAAATAGACCGACGAGGGCACATTCACCATTTGTTGTGCGGTCAAAGGGACCACCGACCGTGTGCCGAGCCAGGCGCGCCTCACCTCGTATCCACAGTGGCTGGGCGCATTTCGTGTGTGCACAACACCGCTCCCTAGAGTAACATTAAAAAGAGATTAGGGCGGCAGATGCGAAGAAAGTGCTTCCGTGACACAATATTTCTTGCGTTGTCAGAGCTCGTGCCGTCACAAGGCGAATTTTCCTCGTTTGCGTCGCGGTGAAAGAGACGCCCAAGTAAAGCGAACAATCACCCGTTCAACAAGCCGCGTCCGCAAGGTTCTTCCTACGCTGTGCTCTGTAAAATTGCACATAAAGAAGAAAGGCGTACACTTTGTGTGTGAGAGAGATTCGCTTTATGTGCACACCTCTGCTACTTCCCTCGAAATACACTGTGTGGGGTCGTGAAAGCGACGCGTTACCTGAAATGTCTGCACGTAAAAAGACACGTATTTGGAGTTTTGCGTGTTAGATGTCTTGACGCGCAATTTCCCAAATTACCTTCTTCACAGTAATGGAGAACGGTCGGAAAACTATCTTCTTGATTCCATTTCTTAACCTCAAACTGCTTTCCTTTATATTCTGAAAATATTATTTCAAGATGACATCAAGAAAAGATACCTGAAAAAACTAGTAATATTAATTACCGCCATTAAAGTTCGGGGAGGAAATTGGAGTGTACACTCTACCGTGGAGTTGTAATAATGTTAATTACTGATTAGCATAAAAATATATTTGTACTTTTGAAATAATCAATGATTCATTCTAGGTGTAATACACGTCAGTTATAGTCTCGCTTTAGTAACACCACAGTTTTAAGTCAATAAATCTAGGTAATAAAACAAATATTCTATAAAATCTCAGAATTTTTTTTTGAATTTAGTAATAATTATTACAATTATTTTGTGAATTATTTCACACGGCATTTGTATTAATTACTGTCAATGTAACAGAATGAGTTTATCCATTGTATCACGAACAGCAACTTTCAATTCATCAAAAGAAGAACAAGAATCCCTGTTTCACTTTATAATTTCGGATTAAAAAAGCTATCAACTCCGCTCGTCTCCTAAAAGAAAAACAGTTCCAAAAATTATCTCTCGTTGGTTGGACGACTATTTAGCCCGACGTAAAAGAGAGAAATACAAACTCATAAGCGCAGTACATTCGTATTCTCAATAATACCAACTTCGCAGACGTGGAGCAAAACCGTAAAATGTTTTGAATGCAGTTTTTTTGCTTGTATTAAACGACAATTACCCAGAAAGTAGCAGCTGCGTCGCCTGGTCGTGGCTTTCCTCCTACACCCCACGCGCTTCGGTGAATTGGAAGATTTAAGGCAGCGAGGGTTAGAGGGCGCGCAGAGTGTGTACTACGTGAGTAAGGGTCGGATGAAGTTCAGGAATGAGGCCGGAAAAGGGGGAAATGGATAGAAGGATGGAATGGAATGAAATGGAATTTCAGAATGGCAACGGTTGGTCGTTAAATTTAAAAGGGGGAGATGGATACACAAGGCCGAGGGAAAACAGAGACGAAGGGTATGGGAAGGTGAAAGGAAAGGTTTGGGAAGGAATTTGAATGGGTGAAAGGTATGCGATTGTATTTTAGGACGGGTTTGGGAGGGAAGGATAGGACTGAACAGTGGAGGATGGGGTTGGAGGGATATTGTAGGAGTGGGAATCGAGGGAGGAAGGTGTTTGTGTGTGTGTGTGTGTGTGTGTGTGTGGGTGTGGGTGTGGGTGTGGGTGTGTGTGTGGGTGTGTGTGTGTGTGTGTGTGCGTATGGCTGGGATGAGGTGCCGGTTGGGTAGAGGTGGAGCCGTGGTTAGGGTACGGGCCACGAGGTCGCGCATCGAAAAACGATGCATCCACAGGGCGCGTGTATGTTTTACTGCGCGCATAAATTGAATTCCTCCCTCCCCCCTTCGATCCGTGGGCGCGCGCCTCTTTTGTTGCCGACGGATCTTCATCACGCACAGCCTCCTGGCTCTTAATAATTATAAACCAATCGGAAATTTATCGCCTACACCCGAGGCATCACACCGGCGCTGTGGATTTTCATCAATTAAATTTATAGGGCGGGCGCTTGGGCCAATAACTCTGTCGCCTGGCGCAAAAACTGCGTGAGCGTCATACTTTCCATTGGATTCCGATAACCGTTTCGGCAGTGGTAAGGGGAAAAACGTACATGGGGGCACGTAACAGCCGAGGCACGCAGAGTCCCTAGGTACAGAGAGTACCGCAACCGCCGCCACGTAATACTCTCTCATACGATTGCCAGGCAGCAACCAGGAGCTGAAGGAAAATTACAACAATTGGTGTCGTTACGAAGGTTTTCAAGAATATTAATATTGGTTTGCGATCGATTCATGGTTTTCAAAACACAGAATATCACACAATTTTATTTATCCTGACAACGGGATATAAAATGGGGGGGGTCGGTGTAACAATGGAATGCGCTACTCTCTGTATCTAGTGACTACCTCGCCGAAATGCTCAGGGCGGTCTCAGGGGGGCTTTAGGAAGCTCGGCTTGCGGGACCGCGAAACTGCGTCAGGTGTCTGGGCGTGCGGGATTAATAACGTAAACGCAATTTCCCTGCCGGCGCCGAACCGCCGCCGGCGCCTGTAATGATGATTAGTGAGTGCGTTTAGCGTCGGAATGACGCTGCGTGGGAGGTACAACGCGCCCGCGATCTGTCGGTCGTTTCTGTAAATGGCGTGAGAGAAAGTTGGCTGTGGTTTGTGTAGCTCGAATTGCGAGCGATTTCGAATCAAACAGAAGTTGGTCGGGTGCGTTCCCGGAATAGATGATTGTTCCCCGTATTGTATCTTCCGAGACCGGAAGGTACGAAATGTAAAGAGTAGAAGTAGTAATACCAATAGTTGGAGTTCCAGATTAAATTTATTTAGTCTGTTAAGAAAGCAAGAGATGGATATTACGTATCACGCGAGTTCGAATATCAATGAATGCTTTTATTTGCCTTCGCAGGTGAGTCTATGTAAACTATATATCAAACAATCGTGTAACACAAGGCTCTCTTTTACTCAAAGCAAAAAATCATTTATGTGTTTAGACGGCAGATTTTTCTGCTAAATCTTTGTAAATATAAGATATTTCATTTTCATTTTAAAAACATGTCTCTGTTGACACTGAAAGAAGATTATATTGTTCTAGAATTTGTAAACATGTAATTTCATTGATATTGAAAAGTAAGTACTTAATGAAATGAAACAATATGTTTGATGCTTTCAAATTTTTGTGTAATAGATATATAATTGAGGTTTTGTCGTTGAATGTTTCCTGTAGATCTATTAGAGCGATGGAAAATCTCCGGAGCGTAGCGATGGCTTGGGTTCAGCTAGTTTTCGGTTAAGCTGAAAATGGGAACTTTAAATTAAAATGTTTTTTTTATTACTAGTTAAATCTAAATAAACCAAAATTAAAAAAGGAAACCTTTTAAAACTTATACAATAACAATATTTTCAGTAGTAATCATTTTCACGACTTCATTAGGTAAAAAGACTCTGCCAAATGAAACGTAAATACAATTTAACGTTCAAATGAACATTCTACGTCACAAGTTAACTTCAACCTGTCAAAATCAGTGATGGAGTATTTCTGAAATAGAGAGATAAAATGATATACCAAACTTGTTTCTATCATGGTTATCTAAAGAAACTAAATACAACTCAATAATCTGGTAAACATTAAACTGTTTTTCATCGCAGGGATCTTAAGGTTCTGGAATAGTTCTTAGTTGTCTACTCTTGTTGATATTGCTCGACGAGAGATAGTCAGCGAGAACTCGAGAGGCAACGTACAGGCGTCCATTTCCCTTCGCCAGGCAGAGAACCATACTTCTGCAAGTGACAGGCGGCTTTGATTTGCTGAGTAGGCAGGACCTGCATTGATCTAATCATCCCAGCAATGCGAATCTGGCGATGAACTGTCGGTTACGTAGCCTGTAAAGCACAAGTGTTGATAATGTTCTTAAATGAGCCGTAATGTCTTCATAAAATACGTAAAATAGATGGGTACTTAACTTTTTTGTTCTGTTGATGAAAATAATAGGTACTTTCATGTTTACAACGATTTGAAAATTGATGATTAAATATGCTTTAAAAACCATCTAGAAAATGGGAGCAAGAGAAAGGTAAATGAACAGTTTAACAGATCAGTGAAATCTATATTAAAACACAATTATTTTGGGCAAATATTGTTGGACTCTTTATGTAACATTTCACCTGCTGCCGTCACCACGGAGCTTTATGTAGTATCTACAAGTTAATTACTAATTTACGATGTCCAAAGTATGCTGCCTCCGCCCGCGTGTAAGGTATCTATGCTTTTTTTTTAGATATCTGAGAACTTTGGAAAATCCAATAACAGTGCAAAACGTTCAATTTTGACTGAAAAATTTAAATATTTGATGTTGTTATTCCGCCTATTCTTACCCAGTGCATAATCACTGACTGAATTATCAAACCCATTGCGTCAGTGCTTACGACACAGGTGATGTTATGTGAAAGCAAGGCACCGAGGAAGACAGCATTAAATATTTTCTATTCACGTGTTACGAAAACGACGAAACCCTTTTGATATTCTTGATGTTTAAGGATATCTCGTGTAATTTTAAAAAATTAGTAGTTTTCAGTGACAATTTTGAGTGAAAAATGGGCAATGTTAAAAAATATTAAAAACAAATTTTTGTCAAAAATATCAATACATTTTTTCTATAAAACTTTAACTAGAAGAGAGCAAAGTATGCCGAAAAAATTCTAAATTTTAGAATTACAAATGCTTAAAAAATTTTAAACGCTCTCCTGCAACAATATTATTAAATATGAACATTATGTTCTCAATGAAATGTATTCTTGAAAATTAAATATTTAAATGATGTTTTGCACGGATTTTCGAGATGCGTGTAGTTTTACGTTTTTGAATGAAATCGGCGCAATTAAAAACACACAAATTTTATTTTATCTATTCAGTACCATTTTTTACTTTCTCTTATACGTTATAGTGAACAGAATGTGCATGGTATAAGAGAAAGAGAAATACATCATGGCCTGACAAGTTGAGGTTGTTTAGTTGAAGTTCTTGATTCCTACACCGAGAAATATGTGCAAGGTTGTAAAGGTATAGTGTCGAGATGTAACTACGTGATATTGGAGGACGCGAATGTACTCAAAATCCTTACAGGTACAATTGAAACCGCGAGAGGACCTGTAGAGTGTTTTAGGCGCCGATAAGTAGCAGCTAGGAAGAGAATGGGGTGAAACCATAAAACTAGCCCCAATTCAAGAAAACAAAAACTAAATAAACGAGAAATTCTGAGTCATTTTGAAGCATTATTAGATTCCTATTTATTCTTAGTCAGATTCTCGTTGTATTTCATCTTCACAAAACGCCAGATCTTTGGGAATTCTGTAGAAATTCTGAAATCTGTGGGAATTCTTGAGAAATTTTCATTGATTCAATACCACTTGGTGAGAGTGAGAAAGTATAATTTACTGCGTTATTAATTTATTATCCTGTGAGCTTGAGCGACACCTGTATCGCCAAAAAATTGTTCAAAATAATGCATGTCAGACTTCAATTTTATAACGTTGATTGATGATTGTTAGAAGTTTCAATAATCACTTTACTCGGGGAAACAAAAGTGACAACACCACTTGCTAGTGGACAGCTCTCTGTACATTGTGCTAAACTGCATGAATGAAGGAAGAGTATTGACGTACCCTAATTTTACGTAGTTTGTTCCGAAACTACAGATAATAGAGAAACTCTCAAAGCACCATTCTTTCATATTCGCAACAATTTAATTTTCTTTCTTGGTCTCGTTCTCCAAACCACTAAAATCTTTAATTGAACACTACATTAATTTAAATTAAATTTTTTAATTCGGCTTACTACATTAATTGATTTTGTTTTGTAACTTTTCCAATTAATAAACTCGTTTCGCACGCCTGTACAGAAATTACAAACGAGCCTCTTGAGAAGTCTCCAAATTCCGCCACCAGAGCGGGACGCCAGAACGCGTGTAACTGGGACAAATTCACCACCACAGCCACTTGGGTGAAATGTTTGCGAAACCAGGAATGGAGGACCTCCCGTTGCCAGGCGTTGCCATCCATCTTGCTCAGTGTCACAGCTCCCCAGTTACTTATCTGCCTTCCATAAATGGACATAATTTTTTCCAGCGGCCGATGTACTCTCATCCATCAAAACGGCGGGGCCCCGGGCCGGCCGTGTGGCTTAGGTACTCTACGCAAGAGATATGCCTCAACATTGAATTCCAGAACCCACTCTAATGAGGAGGGCGAGATTAATTTTTATGGTATGTGAGGTGCGTTTATTAAGAGAAGGAAGTCACGATGATCGATGATCACCAAGAAGGGCGATCTTGCTACGACTGCAAGTACTATGAAGACGTCGACATTTTTAACGTATCAAAAAACGTACAGCTCAATATGATCGTCGCTTAAAATTACCAATAATTGCGTTTCAAAAATATAGGGATCAAATTTGCTCGAATAAATACACTAAAATATCGGTTTCGGGTATGTGAGTAATTTTCGTTCACATACTTTAATTAGTATTCATTCATTCAATGAATATATATCTTTTGTAACTTTTACTAGAATTTCTATGAATTAATGAATGTTAGCGTTTTGCGCTTCAATGAAGTATTCGTTGGTAAATTTAAGTTTTGCATGTTTGCGCCAGAAAGAACTGCAAGATCATTTCTCATTTTCTTTCAATTCAGGAAGCTATGGAATGTGACGTCATCTCATCCGCATTTCAATTCTCATTACTAAGCTCGTTCAAATTTTATGTAATATTTTTCTTTCATAAATTATAATGTTATCATACAAAAACGGTGTATTCAATTCGTTTACGTTTACGTCTTGCATTTGTGAAATTTAAAAAAATGCTACTAACATCGTTCATTTTCTAAAAATTTACTTATATAATCTAACGACATATGACATATAATATACTTATCATAATATACTAATATAAAATGTGCATGATGATACTGACTGCTTGAGTTTATACGAAAAAATATACAAGGTGAAATTTTTGAAATTTAAAACTCCTATTATTCTCCAGATTTATTTCTTTGTTTGCGTTTGGTTTGTGATTTCAATAAAACGCACACACACAATTTATGTCGGATCAAGAAAAATGTTCCAATGTAAACGAAACGTTTACTTTAAATGCCGTGTGACTGTCAACAGCCATTTTACTGAACTTACTGGCCAATGAAATAAACTGTTTCTAACTGACAGGCAACTCGCTTTTTTTCACGAATTCTGACTGAAAACGCCGGTTAATGCGAGTATGTTAAGTTAGTTGACAGTTCATTTAACTCGGTGTCAACTCAAATTACGGAACAAATATTTTGCATGGGCCGAACGTTGTCTGTCGGAGTGTCATTACATGTGTCAGAGTAAGGGTCATTCATGTTGATGTACTTTGCGTGTGCGGGAGGTGTGGGTAGCGTGTGCTTAGTTTCGTTATGATAGTTAAAATATCGTACCGTCGGAGGGGGTGTATTGTGATGGCGACTTGTGGTGCCGATGTGATGTGTAGCAGTGGCAACAACGATGGCTTTCATATCAAATGTCAGCCACCCTTTAATATGGACCTTAATTGAAACGATACGTCTTAACCTAGAAATCAAAACCTGCTGCACTTCCCTCGCTGTAGGTGACTGTTACCAACATTTTTATTTTAATTTACTCCTCAAAGATGATTGAAGCTGTTTGCAATACTGTAAAATAACATAAAAACGGATTCAGTTGTTCGTTCATGTCTTCAATTAATGTCACTGACTGACTGGCGGATCTTAGAGTTGGAGTCCGGACGGTGGCAGGATTTTGGACACTAGCTGCATAATTAGGTTGAAGTCAACCACTGTCTGGAGGAGAATTCTACCGGCGCTGCTCTGATCGTCAGTTTTCCGTATTTTTCTTCGATTAACTCTAGGCGAATGGACGGGGAAGTACCCTAACAAGCGGGTCATGGATCGCGCGTGATCTTTCCTTCCTCTTCCTTGTCCTACCCTCACCCCTTTCTTGCACATCCTTACACGTACATGTACTATACTACCACACATGTTGGGAGTTCAGTCAGGACATTAGGGCTTTATCACGACTGGGACGGTGCCCCGCTTGTGGGAAATACCTGGTTGAGGGAAAAACAGCATGCCAAGGGGTAGGTCGACGCGGGATCTCGCCCTCCAGCGGAAGTAGATCATAGTCACATATCGCGGTAAAAACATGAACTACACTTTTGGAACTAATAAACTTAGGCCTGACGTGTCCTAAATCGCTAATCAGTCAATCAATCGATTCCATTGTTCGGGTCGTGACCGTCACATGGCAACTAGTTAACTAATAGCTTTCATCTGCCTGAGCTCTAACCGTGGCGACATATTTTCCACGTCGTTTAACACTCCCCTTCGCGACGTAACAGCGACGCCTCTTCTGCAACGCCCGCCTCCACCAGGACGAGCGCCGCCGAGGCACGTCCGTCCCGGCGCCGCATCGCCGCGCTTCCGTCGCGTGGGCTTATCGCCCCCGCCGCAAGGCGCCGAGTGCTTGCTTGCCCTGGCTCTTTGCAGAGAAGAGCGCGCCGACGGCCGGGATGAGGCCGCGTCGAAAAATCGAAACAAAAGCAAAGTTTAATGAACTCGCCGCGTATAAAACTCTCCAGCGTGGCGGGTAGCGCGGATTGAACGCCGCCGCCGCCGCCGCCTCAGCCCCCCGCCGCGCCGTTGCTTTCCGCAGCGGGTGAAACTTTGCGACCTAATAAAACACGCGCATGGCGCACGAAACGTGCTGCGTGGCTCATGCGGCTGACGCACCCTAAACGCGCCCTGTGTTTCTACAGCATCGAACGCTGTTTCCATGAATTTCACTAACGTTCCCGACTCTGGGGTGTAGCCGCGATGGAGTTGGTGCTGGTTACGAACGTCATCTGTCGAATGCCATCTGATAAGTGTATTTGAGATGGGTATTCGTATCTAGTGATTGTTGTTATTGGTGATTGGCATTTGACTATTTTATTTTGATAGTCAGCTGACATTGCTATCCGAAGATTCTCATGTGGCGATTGTAATTTGTGTTGGTCACGTACGATTACTACCTGACGATTGACCACTATTCAATGAGGAATCATCTGATTATTATTGTCATTTCATGTATCAAAAGATACTGCGACGTCTGGAAATTGAATTTAAAAAGTGTCAATTATTTAAATATTGTCAGATGTCTGTCGATTGTCCAACTGGTAACTTTAAGTATTTTCTTGTGCATTCAGCACTCATTCTCCGACAATGTCCAGTACAATGGTGTTAATTT
Organism: Teleogryllus oceanicus; assembly: GCA_964035755.1. NCBI lineage: Eukaryota > Metazoa > Arthropoda > Insecta > Orthoptera > Gryllidae > Teleogryllus > Teleogryllus oceanicus. The sequence continues at coordinate 170,300,630 of CAXIVR010000002.1, forward strand.
CATACTGCAATGTTTTCACTATTTTACGATTATCACTTTCAATTTTGTATTTTTTTCATAAGCCCTTATGATAATTTTTAAATTATAAAATTTTAAACTTTTCTCCAAATTTGAAAATCATATGAGCATCTTATAATTCATCTTTTAACAACAGTGTAAATGTTATTCTTTAAGGACATATTTCGTGGATTATAATTAAAATTCAATTGAAAATACACAGTTGTTTGAAACGCATTAACTTCAAACTTCTCTATTTTGCACAATGCACAAAGTTATTGTACCATAAACATGCAGTTTTATTCCTATTTTTCCGGTTACTATCCGTCAAATTTGTCAATATACGAGGAGTGCAAGTTTTAACTCTGTGTAGCGCGTTGGAAATAATCGCAATTTCTCGTTCATAAATCGAGACAATGTATTGCATGTTCCAATAAAAAGTGAACTTGTGGACAGTAAATCGCTTTCCAATAGCTTTTTCTCCTGCGCGCATCGTTGTGTTCTTTTCATAATCCCGCATATTGACTGTCTCTCTGATTCATCCGTTCATTGTTGGATTAAAGAGATTAACTACCAGTCGATCTGAGAATCTCGGAACCGCCTTCATTTCAATTCCTTAAAATTATAACACTCTCAGAAAGTTGACGGTTTTGCACGATTTAAAAGATGCTATTGTCTCAGAACCCTGCAGGTAAACATTTGAGGAAGTATCTGTGCTTTTAACACTTCCTCGTACTTTTCGGCATTCATTGTACCATATACAATGTACAATGGCCCTGGATCCTTAAAACTGATTTCAGACCATACCATGACTGAAGAAGGGTGTTTGATGGTTGGAACAATGCACTCTGGTTTGTATTTCTCATTGGATCTTCGTCTGACACACTTAGATTTTTCGACCATTATTTGGAAAAATGATTCATCTGAAAAAATTCACATGAAAAATATCAAATATATTTAAACTAAGTACACGTCAACGTTTAAATATAATCTCAAAGAAAATATGTAACATTCAGTTACTTTTTCCAGTCACCAGTCGTGAAATTCTTGTATTGTTGAGCCCATTGATAACGTTTTGTAATCATGTCTGGTGTAAGTGTCGGCTTGCATGCTAATTTTTGCTGAATTCTTTGTTGTACTAGAATGCCTGCTTCAGAAACTTCTTTTGGTAGGAAGTTTAAAGGATAATTTTTCATTTTTAACGCATATCTCGGATTTTTCTGTCTCTTCTCTCGGATGTTATTCTCCGACGGCTACTGGCACCTTTACGTTTAGCTTTTAAATCATCACCAAAATCCATGTTTCTTTTTTATATTTTTTACCGAACTATGTAAACCTCCTACTAGTTCAGCTATTTGATATTGAATCATGTTTTTAGCTTTCAACAAGCCGGCAATTCGACCAACTCTCATGGGCGACAAATCAATCCTTTTCCCCATTCTGAAAATTGTATCTTAATGACAAATTTCAACAATTCCTTAACTTATACATCAAACAGTGTACAACTGTTATTAAAGAACTTACCTCCAGCAATTTGAATAAACTTTTAACTCGTATAGTTACGACTAACTCTTGGGTTTTACGATGCAATTGTCACGTTGTCTTTTAGATAATCAGGCATTTACTCATTGAAGTGTCCCCAACCAACAAAATATGATAGTGTTACAAACTCTAAGAAAGTATATATAAAATTCAAAAGAAGAACCATAGTCTCGTACGTAAAATAATTTAATAATTATAACAAGGAAAAGGTGAAAATTGTGATTATTCAACTTGTGTTAATAATATGGCAAGGTATTGTACTACTCTCAGGGATGCAACGAAAACCGTATATTTTTTGGATATGCTACGAATAATATAAGCATGCGATTAGCAACACATGTTACGTTGCGTCACACATTAACACCGCGCATGACTAAAACTAATGGTACTACAACAGCATATTCCTTGTCGTGAGATTGCTAAGGTTACGTAATCGTCTCTTATATTATTTGAGTAGTATACTTACTTTTGCGGCTCTTACACGCAACCAATTTTATAAATGAGGTCCTAAAGAAACAAAATTTCATGGAGACGTGACGAATTTTAACTTTAAAAATATGAAGGATTTGTTTCAAAAACACATTTCAATATTCTTGTTAAATTAACCAACGACACTCGGTCGCATTTTCCTATGTATATCGTTAAATAACTCCTAAATGAAGCGTTCAAGAGCCTTAAAAACTAACATTTTAAGACCTAGGGCCTCAAAGAAATGTTTCTCACACCGTAATCTACAGGATGAGATCTTCTTGAACATTCTATTACATTTTTTCTGGTTCAACGCTGCTCGATTCTACCCCACCAGTTCAGAGCCTGTATAACCTGTAACTGTAGGTGAAATTAAACTAATTATTTGATATTTTACGCGATTAAATTACATGGATGTACTTCTCTGCTCGGTAATAACATTAAATAAGGCTAGTTTGCATTGACAAGGGTGTGTTGTATTTTGTCAATTACAAGGAGACATTAGAACAAGTGACGGTGGATAAGAGGATCGCGAAGAAAAAGATATATTAAAGGCTTTACATTTGGAAATGGACAAATAGGAAAGAGGGTGAGGTTTAACTTGCGAGAGTTCCTTGCACGGGTACGCTAGTATAACATTAATTCCGCTTCTGTCCTAAGAATCATTGTGTTTGAAAACACACTTATTTTCGTAATTCGTATTATATAGTTATGTTTATATAATTCATATTATAATTTACATCGTTTGAATATTTACAGCTCATCTAACAGACATTAAATACACACATAATTTTACAGAAGAAAGGTTTTTCAAAACTCTAATTCCGTCAAATAAACACATCCAATTTTGTGAAGAATTATGTAAGTTTTTCTAAGAGCAATAAAACCATAGAAAGTCATTCATGTACATTCAAACTTTTCTAATGAATGAAATGCTGTGTATAATGAAGCATCGAGATGTACTGTACTATCTTCAACTGTTTTTCACGCATTGGGAAACTGTCGTATGGAAAGGTGCATGGTATTGGGAACGCAGATTGGACCCTACACGAACTGAGAGGTCAGGAATGATGACAGGTATTATAAAATAGGGGCAAAGGAATGAAACAGTAGCAGTACGTCAGTACAAAGTATGCCGAGAGGCCAACTGCACAGCACGGTTCGGATTAGTGTGTTGGCGAGAATGAAAACTACAACTATAATTATTTTAAATTTTAAAATAAAATTTCATTTGAAATCTATTTTGTGGTTTACTAGTTTCTTAATTCACAAAATTATTGAGTTGGCGAGAATGAAAACTACAACTATAATTATTTAAATTTTAAAATAAAATTTCATTTGAAATCTATTTTGTGGTTTACTAGTTTCTTAATTCACAAAATTAGTGAGTTGGCGAGATGAAAACTACAACTATAATTATTTAAATTTTAAAATAAAATTTCATTTGAAATCTATTTTGTGGTTTACTAGTTTCTTAATTCACAATGAGTTGGCGAGAATGAAAACTACAACTATATTATTTAAATTTTAAAATAAATTTCATTTGAAATCTATTTTGTGGTTTACTAGTTTCTTAATTCACAACTTGCAATAATAACATAACAATTTTAAATCAAAATGAATAGGACCAAAAATAATAGGACCTACTATGAATAGGACAGCTTGCTTCTTTCTCTTGGGTAATTCGCAAATGCTATGTTTCTACTGTAAAAATACAATACGAGTATATTACGTTACACAGTTATCAGATCTGTTTTAAAGGAGATGTTTCTTTAAATGAATATTATTGGACATCCCATAATTGATGACTAGAAATAGGATGTTTAGGCATTAAAAAATTGTCTTATAGGCGCCTAAAAAGACACTGAAAATGTCAAGAATAAGGAGAAAAAAGGCACTTTCTAAGTTACATACACAATAAAATGAAAAATTGTAATGTTTGTCTATATTACGAGTATAATTCGTATAATGTAAACTTAAATGCACACAAAAGTTCTACATTTTAATTGAAACTAGATTTACATATTTACTACTCTCCTACATTTCATTCTTAATAGTTTGCAGTAACCAGTAAGCTTTGCATATTACCAGTAACTTTTCAAGGATCACAATTTAAAATTTGCGACGACTGGGAGACCAAATCAGTTTGAATGCGGAGAAGGATATCTGAACGATGTGAATGGTATATATTTTAGAAGTCCAACACTAGCAACACTGAAACCTTCTGGGAATTTGTATTTATTTCCACATAAAATTTCGGTGTCCCCGGTGTATTGTCAATCGACCATGTTCTCAGATCATGGCTGGCACTTATTAAATAGGGAAATGAAAAAAAAAACAGTTCATGTACTTTCAGGAATTCTCTCGTAATTTAAAATACCACGACGTGAATTGAAGATTTCGTAATGAATGGTCACGTCGCCGATTTTCCGATATCTTAGCATTGTGTATGAAAATAATAAATAAAAAGCGAAAAGAGTCTTAAAAAAGGTATTTATGCAAAAAAAGGCATTTATGCCAAAACAAGCATTATAAAACGTCGTGGTTTGTCATCATTTGTCCTAATTCGTACATATATATTATCAGCCTTTAAATAAGTTCTCTAGAATAAAATAGGCATTTCCCTAAACATCCTAAGTCTAATGATGACTTAGTATAGTGGGCGTGGCAGCAGGATCATGGCTCCGGGGTGGTGGCGCGGGCAGTTGTTTGACGTGCGTGGTATCTTGAGGGCGTTGCCAGTCCCCTGAGTGCCATTATCGTCTGTTTACCAACGCCATGAACGCCAGAAACGAGTCGTGTCCACCGACCTACACATCCGTTTCCGCACCAGTTCCGATTTCCTCTTCGTGCCTTCATTTTAGTGCGTTGGGCAAGAGAATCATTACGATTAGAACTACGGAGCCAAACAAGGTTAGCGTTCGACAAAGAAACAAAAATCGCGACTAGTAGTAAGAATATTTAGATGAGCTGAAGTTTCTTTAGCGCTCTCGTGCATATGCTGTAATGTTGTAGACCTTTGAAACATTTTAAGTTACAATATATGAGGTATTCTACCTTAGAGTATTTTTGCCTGACCCTGGAACAATATTTTGCGTTTAAAAGTTATTGCTTTTGACCTAATTTACTCAATAAAATAAAAAAAAATTTTAAACGTAATAGGCAAAATCTCATGCTTGAAATGTAGGGAATTCGCGACTGATTTTCCTATATTTTTGTAAAATAAAATAATTTCCGAAATCAGAAGCTACGGAATCTAACCCAGGATTAATTAGGGGCAAAAGGAATAAATCTGACTTAGCATAGGATAAGACAAGATCATTTTTATTTAAACTGCATTCGGTGGTATTTACCTGATCATGAACGTTGAAGTGTTTTCGGTGCTACTTACGAACAGAATTAAGAACATTCATTCATTCATTCATTCATTCATTCATTCACTCACTCACTCACTATTTCATTCATTCATTCATTCATTCATTCATTATTTCATTCACTATTTCATTCATTCATTATTTCATTCACTATTTCATTCATTCATTCATGCAACCTGCCGTATATTCTCTTTTGAGATATCTTTTGAAATTTTTTTTTTAATTTAATTTTGATTGACTTGTTTGGTACTTCATATTAGTGTAATACTTTTATTGGTCATAATTGCACCCATCTGTAACTTGTCCCACGAATGGTTTCTGTTGGAGAGTGGTCTGAAAGTAGGGAAGAATTTGACCCTACCGGTAGCAACTCCAACTATGCGACAAATCTCCAGCTCTTCTTCGCGCCAGCCAGACCGGACCATCTCCCCCGTGGCACTCGATTCCATCCACTTGAGCGCGGCCTTTTTCTCTGCGCTTTGGCCGATATCCGACACCCCTTTTATTACTTTCCCTTCTTTGTAATGCGAGTGGGGAGCTTAAGGGCGACGGCGCCTGCTCACGATGAACCGAGTTTGTATCCCCTTCAGTAATCGCCTGAGTTCCTTAACCGGCCGCTCGCTGCGCCTTGGCTGATGCCTTTATTTTGTTTCCTTTCGCTGTAATGGAATAAATGGATGTCTCATTTTATCGGCTTGTTTTCTTCGCTCTTGTGAATCGATCTGGAAAAGATTTTAGGGCTTATTTTTTTCTGTTTTCAAAACACGGATGGCTGGAAGTTAAAGACGAAATTCTTGTTTACTAGGTTGCGTGAGGAAATTTTCTGTCTCTGAATGTGCATAGGATTAAATTAATTACTGTCTTATGCAAAAGACATACTTGGTCAATTCTGAAATTAGTTGAGAGGGGGAGGGGCGCGTGCGCGAGTGCATTCTAACACTTCGACTTAGCATTTCATAATGTTGCCCTCTTGCGTCACATTTCACATGTTTGTCCAAAATGACACTTATGGGAACTGGATGACATTGAATTGCCTCTTTCCGCCTGTCCGTGAGGAAAGAGATTTATGAAGTTATTATTTGTTGATCGTCAGTGTACCTCTTGCATATTGTTTGCACTCTTCTTCTAGACGTGCCAAACTTCTTTAGATGTCAAGTGACATATGACACGTGATGGGTGACACCATCGTTTCTTGCATGTCGCGTTATTGCCCATTTCCTCCAGGGGCTTTGGACTCGACAAGAAGGAGCGTGCAGTAAAGAGCTTATCTTGACGAGATGTTCCGATAGCTTTTGTGATGATGCGAGCCCTTTAATGGCCGTCTAATTAAAAGAATTTACGGCAGCGGCGCAAGAGCACGTCCATTATCTCTTTACATCAACTCGTTTCTACCGCCGATGACTGGGGATGGCAATACAGGAGGCTATAAATTGTAGGACACTCAGTTTTTTGAACGAGTCACTACGGAGCACTCAACACTCAACTCCCGGTACTCCTGATTATTACAGAAAATGGCGCGTCAATATGTCACATGGACGATAATACTTCTTTTCTAGCGTTTTAATCGCATGTGGCATTTGATCAAACAGTCACGTTCTCGCAGTAATCTTTTCCGGACGACTCGTAATGTAGCAGCTAGATAACTCGCCTTCCACCGTTGGGACCCCATGTTACGTCTCTCAAGACTTTAGGCCGAGCACTATCTAACACATTTGAGAGGATCAAGGTCTACGCGCACCGTATTAATTGAAATGTTCATATAACTTTCCTCAATGGTAATTACCTAAAGTTTAACCTGAAGAAACTTTTTTCTTCAGTACATTAATTATCACAACTCCTTTAAACAACAAACGTAATTTACTTGCATCCGATTCTTTGTGAAGATCCTTCTGTACATTCAAATGCAGTTCAGTATGCGGGGCCGAGTAATATTTCTATTCGCGCAATTTGAGCGTAAACTACTGATGCTCGCCCTTGAAATCGAAATTTCGCAATTCACAAACTTCTAATAACTTACAAAAATTATTAATTCAATATATAAGATACCTTCCGTATATCATGCCCATAATGCATCTTGTCGGATTAAGACTGCCGACCCAATAGTTTCAATTATCTTCTCATCTCTAATAATCGTATCACTTGTTATGAGCACGACGAAATGATTATAAACATCTAACAAATACAAAAATGGTTTATTCACTATTAACTTACACAATATTGAATAATTATATATTTACTATCTTAATATTAAAATTAGTGGTGCTACAACAGCGCGTACTTTCTCGCGATATTGTTAATGGCAATGCTATATCATAATATGACAATTTCTGTCTTACACTTCAACTACTATTTGAAATATTCTTGAACACACGAAGCGTGAAAAATACATATATTTTTTAAATTTTTTTTAAATTCAAATCCTTAAACAAAATTTCCTTAATTTACAAATGATTAGTTTATATTAACGCGAAAGAAAAGGTGGCAGTCACTATTGCCTTCTGTTATCAGTACGACGTTACAACAATGGATTACAATCAACAAGGACTGCTAATTCATATGGGATACACATTTTGCTTATACCGCTAACAAGAAAATGAAAATGGATAGTAAAATATAATAATTAAATATACTATTTTTATATTCATTTAACTTATCTTTAAATGCGTTATTTTTCATTCCCACATCTTATTAAGCAAAGTGAAATCATTTATTTGTTTTCACATTTAATCCAATTAAAGAACGCAATTTTAAATAGGTTTTAAATAATTTCTTAAAGATTAATTTGAAAACGTATAACAAAATCGAAACGAAGAAGGAATTAACAAATAATTATAAAATAATATACAATTCTAACTTACGTAGCATCCAACTGCCTCGCATCACTTTTCTTTTAACGTTCACGAAGCGCAGTCATTTGAGAGCGGGCGACTATATTTGTCGCCAAATTACACACGTAATACTAATATTTTCAAAAACTCAAACACGTCCTTATTTGAAGATCTAGTTTTGATGAACACATTACATTAAGAGCAAAATTGTCTCTTCATAATTGTAGTTTATTTATTTATAATAAATAAATAATTGTAGTTGTAGGAAAATGAAAAAAATTGAATTTTTTCAATTTTTGAAAAATCAGGGTTTTCAATCAACTTAAAACATACACCGTTCTCTTAAACGTTCTTTGTACTATCCATCAACAAAATTTCATCAAAATCGATGAAGCCGATTTTGGAGAAAAAATTGTTTAAATAAAATTAAATATGGCTTTATTTTACACAAAAGTACGCGAACAATACTCAAATTTTCGACAAATTGTACATGTCCTTATTTCAAAATCTATTTTTTGGAACAGATTTATTAAGGGAAAAATATCTATCTTTAATATTTAGTTATAAGAAGACGTATTTTTGGTGATATATAAGGAAAATGGAAAATATGAGTATTCTGTATAAAGAATTCGCATAACTTGGGCTTGTCCATTTCTCCGTTTCGGTTAGACCCGTTCACCATTCGTGGCAAACGAGATGCGTATGTTGGTGGGGAACTGGACATGTTTTCTTCTGTACAATGATTGTACTCTTGTGATATACCAAAATGACGAACCATTTTTATTATGGAAATGTCATTTTATATGACAGAGTATGGGGACGTCAATAGACAATGGGCGAGGGGGATCGCTATGTGACAAATAAACAACCGGCATTAAGGATCATTTTTGTTAGGTTGAAATTACAGAGCAGAGACGGATTAAACATAGTTTGAGAGACAAAAGAAAAAGATATAGGATTCGGATGCTTCCGAATTTCTAGAAGAACATTGATTTGCGATTGATTGCAATGCGGTGATGAGCGGGTCGGCTCGTGATATATTTTACTAGATCGAGGGAAGACTGTAATTGACAGTTGTTAAATTAACTATCGTTTTTTATATTAGGATAGAGCGTAGGAAGTAAGCGTAGGAAGTAAAATTTCTATAAGGTATATGAGAAAAAATTGATCCGATATTAACGTGTCGGAAGTAACGTATTAAGTGTCGGAGGCGTCACACTAATCTAGGGATAATGATTTTGAATTATTACTCCTTCCAATTGTTTGAACGAATTTTACATTTTCCTTTAGAAAAACTAATGTTTGTGTACTTATTCTTGCCACGAGTGAAAAGAAAAGAATTAAACGGCAGTTGCGTAATAGTTACGTAGTCGTGTCTGCCATGCGTAAAATTTTGAGACCAATTTAAAGAACTTTTTTAAATTTAATAATTTATTTATTTATTGTCAAACGTAGGGTAAGTAAAAAAAGCTTTTTCATATATCCATTAAATGATTTTTATTAAATATATTTTGGGAAAACAATCCATTAATTTCCAACAGTCAGTTTCACACCGCGTACAGCAAATTCATATTTTCAAGCTAAATTAGTTTTAATTAATTCAAACGCATTGCCGATAAAAACTTCGTTGCCTTTAATATTTCTGTCTCCAAATTTGCGGGGTTCTATGTTCAATTTTTCACATCTGTTTTCTATGTTTGTTCGTGTTAATACTCGTACATTTAAGAAACTCACAAAAATTGTGTAGTTTTATGCACTTGATGAGTAAACATGGCATAAGTGCACATGTACATTTTAAATAATTAATTTATGCTTAAATTCTCATGAAAATTGTATAAATATGGTTATTTATTGCCGTTCTTTTTTTTGAAATACATCACATTGTGACAAACAATTATTGGTTGTATCGTGAAAAACATGAATTTTGATCGGTAATATAACACTTTATTAAGGCGCCTGCCAAAGTAAGATTTTTGTTTTGAAATGTTCCGCTGTTATACTTCGTAGTTTTCTTATGAGGAAATTTCGTTTATGCAACATGCGTCGCTATAATGGTTGCTGGACTTAGATATACAGATACAGTTTATCCTCTTGGGATTCAACAACAGGTCGTAGTATATTTCTAAGATGGAATACAATATACATTAAACACACATTATACAATAAATTACATATACAAAATTCATTACAACGAATGGTGCGCCACAAATAATTCACAGATAAAGCTTCATTTTAATATTTGCACTGAATACATACATTCGTGTTTACTTACGACTTATACAATACAATACGACATATTATTTACAGAAACGCATACTTAAGAAGATCCAAGACTGTAAACCTCTTTTCCCAATGCAATACTCACAGCCCTTCATACAAGTATGCTTGTAATTAGTCACACCAATTCCCACAGATGATACTCACACGCACACTAATGCATTATTCCAGTGCTTGGCATATATCAACATATCTAAACAAGTAGCGCCTAGAGCATGGCCTCGCCAAACGGACACCAACTCGTACTGACGTATCCCATGGCACTGCGTACGCTCTCGCACACACCGGGTCACTATATAACGTCCACGCACTGGCTCCACTTCATTTATAGGTAGAAGCTTTATTCTACATTTGGGCAGTTGTTGCCCGGTGGCAGAATGTAGAAACACGAAAGTACAATTACAATTACGAATACAATAGCAAATTAAAAAAACATATATCTATATATAACAACACATTATCTTTGTCACTACCTGGCACATGCAGGTGGCATTTACCTGCATACACTACTAATGCAAATACATAATACATACTAACTTTTAGATAAATAAACTTGCCTACTATATTAATATACATACATACATTGTACACCCCCTGCACCTATTCAACCATAATACGCATTCATCCTGCTCACAATTAGAAAAATATGAGTTTATATTGTTACCTAACACCACAATGTAATAATATACAATACTTAAAGAATTATTACATTTTTAACCCGTGAAACCCTCATAAGATAAATCAGTAAATGGTAAGCTATGTCAGAATAGACTACAAAAAAATAGAAAAAGTTTTAGATTAGCTTTCAATAAACACATTTTTATTAATAATCACACAATATACCAAAAACACCCATAATAACGTAAGATAGTAACGCGCCTATATTTTACAGTTCTATTTTTTCCTAAATGTATTTACACCTTCGCGGCCATACCCAAATGCATAGGCAGGTTAATTGTTCCAGTTGTTTATTGTGCGACTTACAAAGGAGAATTTCCCACTATAAAATCGCTGGCTTCGTGTTCGAATGTTGACATTATGATCCCCATCGTTCATTTAGGTAGCCTGCGCCGTATTTCCACCAGGAGCGGTAGCTCAGTACATCAACTGATATCACTGCAGCGCCTCTGACTGGGAGGTCCTAGGTTCGAGTCCTGACGGTCGCAGGATTTTTGACCCTAGCTTTTCAGCCAGGTCGAATTCAGTCGCTGGCTGGAGGAGAATTCTAGCGGCCGGCTGCTTTGATCGGTAGTTTTCCGTCGTTTCTCCGATCAACACCAGGCGAATACCTGCAGTACCCTAACAAACGGGCCACGGACAGGGCGCGTTCTTTCCTTCCTCTTCCTTGTCCTATCCTCTCCCCTTACACTAACATGCACTACACTAACACATATTCCGGGAGACCGATCGGGAGCTTGGAGCTTGTCCCGGCTGGGGCGGTGCCGCGCTGGTGGGAGAGTCCTGGTTAGGGGGAAACCCCGCTAGCTGACAGTAGATCGGCGTCGGATCTCGCCATCCAGCGGGAGAAGAACACCGCCATCTCCCGAGGAAAAAACATACCCTACACTAACGGGACTAATGACCTAAGCTGTTGACGCGCCCGGAATCACTAATCAACCAACCAACCAACTGAATTTCCTTCTGTGCAGCATAACGTCTTACATAAAGCGCTAAGCCTTTCTGCGATTTGGGGTTTGAAAGCGGTTGTAATTCAATGTGAGCGAGTCAGTTACCTAGATAATTACTTAATGGATAATTAAGAGATTAATAGATAGAGATTAATAGATTAATAGACAGAGATGAATGGATAATTTAGCGGTTCTTTGGTCTCGCTCCTGAAATTGGCCTTTACGCAAGAGACTCAACATACGGTCCCGTATTCTAAAATAGGGCGCACGACTTGAGTAACAAAAACATTCAGATCCCTCATACTAGTAGAATACAGTAACGAATAAAGTAAACACATTTCATGTATAACTACTATATCACTTTAATTATTTCTATTTTCAAAAGATCTATTTGTAACTGATATCCTAGATTGCTGTTTGTGTTTGTACTAGTCAGAAACTGGAGGAAGAAGGCAATGTGTGCACACATTAAATCACCATTTGTATTTCTTTCATTATTTTCCCATCTGGGTTTGCTCAAATATTTGTGCTTAATTGTGAAAGCAAACAGCAAACAATAGCGTACACAAATAAACAAGGCTTTTTACATTCTATTTGTGGTTTTTGAAGCGTACTTCAGAGATTAAGTAAACAGCTGTGAAACTGATTGAATTGAAGTATGATTACCTTTGCCACTTTGTATTTAGTGTGACCTCAACATTTTTTTCAAAGAATACTTATATCCTTGAATCATATTTATAAATACTCTCATTATTTTGAAATTTTTTATATTCTTTTTGTTTTTCTCTGACTCTCACTCTCACTCTCATTGTTATTCATGTCCTGTCACTAGCTTGCTCTCTTACTTACACTCACACTTGCACTTGCACTCTCGTTTGCACTCTCGCCCTCTTGCTCTCTTATTCGCACTCTCGCCCGCACTCTCGCTCGCCCTCTCGGTAGCACTCTCGCTCACTCTCTTGATTAATCGCTCGCTCTCACTCGCACTTTCTCTGTCACTATATTTTACTCTTTAATCCTTTCACTCTTTCTCTCTCACAGTCACCCGTAAATACCGGAAACATTTATCCATACGAAGATTCCGCGAATAAACTCCACAAGAATTACAACTTTCGGCTCCGCCGCTCTGGCGCAGGGCTACCACCACCCGCATTTTCCCGGCTGTGCGTCGCGCGGCCACCGCCCACCGCGCAAGGCAGGCAGGTCCATTAGCAGGGCGAAACCCGGGCGGGTGTGCCGCGGCGAGGAGCTCATGCCTCACGGCCTCCTTGATTGCGCTGTGCGAAGGCTGCCGCCGTTGCATAATTGCGATTTACGACGCTCACCGCGCCACCACCGCTGAACTATTAATTATCACGCACATAAGGGGGATGCTTCTGGCGATAGAGGATGTCCCGTTTAGCGTGTTCACCCCTCTGCTGGCGTATCTATGGTATTCTACATAGTTGTCATTATTAAATTTGTGCAATAGTTATTATTAGGCTTTATATTTATTTCAGTTTAATTTTCACTGCAATTAAATTAAAAAAACAACAACCAAGTAGGCCCTTATAGTGTTGAAAAACATTACAAACGTGACATTTGAATAATTTTACATTATAAATTAATAATACAAAGGATAACAGATCATATGATTTACTAAGTGTTTTCATTTACTAATACGTTTGCTTGCCCACCAAACTTGGAAATCGGAGAAAATCCACGCAAGCCGACGTGTAGGTCGGCGCCGGATCTCACCATCAAAGTCATGATAAATCTTACTATGCGTATAAAAATAACTATATATATATATATATATATATATATATATGTGTGTGTGTGTGATGTGTGTGTATATATATATATATATATATATATATATATATATATATATATATATGTACACACACACACACACACTTGATATTTTTGAAATTTCCGTACAGAACGGCCGTAATATTTACCTCAATTGGCAATTCACTAAAAAGTGTCGATTTTCGTCGTTTGTGTAAAAGAGTACATGTTTTCTTCGGCACATCTTAGATGTATCTTCAGCGCTTCGGCTCTAAGCAAAACCTTCTGGGTGTTATAGGAGATAAGAAACTATTGTGAATGAACGAAGAATTTCTCACAGAAATTCCACAAGTAACACTTGTTAATCTAATTGAGAAGAAGAAGATGGTGTTACATATGAAATAAGAAATCACTCGCTGTCTAAGGAATAGTCTACCGACCGGTCGCTCTGATTCGTAGTTTTCCGTTGTTTTTCAGATCAACACTAGGCGAATGCCGGAGCTGTACCCTAGAAAAACGGGCCATGGACCGGGCGCGATCCTTCCTTCCTTGTTCTGTCCTCACACTTATCTTATACCCTCACACACACACACACACACACATGAACTATACTACCACACATGTCGGGACCAGACGCAAGCTTGGAGCTTGACCCGTCTGGGGAGCTGCCCTGCTGGTGGGAGATACCTGGACGAGGAAAATACAGCAAGCTGACTGGCAGGTCGGATCAGTTGGATATCACCATTCAGTGGGGGAAGACCACTGCCACCTCTGTTAAACATGCATTACACTTACGATAATAATGACCATAGCAATTAACGCACCCGGATACACTAAGTAATCAATCAATACGTCCACCTGAAATATCTAATCTGTGTATTCATTAAAGGAAAATTTTAATCGCACTTTCACCACAATGTATTAGAATGCCTTTATGCGATATAGCAAGAAACCCAAAAGGTTAAATGTGGGCTGTGGCACCCTGTATTTCCGTGTGTAGGGTGATTATTGCGCCATGTAATCCGTTTGCGTCTTGTGTAGCGACTTCATGGCAGGTGAGATTCGTTAGCACCACCACCAAGACTGCCCCCATCTTAAACTCCGTTATACAAATTTATCTCGCAGAAATGCTGTTTCATCTCACGAGATAATGGGCTCGGAAACAAAATACAGACCATCATAAAATATTTGCACCTGTTTCGTTCTTCTTGCTCATTTTACATCTGGATGGAATTTAAGCAACGAGAGAAACGCAAGCTCCGTAATTACGTAGAACACAGAAAATGTAGAGAAAATGGAAAAGAAAATATTCTATTAGGTCTTTTATTTTAAAGAATTATGCTGATACACTTTTGGAAAACCAATTACAAAGCTGAGTGTTGTGCAGTTTGTTTTAAAATAGCTCTAACGCGAACTTGATATTTCGTTTCTTTATGGTCACTTTCAATTCCAGATCAACTGGTGCATAGATTTATTGAATACTTCGCCAAGACGAATTTGAACGAATATGACGAAAACATCACTGTTTTTGCACATGAGTTGACTTTGTATGTGAGTAAAAATAACTACCAGGGAGATGTGCGAGCTTTACTTCTTCAAAACTTCATAATTATACTTGTAGTTTAGTAATAGAAGTCTTGTACTGCCCAAAAATCACAAAAGTCTACCTTAATTAGGAAAAATAAGTTACACGATTTGACTGTGTTACTGGTGAAGTAAAATAGAAGCGCTTAGTAAATAGCATGGTTTGTACGGTTTCAATCACTACGGACGTGAAGCACACAATTTTTTCAGAATATTGATGAAACATTATTGAACGAAACAAAATAAAGCTGATCCACCGGATGCGACCCACATTCGTTCATGCAAATCCGCCCGCTCCTCGGCGACACTTCGTCGAGCGAATTACGCATGTAAAGCATGGAGAGACAGAAGGCGGATGAACAAGGAAGGCCGAAGTACGACCGGGAACAATGACCACTTTCATTTTTCCTCGACCTGGCTTCCTCCGCGCCGCAGCGCCGCCCTCTTCCACTCCGACGATTGCGCCGACGTTCGGAGTTTTAATAACAGGGGGCGCAGAGGAAGGGAAGTGTCGAAACGGGGGACGGGGCGGGAGCGGAGCGAATATTACGCCTGCGGGGATATCCACGTGGCCCCGAGAAGAGCCGCGACGCACGGGCCGAGCGCCGCTCAATGGGCCGAAAGCTGCGGCGGCTTCCGAAAATGTTTGAGGAGGAACGGGTTTTTATGTAACAAAATAAGGGAATACTTTTGAACTGAAATTATTTATAATAACTATTTAGTTTGTACATTTGTGTAATTTGTTTTTTTAAATTTACCAACAATTTTAATATAAAATATTTAAGGTATTTTTATTAATCTTATTTTGTTCCCTTTTCCTACTATGCATGGTTTAAAATACTTGGAAACAACGTTGAGGGTAGTATATATTTAAAAAATCAGATAATTGGTAATAATAAATTAATTCACGTTAATAATTTGCGTTCTGTTTATAGATTAAAACAATTAATCCTGTTTTCATGGACGGGTGCTTGATACCCTCCCTCTGTAGCCCCTCATGTTCAAACGACAACAAATGACAACCTAGTTAATTTTGTATAGTTGAAGAGTATGCGTTTCAATCAAGTGTTTGATATCTTCTATACTAATAAAAGTGAATTCAACGACATTTAATCGACATCGATTTCACAAAAAGGAGCATATGAATTGATACAAACAATTTACAGGCTCTTCTTTAGGATTTCACGCAGTGTCTTCGCGAAGTTTGGTAAAGATTAATTCAACCCAAATACGGAAAATAAATAATTTAAATAATATGCCGGTAGATGCACTACGATCATTATTTTGGCCTGACGCTAACAGACAGGTTCCTAATATATTCCGCTAGAGACCAGTAGCGATGCGGTAGAACCGCAGTGTTCACATAGCCGTACCATGCACCGATTGCGATAAAACTTCGTCAACGTATTGCTCTTACTAGGAAGAATACAAGCAGCTGCAGCACAAAATGTCGCTTTATTTAAAATGCAATTTCCAATACACCTGAACTTCATTGTTGCTGAGCGTTGCTGTGTGACGGGGCAAGGTCGAGAAGGACAGGAGAAGCGAGCGGCACAAGATGGAGAGAGAAGAGAAAAAAGAGACGAAAAGAGGGAAAAGTGACGAAAAGAAGGAAAGAGAAAAGGGGGGGGGAAACGAGAGAAGGAAAGAGAGAGGAGAAAGAGGAGAAAGGGAAAAAGGAAGAGAAAGAAGGGGGGAAGGGAGGGAAAGGGAGCGAGAGAGAGGTTAAAGAAGGAAAATGAGTGGAAGAAAAGAGAGGGAAAACAAAGAGGGAGGGGAAATGAGAGAAAGATAGAGGGAGAGAAAGGGAGGGTAAAGGAAAAGGGGGAGAGAAAAATAACTTAAATAAGAATAAAGTACAAGTTGGCTCTTTCAAATTTCAAACGATATTTCTACAATTATTTCTTCTGCGGCAGCAACGCGCCGGGTAGACGCTAGTATGTAATATAGGCCCAAAAAACAAAGCCTACAGTTAAAAACATCTGCTTTCATCAACATTTAGGTATCTATTTATTCCAGAAATTGTTTCTTGGCGTGAGATGCTCAACTGTCAGATTAGCATTTACCATTTACACGCCAGCTAATGTTTCTACTGGTTTCCGTAATGAATATAACATGCTTTTGAAATAGTTTTATTTGCATCGTTATTCCAAAAACTACAATGTTCAAATTAAAAAAATTCTATAATTTCATTTGTATTAGTTTTCTTTTATCCTCTTGAATGTGCCAGACGAATGTTAAATGTTTCCTGTAACTACGACTTGGGAGTAATCAATACAATTCTAATCAAGTGTTTCCTACGTGCGTTCAAAAGATAAACCATTTCCTGCTTCAATTTGGTAATTTTTTCTTTAAAGTTCTACTATGGTTGTGGTATTTAGAAAGCTAGTAATGTCAGTACTCGTGAAATATAATTTTCAATCGCTATTTTGTGATCTGCACCGGTCATTTTATAAAACATTATAGCTGTTTATTACTCGTTTGTTACTAAATATTAATCCTACTGTTTCATTTTGTTATAGATTTTAGCCATTTTGGACATATTGATCATTTCTAGTTAATGACTTTTGCGCATTGCATTCCGTAAAGTGCTCAATGTCTCTAACTATTGAACATACAGATGCATTTTGTGCAACTGGTTTCACCCGCTTAGGGCATACTGAGCGTTTTGTAGAATGGATATCAATGGGATGATTGATTCTAGCCCATTTCGAGCCTGAGCTCGGGAGTTGGGAATTGCCAAGGATTTGCCCCTTCTCCAGCAGGATTTCCACCGCCCCAAGAGTTTCGACCCTTCGGCCGGAAATGAGACCGGTGGTGATAATAATCTGGTGTTTTATGACCGCCGTCCTTGTAAGGAAAAAGGCGCACCTCGGAATGAATGAGCATTGGATACGTACGCACAGGATAGGGAAACTGTGAAATATGTTCGGAACTGGGGGTGGATGTCTGCAAGGTCGTTTCAGGTTACAAATTACCTTTCAGATGGGAGTTGCAGATGTATTCTGCTTCCTGTACACAAGGGAGAGCAATGAGTTGGAAATATAAATTCTTTGGAGGAATAATCGTATAGTAAATGTGGTCGAAAACATTTGGTAAGTTTTGTGAAAGTTGTTTTCTTAACGTACATGTTTTGTTCGCCAAAATGTAGCATGAACTGAATTTCTGATTAAAAGCTGCATTACTTACATTGCGGCAGCATGACGATAAAATTATTAGTTTCATCAAGGGTGAGGATTCAGTTGCTACAAACGAAATCATTTACCTTATTGTAACAAACATATTTTATATTGATATTTTAAATTTTGTAAGCGACTCTCTGCCCCAACGGACAAGTACAAACGAATTTTATTTATTTATTTATTCAAAATGATCTTTTAATTACCTGGGTATTTTGCGATTTGCGGTACGCTCATTTCTTTGCAACATTTACTTTCTCGTATACGTAGTAATAGTATTAATACGTAATAATATACGTAGTATAGAGAATATTATGTAATAATGCGGAAAATCTGTTTCAAGATTTCAATGGAAATACACGTTTTGGGCTAAAACCAAAAATATGTTTTCTTACTTCTGTGGGTAACCAACACTAGCACCTAAACTATTTGTAGTTGTTTTTCGAAAAGGAATATTCCCCGGTCGATCTGGGCCAAGTCAAAGCTGTGCGAATTTGAAAAATATTCATCAAGATTTAGGGAGACTTTACATAAAACCACACATTTTCTCAAAAGTGGCTTCACATTTTTTCTTTCATTTCTTGTAAGTATAGAGTGATAAACGCTTATAAAAATGGCATAGACCTGCGATTTTTGAAAATTGAAAGAGAACAATGAAAATCAGATGTCTGAACTTTTTGCGTCGTCTACTACAATATTGAATTTAGAGATAATCGCTGCTTTAATTGTTAATCATGCAATTTCTCGTTTTCACAAGAAACCTTTCATTTACCATTAGTTTATTCACTAAAAAAAAAATAAAAATCAACACAATTTTCCGAGGTACATGAGTACAACGCAATTAAAAATTAAAAACGCGGGAACACAGTTATAAAAATGCAGTTTCCAAGTGGCGTAATAGTTAGCACCACTCATCAGAGGCATTATGAATACACCAACACCTTCGGTAGAGACAACACAACATAGTTTAAGGGGACGGTTTTCGAAAAGGTGGGGTGGCAGAAAGTGACCTGCGTGATACCGGTTTACGGTACGAGAATGTCTGTGCCATTATGTAACATCATAGGTCAAGAATTGAAAAGATGAAAAAGTGGAACACATTTAAATTTCATTTAGTCTTTTACAGAAATACATACTTTAAAATATTTGAAGACCTTGTATTAAACTATGATATTTTGTTATAGCACATTTTCAAACAAAACTATCTTACTAAACTGAATGAAACCCGAGCTGTGTGATTAATTATTTTAATGAAATTACAAGAGTACTAATTTACAAAGAACAAAATAAATAGCTTGTTGTGACCATTCAAATATATTTTCGATGACGCAATTTCTTCAGACTTCTGAATTACTTTGGAAATGAATGCGTGGGAATGAAAGTCTTACTCTAACCTGTTTCATAAATGTATGTGCTCTGAGATAATTAATGCATTTGAGTTTTTTTATTTATAATGTTCAATAAATGAATTGCCGTTAGATATTAGCGAACATTCTTGCTCAGTTATTTGAACGGTAGTTCAAATACCAGCTAATGGAAAATCTTCATTACGTTAAGTGATTTGCAAAGCCTGCATTGTTGCATTTTATAGTAGATGCTTTCAATTAGAGGATTACGATATCATCTACTGCCTTACGGCATAATTACATTTTCCTCTCCACTGAACTACATTATGATGCATTGAACTGAATTCATTTTACTATTTAATTATTGGATTTTCATAACTCTGTGTCGGGTATTTTGCATAGAGGAAATTACTTAACGGAAAGGCTTATTTACATAGATAGGAAATACCATCATAACTGTTAAACTTCGAGTAAAAATGTAGTTGTACATGTCTAATATAGTAAAATAATTCATGATTTCCCACTAATTGGTGAATCTGAACTTACCCTTTTAATCCTAAAACATAAATAGATTCTAATTTAAACATATTCAGTGTTTTGTGATTATTTGGGTGTAAAGAATATTTCTATGAAAATATAACATATAGAATCCTCAACAATCTTTGTATAGAATAAGGGATCAGGGGGATCACATAATCATATATCTATTATCTTTGTTACTCGTTTTAATTTAATTGCACTCTATACTTTCAAATCTTGTTACATAAAATGTTACATTTCAATTTGCTCGTATACGTCCCCAGCTATTGTCACTTATTTGGGTATAGAAGTCAAATTTCCACATTTCTAAGTTGGATTCAGGAAAAATTGGAATATGTTTGAAAATATGTTATTTTGGGAAGTCAACTACTTACCTATAAAGTAAAATGAGAAAAAGAAATATTCTAGTAATGTTTTCAGACGTGTCTTTAATAACTTCGTTCATCATTTATGAGGAAAAATTCTGCTTGAGTTAATGAATATCACCAGCGCATTATCCCACGCAAGTGGAAATGTAATTGTTATAAACTCAAAAGAAATACGATGTACGTTTTACGTGAATGACTATTTTTACCAACGAAAAAGAAAATCCTCTATCGTTCTGACGTTGACAACTCTATCTCCGTCAAAACCCTCGCCTCAGTGCCTGGGTAGTACCACCATCATTCTTTTAATCCATCTCTGCTGCGTCACTTCGGCACTACGTCACATCCGATCCTTGGATCAATTTTCCCGCAACCTTTCACCTCCTGCTGTGAGCTCATATGTTACGTTTTAGAGTCTGGGCACCTCGGCGCAGCCCCGCAGTAGCGCCATCTCGCATTCCTCCGCTGCTTGCCCCACCGCCTCTCTTTTCTATAAGGCCCGGGTTTACTGCATGTCACATTCCTTAGCTGGAACGTGAGATTCGGCGACGATTTACAAGTCGGTTTGATTGATTGAGTGATTCCGGACGCGTCTACTGCTAAGGTCATTAGTCCCGTAAGTATGTTTCCTGTGATCTTTCCCCCGCTGGTTGGTGAGACCTACCCGTCGGCTAGCCTGGTTTTCCCCAACCAGGTACCTCCCACCAGCGGGGCACCATCCCAGCCGGGACAAGCTCTAAGCTTCCCGACCGGTATCGCGGCATGTATGGTGGTGGAGTACGTGTAAGTGTGTGTGTGTGTGTGTGTGTGTGTGTGTGTGTGTGTGTGTGTGTGTGTGTAAGGGGTGAGGGTACAACAAGGATAAGAAAGGAAATATAGCACGCGGTCCGTGGCCTGTTTGTTAGGGTACTGCTCCGGCATTCGCCTGATATTGATGGAGAACCACTGATCAGAGCAGCCGGCGGATAGATTTCTCCTCCAGACAGAGACTGAATTCGATCTAGCTGTCTAGCCAGTGTCGAAATTCTTGCCACTGATGGGACTCGAATCTAGGACCTCGTGGTCAGAGGCAGTGCTAGATCTTTCGGCTTGCGGGATCTTACCTCTCCTGCTATTTTCCCCAGTGGATCTTCTCGCCAACTAGCAGCTCTAAGTTCCCGACATGCGTTCTAAAAGTTAGAAGAAAAAGAATAGAAAATAAAATAATGTAAGTTGGGGAAATTGATGGCAGCAGGATTTCAGGGGACCGCATCACGTAAAAATATGTTTCGAATTCTTAACAGCGAGATAAAAATGCAATACGTATATAAATATCCAATGCTATTTTTTGTGTTTCCTCCTCTCTACGAAATATAGAGAAATGTTATGAGATTCGATCCAAAACTTTGAGATCGAGATTTTGGCAGTAAAACCCATTTTTCAGAGTTTCGCAGTCGATAAATGGATATTTACCATAATGTCACACATTCTCCGGAGATATTAGTTACCTCTTGTTCTTTAACTCATTCAGATCACGAGTAAAATCTGTTAGAGCTGATCTAAATATTTCAAGATTAATACAGATGTTAAGGAGATAATA
This sequence comes from Teleogryllus oceanicus, assembly GCA_964035755.1. NCBI lineage: Eukaryota > Metazoa > Arthropoda > Insecta > Orthoptera > Gryllidae > Teleogryllus > Teleogryllus oceanicus. Next base: position 170,323,110 of record CAXIVR010000002.1, read on the forward strand.
CAGTTGGTTGTGTAACAAAAGTGAGCAATTGTAACTTTTGGCACGATAGTCTAGAGGTCGGAAGTTGGTTAACCGCGTTGGGTTACCGCCCCCCCCGTATCAAAAAATATTCCTTGCTAAGCAAGGATGCGAGACGGGGCGAGGTGGACGGTGAAGATCGGGGGTTGGGAGTGAAGCTGAGCGCGGGCAGTGGAATATGGGGAGTGTGTCGATATCTCTCGGGAGTAAGCTCAGTCCTCACGTCTCGAAACACACGACATCCCGAGTACTACTCCCCGCTACAGTCGGGATATTCCAGTCGCTCCGTCTCAAAACCACACACGCACCCCGACGTGGCGGGGTGACAGGAGTAGGGCACATCTCTACTCCCTCGAGACTATGCCGGTATATTCTCGGGAGTATCCGGGCCTCCCTGTCACCAAAACACACGCACGCACCCCTAACCAATGCGTGACCAGGCCAGGTGATCGGGGAAGAAGGTAGCGGGGAGTGAAGGTACGCGGGGAGCAGGGCGCGGGGAGCAGGGCGCGGGGAGCAGGGCGCGGGGAGCAGGGCGCGGGGAGCAGGGCGCGGGGAGCAGGGCGCGGGGAGCAGGGCGCGGGGAGCAGGGCGCGGGGAGCAGGGCGCGGGGAGCAGGGCGCGGGGAGCAGGGCGCGGGGAGCAGGGCGCGGGAGCAGGGCGCGGGAGCAGGGCGCAGGAGCAGGGCGCGGAGACAGGGCGCGGAGGGGCGCGGGGAGCAGGGCGGGGGGCAGGGCGCGGGAGCGGGGCCGGGAGCAGGGCGCGGGCGAGAGGCGCGGGGAGCAGGGCGCGGGAGCGGCGCGGAGCAAGCGCAGGCAGGGCGCAGGGAGCAGGCGCGGACAGGGCGGGAGCAGGGCGCGGGGCAGCGCGGAGCAGGCGCGAGACAGGCGCGGGAGCAGGGCGGGGGACAGGAGTAGGCAGATTCGCGGCCGAGATTGCGGGAGCATTCGGGAGCAGGTACGCGGAGCACGTCACGCAAGGAGCAGGCACGCTGGGGCAGTGCGGACAGGCGCAGGGGGGGAGGGCGGGGGGGGGGGGGGGGGGGGGGGCTGTTGGCCCGGGGCTGTCGGCGCCGATGGAGTCGCTCGTCGAAGCGGTGCGGTGGCGCGCGATCTGACGGGCCTTTGCGGCGTAACCCGGGTTGGCGCTCGCGGAGCGCTGCGCGGTGCGGCGGCGGTGGGCCCGGGGCGAGGCGCGAGGCTGCGGCAGCGAGCACCAGCGGGGCGGGCGGCCGTGAAGCTGACGGCTGAGGCGGAATTCCATGGAACTACAGTACCGGCAGCGTACAAGCGACTCTGACAGTTCTCTCGCCATGTGTTGTAGTACGTCATGTGACATGCTCTGGAGCAATCAGCTAGCAAGGATTTGTTTACTTTCTCACAGCCAGGGTTCAGCGTTGCCGACTCGCACGAGATCACGGAAGCGATAAGGTTCAGCTTTGGCGAAGGTTATGAACCTATCAAGACGTGACATAGCCTGTCAATAAGAGTTAATGTTTTGAGATTTCATTTATCTGCGTTGTAGGTGGTGCCATGTGCGAGTAATGTATGGCAACAATGCATTGAAGTGTCAGAGTTGCTTATACGCTGCCGGTTCTGTAGTGGGGGAGCATTGTGTTGTGGGCAGACGAGGTAGCGGAGGTGATGGCGTAGCTCTCGTGGATGGAGAGTACGCATTGACACTTGCGTTATGCTAGATGGAAATGCTGTCTGTGCGATGGTTAATATTGGTATGATATGTTTGGGTGTGGAGCAATGAAACTGAGAGTTTGACCAGAATAGAGGCAAGAGTACTGTCACAAATGCTTGAAAAGTGCTGGCAATGGGTATTTGAAGGTTGCTGTTTAAATGGAAAATGTTGCTGATGAGGTTGGTGATGTCGTTGAATGACAGTTAAACCGGAAGTGATGGTTGCATGAGTGGCTAGAATAAAAAGGCAATTGAGTCAGCGAACTAGCTATGATATTAGCTAGCTTTATGATATTAGCTAAGAAGCTAGGCAGACAATGCAACTGTCTAGATAAGAATTGGAGACAACTGCTCGTCTCGGTTCTTACCGTTGTTTCCTTGAGATAAATAATGCATTTGGCTGTAGTGCTATAAAAGACAAAATAACGAGCAAGTCTCTAGCCGAAGTGAAAGGAATATTCTTGATTAAATACAAACGCTTTGACCGGTGGATATTACTGCAGCTGTGCAACATCTGTTGCTGCAGCAGCATCTCTGACGGCCCGGGAGGTACTAGGGTTTGAGCCCCAATGGCGGTGGGTAATTATCACTAGCTAGATTGCTAATTCGAATTAAGCCCTTGTCTACAAGAGAATTCAAGCCTCTGGCTGCTCTCATCGGAAGCTTTCCGTTGTTATTCTGATGAACACTAGGAGTGTGTTGGAGCATTAGCTTAACAAACCCTTGCTCATATTTATCTTCTCTTCCTTTACAGCTACACAACATACCCAAGCACAACAGTGTCTCGCTCATTGAGATAGCAATCGAGGGTTTAGAGATCAACCGAGCTAGTGCCGTAACCCACGGGAAAGGGGGGACAAGTTGGAGGGGGCAAAATACCGCAAACCGATGTTGTAGGTCGTCGCCAGATCGTTCGTCTCAGTTTTCGGATTGCATTTGATGATTTCAGTATTTGCATTTTTATTTTATTAAAACTATATGTATATTTAAGACCGCGGCATTGCAAACATTTACTGTGTGGAACATATTTTCGATGTAATTGCTAATCCAACAAGGTGACATGGAGAAGACAATCAAGTGTTGTAAAGGTAATATCCAGCTATAGAAAACGTTAAATGGATGGTGATTTTTCTATTAGCAAACATTGCAAGCTGTTTACTTTTTGGTTGAATAATTATTTTTTATATGCATTTTACAATGTTTTTTTTATAAATTTTAGAACTCTTTTCGTGCGTAAATTTTTCGTAATATCGTAATTGATGCTTCTAACATTTATTTTAGAGAAAAATAAATTTTCTTTTCTTCGAGATTATTTCGTTTTCTTTAATTATATCGAAAATTTTGTTTTCTTTAATCAAACACCATCTAATGATATTTTTAGAAAGTTTTGACTCAACAAAATTTTTAATATTCTTTGAATTCAAAATAATTTGAGTTCTCCGCCTTTTCTGAAAGTTTCAAAAATCCTCAGAAGACAACAAAGAATTTCAATTATCGGGAAGTCTCCAGACCATACCCTCACCATCCGTTATGATCAGAACGCCCGCACATGGCCTCGCAATCTCAGCGGCCTGACATCTCCGAGACGTCTTCTCCACGGACTTGGCCGGCCCTTCAGCGCCCAACGGCCCAACTCCGCTCACTAATCTTTTCGCCCCACGCTCCCAGAGGCCCCGAGCGATTCTCCCCTCGCCCGCCCCGCCACTCTCCTCCGCTCCACCCGCCTTCACTTCTCCGCCGGATTAAAAAGAGCTCTTTTGTTGAGTCGTCGGGCGCGCCATTCTCACCTCCCCGTCCCTCCGGGGAGCCGAGAAGGGCTGCGCGGCGCGTGAAAAGGATGCCCATCCGCGCCTCATCCTTGCGCCCGGCGCATGCGGCCGGCCCGGTCGATGCTGTTGATGTGTCGTCGTAAAAACGCCGAATAGACGTGGCTTGTTCTCGCGCCCCGTTCCGTGCCGTGTATCTACGACTCGGGAAAGCGGAATGTTGCTGGGAGGTTCTGGGAGATGCAGTCCTGCCAACGTGCCGTTACTATGCAACTGGCGGATGAATTTATGATTTTTGTGCGGTTGTACCTCACACTTTTTATAGGTACAGTAAGTTCTATACGAATGTTTCTTTAGAGTCATGTTAAAACTACTAGAGTTTTAAAAATTTTCAGTTTTATTCCCTCATCGCCTGAAAATAAAGTACTTGAATAAGAAACAAATGAAAGTGAACGTAAAATATAGTTTTACGTGGTTATTAGTACACGACCAATCGAAGAAAATGCAAATTACGTTTCTTCCTATAAAAGGTAAGTTGTAACTAACAGTAAGTTATTTATATAAATTTCTGCATATAAAATTGTTATTAAGCAACATATTACAAACGAAATTTTTCTCTTGTATTCAGAGGTTATGTTCGATGATATCGACATTTGTCATCAAAGTGTTCGTCATGTTATGAATAAAATGTAAAATTTTTTAGACCTTGGTTTGATCCATATAATTTGAATCGTAATGCACATAATGTACGTCAATGATACCTTTTCCTGCTACCAATAGGGTATTATTACGACCTATTACTCTCCTATTGCTCGATATCCATTACGGTAGAGTTAGAGCCCTCCGCAATTGACAGGCGATATCAGCAGCAATAAAGCGCACGCAGTTCACGCCGCGCAGTCGTAACAATACCCGCCACGTCCCGTTCCGGAGTCCCTTCTTGAGCGCGACAGGCGCAGGCATCGAAGGGGAAGGGGGGGGGGGAATTGAAAGCCGGAAAAATCCAGAGAGGGAGTAGAGAGGGAGGATAGGAGTTAAAATGTCGGAAAACCGGGAGGCAGGGGTCCAGGGGGGGGGAAGGGTCGGGGTGGCGGGTGGCGAGTAGTCGGGTCGGGGGAGTCGACGGGTCGGGGGAATTCGAAGTATCAGGGAGTCGAGGGACGAGAATCGACGGGCCATGAAGTCGACGGGTCGGGGGAATTGACGGGGGAATCGACGAGAGGGGAATGAAGGGTTCGGTGAGCGACGGGAAGAATGAAGAAAACCGAGAAGTGTTGAGCCGGGGGCAACAAGGACGGAAAGGAGGGAGAGGGTTCAGCTGAAAGGCGAGGTGGTGGGCGTGGAGGGGTGGTCGAGGCACAGTATGGGTTGGGGCTAGAGGGAGCGGAATCTTAAAGCCAGGGACAAGGACAGGGGGAGGCCGAGGGACCGACGTAGGGGTTGGTGTCCGGGCGAGGGGCGTAGACCGCGTGACAATTCCATCGTTTGTTCACCCCCATAAAAGCGCGGGACATGGCCGCCCTCACGTCGCGCGCCGCCCCATAACCCTCGCGGCGGAGACTGACATGGCTTTTCGGCCGCACATAAAGGCCGCTATCTATATTTTAATGTGCGGCCACCAGAACACCTCCTGGGAAGTGACGTTTACGGCTGCCCGATCGCCTTTCATCGCACGGAAGGAGAAAGAGAAAAGAAAGAAAGAAAAAAGAAAGACAATCGACGTCCTCCAATTTGCGACGAAAAAGAAAAAAAAAGGAATTTTACAGAACTGCCACGACCCTCGGACAAAAGACGATTCAGAAAGGCTTTCTAGTTTTTATGCGTTTTTTGACAATACACGAGAAATGTATGAGTTTTTTACTAGTTGTGTTGTTTTTGCTGTAGGAAAAGCGAGTTTTAATCCGATTATTCTTTGTGATGCAGGACCAGAGAAACTGTTTCGTAATCGACTCGACGCAAAGCATGAGACGACCTTCGAGGCGGATAGAGCGCTTACAGCGGAGATGGAGTGAATTAATGAGATCAGGTTTTGTCTTCTAAAAACGAGGAACAAGCGAGGGTGGACGTCTGTCGTCGATGCGACTCGCTGCCTCAAAACAGTAATAAATCTTCATTGTCTCGCGGGTCGGTGGATGAAATATTCTGCGCACTTACTACGGTATTTCGTTGTTCGTGTTGCAAGCAAACACCACCTTTCTTTTAATGAAGATTTATTTAATGCAATGAAAATATAATTCGCGCTTTTAAATTTTGTTGGGAAGTGTACTACTTTCAATAATGTGGTTCCAAATTTGTAGTTCTCTCATTTTAATATGGTAAAAAGACATGCATATCTTTGCTTAGCTTATTATTTTTAGTTCAGTTATCAATAAGGCGTCTGAATTTTGTAATATGGCATTGATGTTTCAAAATTAAGGAAACCTCTCGTTTCCTAACTTGAACAGAATTTTAGAAATAATTGTTTGTTATGTATAAAATTATTTGCCGTCTAAATAATAAATGGTTCAGGTATATCTTTGTCCTTTTATTTTCAAGTAAAATGTTATTTTGGTACAACCCTAGTCTCTTAAAACTTAGAGGCAAAACAGTATCATATAATGCTGTTCTTTGCGAGCTCAGATATGCCGGGAAATAGTTACCGTTGACGACAACATCAGCGTAGCTGGATACAGTGTATTTGATTAGAATATTTGATTTCTGATCATTTCCTATACGCAAAATCGTCCATCACTTCCCACTCACCGCATTCTCGGGACTAGTACTACAACATGATGTACGTATGAGGGTAATTTTATAAACTAGGCGTAATAACTTTCAACAAATCCGCTAAAAATACATTTTCTATATGCGTGTAAAGGTAACTAGTGCTCCTCAATACTAGTATCCTTAGGTACTCGAACTAAATTTGTTTGGTGATGAGGAGGAATCGGCAGGAGGCAATTGAAAAACATACAAAAGAAGTTACTGTTTTAGAACATTCTGTACCTGTTGGGATGTATGTCACCATTGTATTAAATTTTACTTCTTGATTTATTTCAAAATTAAATTAGATTTTGAAGTGTTTTCTATTTTTTTTTCAAACATTGCGTCAAATTTCAAACCTTTTTGACAAATGTACTTTATGTCAACTACGTCTCCCGTGACTTTTGTTGGAGGAGGGGTGACATTTCTTTTATCGCCATAGAAAAAGTTGACGCATTGAACCTTAAGAACGAAAAGAGGAACACATTTTCTGACCAAAATACGACTTGTTATGTCTTGACAAACGTAAAAACAGCAATTAGATATGTCGTGTAGTAGCCGGGAAATTAAATTGAAAACTTCCACGTGTTCGATGCATGGGTTGCACGTTGGTCGGCCGTTGAGCGCTCCCGCCGGGGATTTTCTGCTTTTTTTCTCCTACAGATTATTAACCCTTCGCTGTCGTGCGATCATATGGACACGGGTACTCGCGCGGAGAGCAAATGAGGAATACATTCAAAACGTGACATTCCACTTCATTGTTTTCTGATAAAAATAAAAAATACAGCACAAATTTTACCCTTTTCAACACCGTCTTTAACTCAATGAATAGAGTACTACTTAATGTTTTGTGAAACATTTCACGTTTTTTCTGGAAATAAAATTCTGGGTAAAAACAACAGGAGAACTCAATTTTTGTCAAATTGACATGTCATCTTTTGAATGTCCTCCAAGCTTTTCTTTGTACAAAATTATATATTATTGTGTCTCATTTGGTTAATTATGTCTAATAATTCTAAACTATTGTATTTTTATTATTAAAGAATAATTTAATGTCAAAATCATCTAATACTCATTTATGAAACATTTTTTCACGACGTTATAAAATTTAATACTAATATTGAAGGAAATTGTCTTAACAGCAGCAAAACATTAACAGATCGCTCAAGGTGTCGGGATAGGAATCGTGCCAACAGCCCTTTACTCTTCAAAAATTTTCTTTCCTATCACTCTATCTTCCAAGTTCCACTTCTAAAGAGAACGTTGGCTGCCACGCACCCTGTTTGTGAATGGGTGGGGATTCACCGCTGCGGGTCAGTGACAAATTTGCGACACGCTTTTTCGACACCAAAAATTGAAAATAGTAGAACTTGCTTCGCAAATACTACATAAAAATGCACTTCTCCTCGCGAAATGAACACCGATGCTTTCGGAGAAATGGAAATACGCCAAAAGTCATTTGGAAATTCCGAAAAAAGCATGTTTTACTTTCTCTCTTGTTGAATTTTAACAACTAAAACACGTGTAACAAGGGTCCATATCTGAATGACAGCAGATCAGTTTCTAATCAGTAAAAAAGAGAAAAATACGTTTTTAACCCTCTCGCCTATTACTCCCTCTCAGGCCGCATACCCACCTCACGTTGTGCGCTCACTTTCTGTTTATCTGCCGCTCACTGTACGCTCCCCCTCGCTTACATTCTTTGTACACTCATCGCTTACATTCATAATTCAGCCGTTGCACACCCATCACTCACGATTCACTCTCTTTAAGAATGTACCCATAATTTTTTTTCCAGGAAGGTAGGAATTCACCGCTTTTTAACAAAAATATGGCACACCTAATATTCCGCCTTAAAATAGAAATGACCTCGTTATAAGAGTTTTGATGAGAACACCCGCTTCGGAGACCCCTTGCTGACACAAAAGTAAAATAATATTTTTAATTAAAAAATCGTGAATTTGGAAGCTAGCTATGAGCATTATTTCAACGATTTTCTCTACAATCAAATGACCACCAGGCTGGTTTAGTCCTAAACTTGGCACTAGAGAATATTACTAATGAGGCTTTCTAGGCAGCTGGTGGAAGTGATGCAGTTTGCCATAACTTTCCTCGCCCAGTCAGAAAGTACCAAAGCACCGACAGACTCCACGAGAAAAACCTTTCACAGTTCGAAGTCCATTACTCGGCGCCACTCATACCCTCAGCAGCTTCTGTTTCCTCCAGCCGTAGAGCCTGCGACGTGCTATTGCACGGTGGAGGCTATAAATTACTCTTGGTCCCGGCGGGAATCGAATGTGAAAAATGCATACACTCCACATTCGGGAGGCCGGTAGCCGAGCTTGCCTCTTGGGAGCTCCTTTTCTTTACTACAAAAAATTCTAGCGACCGGCCACCTACTGATCCCAGGTAAATCATAAGGTCTTAATATCTGATGGAGTGGAGAACAGAAACAGAAAGAGGCTGATGGACTTTCCCACTGTCTTTGCCACCATAGGTTGAGTAAAATTGAAAAATGTTATGGTTTGTTGCATTTTTCATTCAACGAATTAAGATTTTGCAAGTCTTCGTTAGGGACCATTTGTAGCTTTTGTATCTACGTACCCTTAAATTCTGAATTACATATTATGTAAACATTAACGAAACGTGAAGGTTTAAAAATGTATATGTGTAATTTTTTAAACATAAAAAATTCAATAAAGATTTTTACGCCGTTCAGTACATTTTGTATCTTCTGCTTATCCAAAGAAAAAATAAAGAAAATATTTGGAGCCGTTTTGACAATATTGTTTGGTATTTTTTTTAATTGTCTCACTTTGACACAAGACTACACCAAAAACACTACGTTTTAAGAATTTTTCCAACACTACGTTTTAAGAATTCAATTTAAATTGTATTATTTGAAAATAAATTTCATGAACAGATTTAATTAATTAAATTAGTAGAATATGAGCCGTTCTTTAGGCGGTTACCATGTTTGCAATTGTCTATACCTCCTGTAAAGATTGGAAAGAGGCGCCTGCACTCATATGACACTTCAAATAGAAAAGAGCGAAATTTCGACAAGCAGATATTTATTGATGTTGCGTTCTATCTAGAACGCCTAGAAGCTATCAAAATGAGGGGTGTTCATAAAACGTGTTGTAATGTAGCAGTCAAAATACAAATGTTTATATTTCGTAACCTTCTTTTAAAATATATTTCCTATATTTTGGAGGATGTCACAGTGATTATGCCAGAAGATATCGATAAAAACGAAATTAGTCCATAAAACCTCATGTTACGTATGAGGTTCATGAATTATTTTCGATTTAACACTGTGTTAAATGTAGTACAAAACAGTAGAATTTCAATATTTTTGATAATATGGTGAAAGTTGTAATATAGTCGAGTCATACGTGACGAACACATTCAGCCAACCATCTTAATATCAATCAGTGACGCAAGCAGTGTTTTGTATGAACAACTATGGATGTATTGATGTTTTCTAATACAATTATTTTTCGTACATGCTGAATTTGAAATGTCGTGTCTTTAGTGTTAATGGCAGTAACTCCCAATCTCCTGCCTACTAAATTTTGCGGGGCGACTGCAGCGAGTGTTGGCACCTGCGCATCCCCTGACCTACCCCGTTGGGCTGCGTGCCACGTAATGCCCTCGTTCGTTCTCCTGAGTTATGTACGTCGGCCGGGGCGAGCCTCTTCCTGCCTCACGGCTTTGTTTACCTGTCGGGTCCCGCCGCGCCGCGCCGCGCCGACCCGGCTAATGCAAACGTAAATCTAATGAGGGAGCCTCTGAGGCGAAATACTAAATGACTTCCGCTGGAGATTTTTTTACACAAAGAAGTTGCTGTATTTGCATTCAACTTGGAATTTTCAACGAGCTTTGGTATTCATGGAAAGTGTTATAAGGGAAATTATAGGTTGGAACGAGATTGAACAGCATAATTACGCATGGATGTCGTGAAGTGTACGTTAATCTGAAGGGAATTAACTGGATGAAAAAACGTACCGCACATCAATGTTTTGAACAAAACGACCGTTTGTTAAAGATGTATAGTCATACGTTGAAAAAAAAATACAATGTAATATTAGAGAAGAGAAGACATTCAGAGACATACATGTTTCATTAAAAACGTATTTCAATAACATACCTTTTGACATTCCCAACATGCTCATGAAGTCGTTTCAAGTAACTTTCGAGACTACATTAGCCAAAGATGTTCCTCAAAGTTTAACATTACCTGAAACAAAAGAAATATACGTAAGAATTTTTTTGAGGATGGGAAAATACATGATTATGAAATTGCGATGGGTGTTTTAATGTTTTTTAACCATTGAAAATGTTTATCACTTAAAAAGTAGAAATAATCATATTTGTAATAGCATAAGCTGCTTACAATTACTGATAACCTGTAATGTTCATGTAGTGATTCCAAAGCATGCCTTAACGCAATTAAATGAACACTTTGCAGACATTTAGGCTACCACAATCAAAACTAGTTTTGATTCGACTATTTGATCAATTCTTAGCCTCATATTCAGTTAACAAATATTCTTTTTAATGACTTACTGTTTGTATTAATCAACAAAAACAGCGTCTCATGAACTAACAATACCATCACGTAGTGCATTCGAAAGGCCTGTATCAGCGTACTAAAAGCTTCCAGGAGGGGCGACGCAGGCGATATAATGACTCGTTTAACGTAATGAACGGCAGTGGAACGAGCAAGTGAATTTGAGCTTGATGGAGAGGGGAGAAACTATTAGCCTTTAGAAAGTTCTTTCGCTGCAGACACGTTCACAAAGATATGCCCCTGAGGATCCTTAGCAAACGATTGAAATTCGGCTGTCACAAAGATTTGGGCGAAACCACTATTACAGAAATATTGCCTTGTACAAAAGACGGTATTAATGAACTTAATTTTTAAAATTATATTGTATTGTCTAATTGCACCCCTAATTAACTAAAATTTACTTTACTTGGCGCTTCTAAATCTTAACTCCTATATATTAAGTTATGCTATCACTTGTATTTTACGAGATATTTGAGATAACTTTGTATTTTCGAATGGAAAGATACATAGTTTTTCAGTCTATCACGAACGTAAAAAGACGAATTTAATTAATATACTAATTGCCATATGTCAGATAAGAATTGTTTGGAGTAATTTTGATTTTTTGCGACTGGATATTTTGAATGTAACAGTTCGTCACATAAGGCCCCGCAGCTCTCTATCAGCAAACGCGCGCTCGGGGAAGCGAAGGAATATTAATATTTGAAATTACGAAACATATTCCAAATATTTACAAAACTGTTGCAGTTTTTTCCTGGACTCTGTTTTCCATCTTGCTGCATTTTCAGATTTTTTGTATTACTTAAAGATTGAAGGATTGAAAATAGGGTTTTGTCATAAGAATATGTATTGAAATACGATTGCTTGTTATTTCAACTTCATTTAAATGCGTTGAATTATTACACAAAATTTTAATGGATTTTTGAACGTAAACACTGTAAGCGCAAATTATTCAGATTGTACAAAGAAAATGCCATATTTTCAACAAATAGTTTTATTGTTAATGAGAATACAGTGGTACCTTCTGAAAAGAAAAAAATGCAGGAAGATAATGACAATAACTATCCTTATGATTCAATCCATAAGTTAGTATTATACGTTTATTTAATTGAAATTGTTGCCCAAAACGTGAATATTCTTTGTACAGACTCACTATTTATTCTATTGTGTTTTGTTTCAGATCACATTAATTTTCTGTGATATAAATTCCATAAATGGAGTTGAAGTAATAAACAATTTTATTACAATACATATTAATGACAAATCCTTATTTGCAATCCTTCAATTCCTTCAAAGAAAGACAACAAATCTGAAAATGCGGAGGAATGAATAGCAGAGTTCAGGAAAAAATTGCAACAGTTTGATGATACGAAACATATTCCAAATATGTTTCGTATCATGAAAAAACTAAAATCAGCTTCCCTTCCCCGAGCGCGTTTGCTGGTGGAGCGCAGCGTGACCTTGTGTGGTGGACTATCATTCCATTTGAAGAAACAGTTACCTCAAATATCTTCTAAAATACGTGTATTCATTTACATTTTATCGTTTGTATCAATTATCCCCATGAAAACTGTATTGTAATAACTTCAACCGTTCAAACGTTAGAGGAGGTGCTCGAGAACGGAACGGAGAAGCATCGGGAAAACCAGCGCGGATGTTCGAGTCAGGTAAAACAGCAACACATGATCTCCAAAAAAAGATGCTGAATGGAGCTCGTGGTTCCTGCTCTCATCCCGATCACATAAAGTAGGACTTACAAAATTGAGTATCTGCGGCAAAGCAATTGCGAAAGAAAGTAACCTCGTAGTGAATGCAGCGCCGGCGTGCCAGTTATGGCAAAGACCAAAGTCGCGTGGTCAGACGTTGGGCTTGCGCTGAGCGCGGATTTGAGAACGCGCGGATTCGGGAGGACGGGGAGTCGAGTCGGTACGACGGGAAGTCTAGCCGGGAGGGCATCGAGTCGAGTCGGGAGGCGCGGAGTCGAGTCGAGTCCGGGGAGGGAGTCGAGTCGAGTCGACGCGGAGTCGAGTCGAGTCGACGCGGAGTCGAGTCGAGTCGACGCGGAGTCGAGTCGACGCGGAGTCGAGTCGAGTCGAGTCGACGCGAGTCGAGTCGAGTCGAGTCGACGCAGAGTCGAGTCGACGCGGAGTCGAGTCGAGTCGAGCGAGTCGAGTCGAGTCGAGTCGGTCGAGTCGAGTCGAGCGAGTCGAGTCGAGTCGAGTCGAGTCGAGTCGAGTCGAGTCGAGTCGAGTCGAGTCGAGTCGAGTCGACGCAGCGTTAAGTAGGGAGGGTGCAGCGTTAAGTAGGCAGGGTGCAGCGTCGAGTGGGAAACGGTCGCGGATGCGAATACATAGCTTTATCGAGGAGACGGAATTTTCGGGAAGGGCAGCGTGCCAGGGAGAACGGTGCGGCATGGCGGGCGTGGCGATCCAGGGCGTTGGAGATCGTCGAGGGGCGACAGGCACCGCGGGCGACGGCCGGCCAGGGGAAAAAACGGGGCTGCCACTAAAGGAGATGTTTTAGGACGCAGCCTGCTTCCTGAAGCAGTCGCCTGTCTCTCGTCGCGACACACGGAGTTGTAGAGCTTTTTTCATTGGGCTTCCTGGGGGGACAAAATAGGAACTTGTATGTGACATGTCGCTCCTAATGGATGATGTACTTACGGGTTAAAGCTTTTATGAATGATATTTTGGATGCTCTGGACCATATTTCCCACTTTCTCTTAACATTGTGCAGATGTTCACATGAACTAGTATTATATTTTTACCTACATTAAAGAAATATATGTTAATGATGAAAATAAATATATTATAATTTTGAAGCATGTATTCGTATGCAATTATTAATAAAATATAATTGAATAATCTTGCACTAAATTATGTCCAACCTAAATCATGTACAGAACTACACCGCCAACTGCGGTAGGTTTGTGTTCGAATACTTAAAGTCTAGTTATTCCAGTATTTCTCTATGCGATCCCATAATCGCATACCTTTTATGCAAGGTCAAAGCTTCTAGTGTCTTAAAATATCTTCTAAATAATATTCAGCATTTCATAATCGCTCACGGACATAAAATATACGTTCTTTTACTTAGTCTCCAAAAATCCATCACTAATATGTCGTTTGAGGAACAAAGATCTGGCTTTGGTTGACAAATTCTGCAGATAGAAAACTGCATACTTAGTTGTGAAGAGTTAAATCCTACCTACTAACATGTAAAAAAGACCCAGTTTTAATATTTCAATTTAAAAAGATAAAGATTACTTTTGAGAAATCAATAAGTCTAAGGGAGGGGTGAAATTAAGAATCAGTCAAGAATCATAAGGGTTGAAAAGTTCCTGCATGATCTTAGGAAACTATTCTGAAGAAAGAGATAGTCTTTTGGCTCGCGGTTAAATTCGACCTGTAAAGCAAGTGCCGAAAATCCACCACTGTTTTAAGTTGAACCCTAGGTTTGTAGATATCGACAATTCTGCAAACGAGACATATCAGCGGATACTGTCCAGATGAGAATTACAGTTCGGAGAGAGACAGTTTCTGTGATGTCATCGAATCAACTCCTAGTGAATGTTACGCACACCACGATATATTTACATCACCGATTTTAGCATACTGGCCTGCCTGAGGCTTCCTTCCGTCACATACCTACAGAAACAATGTCAATTCTAATAGAAAGCCACATCTCTATTTTTGTCCCGATCGGGATTCGAACCCGAGATAGCACTCTGGAACGCTAGGAAACTGCCTATGAGCCATCCGATGGGGTGGAAAAATACGAGTAAATACCAGTATTTATTTAAAAAACTGTTATATATCATTGCCATGCCTCCCCGCACGAAGCCACAGCAGGAAAAAGCGCGTTGAAGGACACGTCACTGTCCCGCGCGGTGCGTGCACAATGCCTCAGAGGGAACTGCGCATTTAACGCGCATAGAGACGCGCGTCCGGACCACATGTTTGCGGTAATTAACCGGCCGAGGCAGGGGGAGAGGCGGCAGCAGAGGCAGCCGGCGGGAGAGTTCGCGACCTTTCCGGCCAGCCACTGGAGCCGAGCCCAGTGTGGTCGGGAGCTGGCGCATTGCAGGGAGGGAGCGGCGATGGCGGCGGCGGCAGCGGCGGGGCGATGAATTAACAGTGCGCTGCCGCTGGCTGGCGCCGACCCCGGCCCCGGCTCCGCTGAGCGGCGCCGCGACGTCGCCGCCGCCGCCGCCGCCGCCGCCGCCCCGCCGCCGCCGCCGCCGCCGCCGCCGCCGCCGCCGCCGCCGCCGCCGCCGCCGCCGCCGCCGCCGCCCCGGGGTGGTGCTGGCTGGCGACGCTCCCCGTATCCTTACATGGGTGGTCCGTGTTTCTCTGCAAGCTCCGTTGCCACGTCTTATGTCTTTGTCACTTCGCATTGTTCGCCCACAGTGCAACCTATGAGGACTTTTTCATTTTACTCAAGATTATATTTCTATTTTTTTATTCTCTAGATAAGCTTGCTTGTGACACTTAATGTGTTTAGTGATATATCTAATGCTAAAAGTTATAGCTAAAAGTCAAGCCCTAGCTTGTCTAAGAACATCGATTCTTTGGCAACCGAAATGCCTACGCCTGGGGTGATGCTGGCTGGCAACGCTTCCCGTACTCTTATATGGGTGGTCCGTGTTTCTCTGCAAGCTCCGTTCTTATGTCTTTGTCACTTCGTTTTGTTGCCTAAAGAGGGATTTATGAGGGAATGTCCATTTTACTCACGATTATATTTCTATTTTTTTTTAATTCTCTGAAAAAGCATGCTAGTGAAGTTTAATGTATTTAATGATATATTTAATGCTAAAAGTTATAGTTCAAAGCTGGATCCTGCGATACGTGTTGCCGGGTTTTAGCCCTGTCTTCTCTATGAACATAGATTCTTTCGCAACGGAATTGCCTTCGCCGGGGGTGATGCTGGCTAGCGAAGCTCCCTGTATCCTTACATGGGTAGCCCGTGTTTCTCTGCAAGCTCCGTTGCCACGTCTTATGTCTTCGTCACTTCGCTTTGTGCCTACTATGCGACGTACCAGGATCTTTTCGTTTCACACGTGGTTATATTTTTAGTCTTTTTTTTAAATGCTTCGAAAAAGCTTGCTAGTGACGTTTAATGTGTTTAATGCTAGCATAACTCAAAAGCTGAACTCTGCAATACGTGTTGCCAGTTTCGAACCTTGGCTTGTCTCTAGAAATTAGTACTTCCACCGC
The DNA here is from genome assembly GCA_964035755.1 of Teleogryllus oceanicus. Lineage (NCBI taxonomy): Eukaryota > Metazoa > Arthropoda > Insecta > Orthoptera > Gryllidae > Teleogryllus > Teleogryllus oceanicus. Next base: position 170,339,116 of record CAXIVR010000002.1, read on the forward strand.
CAGAGTGGACAATGGCTGGTGTTTTCTCTGTGATTAAATATGTCTATTTTCTTTCTGTACACAGTGATTCAAAATTACTTTCGAATTCGCGAAGTCTGGTCATTCCTGCAAATAAAAATTTCGAAACCGCCGTGGTTTTGAAATTAGAAAATAACATTATACTAGCGCTTTGAAGAGTCAAAGGGTTATGAAATGCTGCCTTTCGATGGAATGCGTTGTTCAAATTGACAAGTTGAAATTGCCACTCACTAATGAAGCAAAAGGTGCAATACGTGACATCAAACGCACGACAATGCAATCGGGGAGTGACGCATATTCAACGTTTAGCCCAACACTCACCGTTTTCCCCACTGTCATTGCTTTGGTACAGGGAAGGTTTTCGTTGTACCGACCTCACGCGAGCTGGCAGTTTCTAGTCATGTGTATAAAACCCTTTGCTGGTGGGAATATGCTATTTCGCAAGAACAGAACACCCCACACGGCTTTTATGCTCTTGCAGCTGACATTCAGAGATCCTAAGGACGTTTTGCCAACTTCCCGTAACTGTTATGTAATTTTTACTCAATTTGAATTAAAATTTTAGCTGGCGGGTAACGTTTATCCAACCTAGCGAAACAGCCTCTTCGCCGCCGAAGTGGTGACTAACGGCGCTCCTAGGATCCTTAAACGGATCGCCGCGGAGTCAATTAGTTAACAGAAAGGGCCCTAAGTAATATTATACAATGGGAAATAAGTATCAATTACAGGTACGTCACGTGTGGATACTCCCGTAAGTACCCGTCTGTTAATCTCGAGTATTGATTGATTGCTTGTTAGTGATTCCGAGCGCGTCAATTACCGAGGTCATTAGTCCCTTACGTGTAGTGCATGTTTTTTAACGGGAGGTGGCAGTGATCTTCCCCGCACTGGATGGCGAGATCCGGCGCCGACCTACCGTCGACTAGCGAGGTTTTCCTCAACCAGGTATCTCCCACCAGTAAGAGTTGTGTAAGGGGTGATGATAGAACAAGGAAGAGGAAAGAAAGATTGCGCGCGGTCGGTGGCCAGTTTGTTGGCGGTTCTGCTCCGGGATTCGCCTGGTGTTGATCGGAGAAACCACGGAAAACTACCGATCAGAGCAACCGGCCGCTAGAATTCTCCTCCAGACAGCGACTGAATTCGATCTAGCTGAAAAGCTAGTGTCAAAAATCCTGTCGCTGTCGGTATATCTCGAGGAAATTCAAACTCCCGGGGTAGTGAAATCGGTACGCCCCTTTATATGTCGGCTTTAGGGATTTTTCGGTGTCTCCACAGCACACCCAAAACCCCCTAAAGCCCGACTGGTTTCAGATATTTGGGGTTTTGCGAATATTTTTCTTTTTCCCTTTGATAAGGGCTGACGAAAAAGGGGGCCTTATCCAGTCAGAGGATTAAAAGGGATGTCACCGCAGAGTTGCTGATGCAAAAAAAATAGCCCCGAATTGAAACGAAAGAGACTATTTGGCACCAATTTGTTTGGTCAGGGCCCCGGGTTCTGTTGTAAAAGTTGTCAATACGCTAACAAATTTTCCTAGCGGTGGAAAATTTGAAATTACAATATTTGTGTTATATCAGTATATGAATGTGTGTTTGTATGTATGTATGTATGTATGTATGTATGTATGTATGTGCGTGTGTGCGTGTGTGTACGTCTAAGTATAAAATATTCCTAGTTAAAATTAAATTAATGTAAAAATAGCATGATATTCGAGTAAAATCAAATAAACCTAGAGATTTTGACTGCTCATAACTGTTTTCTAATTTCAGCCTATAAAATATTCCGAAGTTAAAAATGGTAGGACTTGAAGCTGATTTCAAGAATGGAATATTTCCACTATTTCAAATTATAAGCAATTTCGTATTTTATATATTACGAATTATTCTCTGAAATTTAATTGTTTGTCCTAGTGCCTGAAATCTTCTCTGTGTCTTGGGAACACTTTCTCAACTATTATTGGACTTCCTTACCCAGCGCGCATTTACTGCTCCGAACTTCTAGTTTTAGTAAACACAAAGGGAGGCTCACTCCGTTAACGCTGCAGGAGTTGCATCCGTTGCAGAGTGTACTTCCCCAGGTACTTCAGACGGCTTCCTCCTCTACATCCCGTTTCCCTCTGCACGTTGCACTCGCTGCTGTTCACTACCACGTGCCCGTCGCGTCTTCGAAACAATTTTTTTCCATTACGTTCATCGGTGTGGAGGCGACTGTGAAACAATGCTGTTTTAGTTAAAATCGACCCTTGTACTAAATGCGTTTTTCTTTCCTTCATTTCCGTAGAAGGGGGGTTTTAAGAAGGAAGTTCCCCTTTTCGTCCCCGATGTATTCCTGTCAAAACTTCTCTGCAACCTTGTCAAGCGTGACAAAATGATGCCGAACCATATAGCAAAACATTTAAATTCATTTGCGAGCCAGTAGCCCGGTACAACCCGGGGGCGCCCCCGACCTGAGACGTTTTGGGGGGTGGCAACAAAACACCAGATGGTGACTAGCTAGTATAGACGTCCCAGTGGGGACACAATAAAAAAAATAGGGGGGGGTCGTAAGATGTTTATGGTTTGGGATGCAAAATTACAAAAAACCCGGGGTGAGAATCTTTTTTCACTAAATTCAGAATATATTCTAAAATATTTGCTGCTATGACAAATACATACAATGGCAAAAGAAAAAAAATCAAATACAGAATATTTGACTAAAAAAAACACACTAATAACACAATACAAAATTTCCTATTTTCATCTAAAACCCCAAATTTTTTAAAAACCCCTTTCAAAAATTTCAAAGAATCTTTAAAATATTACTTTAAAAAAAATGTGAAAAAAACACACATTGAAAATAAAAAATTAATACTTTGACTTAAATAATTTTAAAAAACAAAAGGAAACTCTTTTCTCTCTCTAAAATCTAGAGAATGACTATTTTTATAATTATATTTACACAAACCTTAATTACTATATTACAATATTAGATCTTAAAACCCGTTTTGAAAAAAAAGATTGATTCTTTCCCCACGATTAGAAGTAGGAAACAAATGTATTTTTATTTTTCTTATCTTTAAGCGTGGTAAATCTGTTATCCTTTTTTTCAGTGACAGATACAGAATAAGCTTTTATTAAACTGAATCACCCCACCCCTACAAAATTTTTTTGGAACGCCCTATTGTGTTCTCCCCCTAGAGCAGTCCGTGGGCTTCCCCCCCCCTTTTCACGAGCTGCTTGGCCTTAAGAGTCGTCCTGGGTTGAGAACGCAGTCGCCCCCCGGAATCCCCTTTTTTTCTGTTCAAGTTTTATACAATCCTTAAATAAATTTTTATTTTATTTTCGATTACAGTTAATGACCAACTGATATTCAGAGGAAATGAACCAGAGATCACCCTTTTATATGAGCCCCAACTTCAAGAGAGATTTAAATATAAGAAAAGCATGTGAGAAAAAAAAAAAAACTGGAAAGAGAAATAAACAAGCTATTAATTACTGCCATCTATTCAAAATTTCTCCCCCTAATTCTTCCATTATAAATTCATAACATTTCTTATTATCTTTTTCTAAGATTATTTTTAAAACAATTTATAGCAGAATAATTACCTCTTCGGGTCTTCTGATTTTCCGGCAAATCTGGACGCGAATGTCACTCCTGGCGTCCCGTTTTCCATACGTCCGCCCAGTTCAGCTGCTCCCCAGAAAGAATTTTTTTTTCATCCGACCTCCGGTCTCCCCTTGGTATATGGTGGCCCTTCTTGTTTTAAATTTAATTATTTCCAAAATTTTCATCTGCTTGGCGGGGTTCAAAATATTCTTTTCCTCGTTTTAGGGCGGTATGTGACACTTTTTCGGAACAAAAAAACGGGCGGTCACAAAACCCCTTTTTCGGGTTTTTTGGGGATTTGATTTCATCCCGAAAAATTTTTTCACAAAATTTATGCTCTTTTTTTTTCTTGATTCTAGAACGCGAGTAATCTTGTTCTTTTCCTCTTGTCCCCTTACCCTTTTTCTTCTTCCTCATCTTCCTTCTTCCTTTTTCCTCCTTCTCTTGTTTTCTTTTTTTTTACAATTCTTTTTTGGTTACTTTATCTGTTTGTTTAATCTTTTTCCATTTATTTTTTTTTTAAATGGTCGAAAACGGGGAAATTTTACTTTCCGATTGTTTTCCCCATTTCATCTAGTGTGTTTTGCAGCAAGGGAAGAAATTTTTAAATGAGGGGAAATTGGGAAAAATCTGGCGTAATAATTACGCAACCTAACAAATTTTTAAGTTGTTTCGTTTTTTTTGGCGGTGCAATTTATCATCTCTGCATCTTTCCATATTCATTTTGACCCCGTTAACTGTCACATCATAACCCGGGAACTTAATTTTTTTATGCAGAAATTTTTTTTCCCCAAAATTCAGTTGTAAATTATTTTCAATCAGACGTTTCAACAAAATATCTAGCTTAATGTGTTTTCAAATGTCTTGAATAAAAAGCAGTCACAATATAGATAAAAAAGTGACATTTTCTGCCAATGATATTGTCTAGACATTGACAAGAGCAGATGCCCCGTTTTGAGTCCAAATGGCATTCTTTGAAGACATACGAAATTCCTTTGAATAAATCCGTATATTGTCTACATTCAGGTGCTATCGCTATTTGCCAAAGATGCAGTGAAGTGTTGAATCAACCATTTGATCCCGGATAATTGATTAGTTAAACCTTACACGCAACTCTGTTCTGTACGGTAAGGTAACTTGATTCAATCGCCTTGCATCTAAACACAACCTTATCTTCCCATTCCTTTTTTCTACGAGCATATCGGATTTAGATGGGGTTTTTGGACTTCATGATATTTATTTTTGACCAGGTAGCAATGAGCTTACCACCTTCCTTATGTTTTTCGGGAATGCATATTGGAAACCCCGTGAATGGTGTTTTATCTGTTAATTCATTTCGAATTGAAAATTTTTTACGGGACTTTTTTTTGCAAAAAACCTTTTTTATTCCTGGGGAAAATTTTGTTAACTGTTTTTCTGATATGATTGAGATTATGTTTCTCTGCACCCTCGAACGAATTTTTAGGTTCACATCTTCTTCCTCCAAACAATTAGCCTCCCAATAATTCCACGTGAATGAATCGAATTCAAGATCCTGCTGATTATTCGGTTTCAGTTTAAAAATTGTTCTGTTTATAAAACTCCGTGTTGTTTCATGAAATCGACTCCCAGATGAATGGATATAAAAGTTCTGACGCTACAAGAAAAACAACTTGATACTTATTCTTTCCTATCTCTATTTCCAAATAAACTTGTCTTGTTATTGGTTTTGATTTTTTCCGATTCGCACCTATCGAAAAAAATTTCAGAGGGGAAAGAGGGACTTCCACTTTGTTCTTTAATTCATGCAACAAACTTTCAGCATGAGGAAGTTGCACAACCTGTGTCTACTAATACCGAAGTATCAAATCACATTTAACTTTAATTTGGGCACTGCCTCCTGATCCGATCTCCATTTGTTCCCTTTTTTTCGTTCCACGGTTTCATCAAAAGATTAATTATGATAAATCGCCACCCTTCTTCACTAGATTGGGTTTTATTTGGTTTGGGCGGGATGGCGGTCGAAAAAAACCTTTTTAATTTTCCGACCTGTCCGGATTACTTTGGGCCATTTCGGGGTTTGGAAAAACCCCCTCAATAGAATTTTTCTATTTCTATCCCTTTTAGAGGGCCGTCTTGTCTAGATAAGTTTGTTTTTCTTGAATATTTCGGTTTGTAAGTTTTTCCGTTTTGGGTTTTCTTACATTATGTTGTTGCTGCCTACTATCTTGACCATTTACGACCATTAGCATTTGCCCCTTTTTTTAACCTTTTATTATACACGAAAGTGGCATAACAACCTAGCCTTTTTAATTTTTCAGTGGACATTGGTAAGAGATTCTTCAAATTTTTTGTCAGGGAAAGGGAAAAAGACGTATTAAAAACAGACAATTTCTTCATCCGGGATTCGGGGCTAAAAACAAGCAATTTCTCCGTTGCAAATTTCCCGCATGGAATCAAATTCTTCCACGTACCATACATTACGTTAACTTTAAAAATTTATTTGAGTTTGTTATTCCAAATCTGAATAAAATTTTTCTTTGAGTTTCCCAGTTTTGGGAAAACCCCCTCCCATCTGCCCAGATCTTTCATTACCCGCAAATCTGATAAACTATTAGTTTTTACTGTCCGAACACAAATTTAAAGAAAAGAAATTTTCTACTTTTTTCATAAAACATGGGTTTTTCATCTCCGCTGCACTGAAATTAGGAGAAGGTAATAAACATACGGGGGTGAAATTCCCCCCACTGATGGTTTTTCAAGATTTTTTAACTACTACTTCATTCTTTTATGCATTAATTTTATGTTGAGAACCCCTCCTGTTCAGAAAGGTTTATTCCACTATCTAATTTATTAGCTTGAACCGAACTTTTTCAGAACCAATTTTTGAATTTTTTACCCTTTTTTTCTACCTCAATCTGCCTGTGGGTACGGCGGTTATAAGATCCGAGGTTTTATCCTATTTTCAAATTCTTTCGTTACTTGATAACCTTTTTTTCTAATTCAAGTCCCAGCTCCGTGAATTTTTTTTAAGTTCTCATGTTCTTGGGAATTTTTTTTTTTTTTTTAACCCGCCTAAAATTTGACCTTCCACTGCCCCCTAATTCAGTAAACTGTGCTTTAAATTTTCTTCTAACTTCCTATTATTTTTTCAATTTCGTGTCGAATTGTGAATTTTGTTTCCAAGCATTTATTGCCGAGTTATTTTCCCCAATTTGGGTTTTCCCAAAAAGCCTTGTTCTCCCAGTTTAGTTTCCAAGCATTTATTCGAGTTATTTTTCAATTTGCCAAAGAGCCTTGTTTCCTTAGTTTAGTTTCCAAAGTCTTTGTTCTCCCCCTAGTTTAGTTTCCAAAGTAACCTTTTTCTCCCCTTTGTTTAGTTTCCAAAGTAAACCCCCCAATTTTTTTGGGTTTCCCCCTGTTTTTCCCCCTGCATGACTAACCACATCTAATTGTTAAAATTGACCTATTAACCGTTGCATCATTGAATTGCCCTCTCGGGCTTTTTTTTCCCCTTCCCCATCCTGATCTCGGTTTTCTTTTGTGATTCTGTCGGCGACGTCTCACCAGTCCCTGCCGCCCTAGTCTATCCGTCGTTTTCCCCCCCGATCATCGACCTGGGGCTTGTCCCCGTTTCCCTATCACTATCTGATTTCAGAAGTTCCCTTTCCCCGGTAGGTAAATTCCTAGCCACGTTATACTTATCTGCCATTTTTAATCTATTAACTGCCTGGGAAACAACAATTTTTCCCCCACACCATACACCCTCACAAAAATTTTACAGAAATACCAGACACAATTTGAAACTGATAAAAATCTCAAAAATAAATATCCTTTCGAAAAAAAAACTCCTGAAATAACACACTTTTCTCAAAACCTTGTACTCTGCAACCTGGTCAAAATTTTAGGAACTGTGATTCAATTGTATAGTAATTTTTGTTACACCAAAATTTTGGGCTCAGTTATTTTAAATCGAGTTTGTCAAATGATCCAAAACGAGCCCCGCTTATGGGCGCCAATTGCGGCCCCACTCCGGACAAGCCGTAAGGCCCGACCCCCATAGACGTCTTGGGGGTGGCGAAACACCAAGAGGCGACACCTATAGACGTCCCAGTGTGGACACAAAAAAAAAAAATAGGGGGGGAGGGTCGGAAGATCGTTTAATTGGGTGCAAAAAATTTCAAATAACCTGAGAATCATTTTTACTAAATTCAGAATATATTCTAAAAATTTGCTGTTGACAAATACATACAATGGCAACAGAAAAAAAAACAAATACAGAATATTTTTACTGAAAAAAAAAAAACAATAAAACAAAACAATTTCCTACTTTCACTAAATCCCAAATTTTTTAACAAACACACTTTCAGAAATTGAAAGAATCGTTAAAATATTACTTTTTCAAAAAAGTAAAGAAAACACACATTTAAAAACAAAATTAAAACTTTTTACTTAACATAACTTTTAAACAAAAAGGAAACTTTTTCTCTCTAAAATCTAGAGAATGACTTTTTTATTTAAAAATACTCTTACACAAACTCTTAATTACTATATTACAATATTAGATCTTTAAATCCGTTTTTAAAGAAAGATTGATTTGTTCTCACGTATTAGAAGTAGGAAACAAAAGTACTTTTTTTTTTTATCTTTTAAGCGTTAAATCTGTTACCCCCCCTTTTTTTCTAGGACAGATACAGAATAAATTTTATTAAACTGAATCACTCCTATCCCTACAAAACAGTTTATTTGGAACGACCCACTGGTTTTTGGCCCGGAGAGCAGTCCGCTGGGCCCCTTTTACCCCTTTCACCGAGCTGCTTGGCCTTGAAGAGTCGTGGCCCCCGGGGTTTAGAACGGCGCCCCCAGGAATCGCCTTTTTTTTCTCGTTCAAGTTTTATATTCTTGAATACTCATAGAATTTTTCTTTTTTTTTATTACAGTTAATGACCAACTGGTATTCAGAGGAAATGAATCCAGAGATCACCCTTTTTTATACACCAACTTCAAGAGAGTATTTAAAATAAGAAAAGCATGAGAGAAAAAAAAACTGGAAAGAGAAATGAATGCAAGTTTTTAAAATTTCTCCCTCTATTCAAAATTTCTCTCCCTAATTCTTCCATTATAAATTCATAACATTTCTTATTATCTTTCTTCTAAGATTATGTTTAAATCAATTTATAGCAGAATAATTACCTCTTCGGGTCTTCTAGAAGAGTTTTCCTCAGAAAAAGTTGCAAATCTGAAGTACGCTGCAATGTCACTTCCTGGCGTACCGTTTTCCATACGTCCGCCCAGTTCAGCTGCTACCTTCAGAAAGAACTTTTTCTTTCATCCGACCTCCGGTCTCGCCCTTGGTATATGGTGGCGGTCTCTCTTGTTTTAAATTCTAATTATCATTCCAAATATTCATCCGCGTTGGCGCGCGTTCAAAATATTCTTTTCCCTCGCTTCCTTAGGGCGGTATGTGACACGTTTTCGGAATCTAAGAAAACGGGCGGTCACAATATATTTAAAAAGGATAATACATAAACCTCTCCAAGTTATTAAAAGCCCTCAGATGTTATTTACAGGAACTAATATCACTCCAGTTATTTCCTACCTACTGTGATATAACAGAAGGCACGTTCCCTAGCATTTGATTATGAGTTTAAAAAAATGTATGTGATGTTAAAATGATTTTTACTTTTTAAATACCCAATGGCACATAATGCTTTGATTCTTAATATTTCTTCTGTTTTATGTGGTAACTTTCTTCTCATGTTTGCATTTTCTGGCACCCACAAACATGCTCAATCGTATAAATCGTCTGAAATTCTTTTCAAATACTTGAATCTCCTCTAGAAGTGAGATTCACACGGATCACTACATCATTCTAATTTTTTATTTACAGGATCAGTTAGGTTTGCTACACTACATCTGACGAGAACGACCTTACTTTCCCTACAAAGGGAAGTCGGATTCTTATCGCATGTTTGCCGAATTGTTCTTATTTGCCGTTATTAGGTCGATTCATTCATTGGAATTTTCTCTGTTACATCTCGTACGAATCAATATTTTTGAGTTAAATGAAGAATTATGGTTAGATTGTAGTACTATGAGTTTACTACGAGTAGTAAATATTTCATAAAAATAGTTCACAAGACAGCCGGTATCGCGTACCACAATAATTATCGATGGCTGTAAAGCCTTCTAAATTAGTTCCTCGGCACGATCGATTAAAACAAAATTAACCGGACGAGTGTAAAATGTGTCACGAATGCTTTGGGAAACAACAATAGTTTCAAATGCATCTTCTCTCGAATAGGATTAGTAGCTTTACTCGTTCAATTATCAATGAAAATGGTTTATTTCCTTCTTATCCGCATTATTATCTTTTTCAGTATAGAGTTATAAAATTTTTCTTTCAAAGTATAGTGTCTTTGGCCCTCGGCCACTCGTATTAAAACCATTCTCCTTCCAAATGGGAAATTTGTAGATGTGTCAATTTCCATGTACGCTGACGATTGTTAATGTAATGTTCTATTAACAAAATAGTTGTTCGTAATACAAGTTCGCAACAAGTTATTCATAACAGTAACTAACAATATTGTAGATATGAAATAATAAATCTGCATTGTGATACTTGATTAGTTTACTTGTGCTCTCAAAGAATGGAAGTAGTGTTTACAGTGCGAGTTTCGCTCTCACCTTCCTCACGAGGTCCCAGGCCTCATCGCCCTTACGGCCCTCGTGGGTGTTTCCGCCACCGCTCGCGCGTAGGCCTGGCTTTGTTTCTCTGGAGTCACTCGCACACCTCTCTACGGCCCCCTTCTCCCAATGCTTCTGTCTACGATACTCGTGAGGTAACGCCTGCTGAATCCCCTCTTGGCATCAACAAGATGCGAAACGAAAAGGATATTGCGAAGATTACATTTTGTGGCACGAAGTTATTAACAGTAATTATTTTCAAACGCTGCTCGTGAAAATTGTCTTTTTTCGTCAATGTTTTCACATAGAGAGCTATTTATTAGATTATATAATTTTTGGCCCAACTTCATAAATTGATGATTTAAATAAAATGGTTTAATGTTTGTGTTGTGAGTTTAAATATTAAAAATACTAAACGTCTACATTTGATTAAATAGTGCAAATCCTGGCTTTGTTTGATGTTCAAATGAAAAAAATTCTCGAGTTTTGAAGACAGAAATCCATTTTAGGAAGAAAGAAACGAATGTAAGAATAAAGTAGAGTGACTGGAAAAGAAGGCTATAAACAAGTAAAGTGTGAGGTAAGCAATGAAACAGAGAATTGATTTTCAGTTTTTTCAATAGAAATCATATGCCTACAAATGCGAATCACGTTATTTTTAGAAATTGATAGAATATAAACATTTAAACATACATCGTTAATCGTTTTGTTTTAAAATTCCTCTCTAAATGCTAGTCATGGTTTGTAATATATCGTTTTGGGTAACTACCTAATCTCGTAGCAAGAATAATTCACGCGCACAAACTCGAAAACATATGCAGTTTCTTGTGCCTTTCTTGTGCCAGATCTTAAGTTTAATGGAGAAAAAAACATTGACCGAAACAACAAGAAAATATAAATAGAACAAGGATAACAAAAAAGCTGTAGAAATAAGGCAAAAGGCGATCGCTGCGGAACACAACAACAAACAAATGAGAAAATGAATTTCAAACGTAATAGGACCAAGTCAGTCTGGCTGGTCAGTTGCTACCCAGCCGCCGACCCGGAGACTACCCCCACGACACTGCCGCCACTGAAGATGTCCACCGCAGACGTGGACGAAACGTTTGGCTCTTCAATGCCAACTGCACCACGGTCTACCAGCCCGGAAACTTTCACTGGTATGATATTTTTATTTATAACATTATTCGCACGCAAAATTTCAATTTGTTGCAAAAACATTTCTATGTTTACAAGCTCTACTATGTAAGCAACGCATTTTTATAAGGGTACTAATTTCAGTGAGCAAGGAGTTGAAAAAACAAGGGTTGCAGATCGAGAAGAAACTGAATGTGAATTGGATCAAGCAAGGTAAAAAAAATAGCAGTGTTTGTCAGCAATATATAAGGTTTTATAAATTGTATCTGTGTGCTGAAATAAACCAGCATTTTCCACATATTAACAAGTATTAATCACAATCGCCTATTAACCAAGGAACTTAATCTTTTTGTGAAAAATGGAAATAACTCTTTCATCCTCATCCCAGCTTCCCCCGCCCTGCCCCTCTGAGAATTGTCAAACGTAACCTATTTCTTCGTCGACGAAAAGAAATCAACCTATAATTTTGATCAGGAATTTCTTTTCGAGCAAACATTAGTGGTTCTAAAATTTTTGCCAAGAAATTACTGTAGCAAATAATTACATAATTCATCTTACCCAAATCCCTTATTTAGTAATATTTTTCATTTTTAGTAATATTAGTAATATTTTTCATTAAACCAACCCAAGTTTCTGTTGACCCGTTCCAAGAACACCTGTTTTACTGTGAAAGGATCGAGCGCCAGAAAGAGTAAGGGGCGCAAGGATGAGAACAACCGAAGATCGGCTGGTGCGAGGAGAATAAGAGAGCGCAGGGGGGGGGGGGACTTCCACAGCGGGAGCGCGGTCTCCAGAGAGTCTGCAGTGTGCCGCGCCGCCCAGAGCCAAGTTGCGGCGGAGTTTATTTTCGCCCCCTTATGAACGAACTTGGCGCGCTGCAAAGCGCGGATGTTTTCCTAAACTGATGCGATAACGGATCCGCTGCCCGTGGCGCACTCGCGCGAGAAGGAGCGGAATTATTAAATCGACGCCCGCTGAGCGCGGATATCGGCGAAGTTGCTGGGATACCCCAGAGATGGTGTTTGGCCAGGTTCATATTATATAATGAAGTGTGCTATTCGTTTTTGAACGTTTGTCTACGAAAGCATGAAAGCAAACATTTTATATAAAAAATATTTCTCAAACTTTTAGTGGAAAGCATATCTCGATGAATGTGTCGTGTGATCCATTTTCTACGTAAATAATAAATTGGAATTTGGCAATGTAAAGAGTGTATGCCTCTGAAAATAACTCATTGATCGTTTTAACATTACTCAACCTAGCGATTTTTTCAAGATTAACATATTTGGCGAAGGTTAAATACCATTTTTATGGACTCTAAAGCGGATTTACGTTTGGGAAAAAGAGTAGCTAATATAAAGAGCAAAGAGAAAGTTCAAAGAGATAAAATATAACTCACAGGTCATGAACGATTACATTTGCGTGATGCATCGGTTGATCTCTATTTGTGTATTGCTGATAAAATACTTTTTATGGGGTTTACTCATCCCTTATCCAGGATGTTCCTTTTATTGAGTAGTTTCTCTGTAGTCTTTCTTTATACTATTTATCTGAACTCTCAACTGCGAAAGAATTGAAACTGGAACGCTGCGACCTGGGAGCAGTGGCTCAGTGCATCAACTGATGTCACTACACTTACGGAACTAATGACCTCAGTAGTTGACGTGCCTGGAATCGCTAATCAATCAGTCAATAGAGCGCTGCAATGTATTGTGTTGAAAAGCACTTACGTAAGCGTTCTAAGAGAAACTGTGCAGCTTGCACCGTAGTAATTCATAAAGTAGTTTCTAATATTTAATATTTAGGGTAATCATAAATATTATTACTACTCCTGACAGAAATAAGGATCGTACTGCGGAATTTTCTAAGATGTGTTATTAATAACATTTGGAAGGTTTCAAATATTGACGTGTTATTGTAAATGGAACTGAATCTCTGTCTTGATGGCTTTTATTACATTGATTTAAAAAATGCATTTCTGTCCTACGTTCGTACTAGATATTTTACAGATCTTCTTCTACTTAATAATAATAATAAAAATAAATAATAATAATAATAATAATAATAATAATAATAATAATAATAATTTTGGCAAAAAATATAAAATGTCTATTTTTGCAGTTCGGTGAAATCTACAGAAATATATTCTTAGAATTAATACGAAGTAGATCATCCAAACATTTCTAAATATAATATCAATCCCACTTTCTAGGTGAATTTTGTTTCAAGTAAGACAAAAAATGAAAGATTTTCAGGTTGTACTATATTATATGCACTCCCTTGTTAAGAGACAAAAAGTGTACCGAAATCGATTCTTTGAAAGTTATGACAGAAAATAGCTGGATTCTGATGAAAGTATCAGGGAAAGAACTTTTAATATAAAGGATATGCAAGTGAAGAACATTAGTTAGCCCGTAGAGTCAATTTTCATTTTGTAACGTGGGGAAGAATTGCCAGAAAAAGTTTCAGCGCCCAAATTTACATAAATCCCCCATGCGTGATGCAGGGGTAATTTTCAAACTTTTTTAATTAAAGAAATTATTGTGACTCTTTTATTTATATGCACATGGCTTTTCTAAGTTTATCTCTAATTTATTCTTCTAATCTAATCTATTAATAATATTTATAATTTAATAATTATCCATTAAAATCACTAATTACTTTCAAAGATTGTAATTGTGATTTCCCAAATGTTTATAGGACTACATTTTTATCATATTATTGATTTTACTTTTCAAAACAAATACTTGCATGTATAATTACATAAAATTGTATTTTTAACAATTCGTGCGAAAATAGTGTTGCTTAAGTTATTGTTTCAGTGATCATGCGGCAAATTCTGTCGGAGTAGGAGATGATTACTGCAGAGTTAAATAGAAATAATTTGCTCAAAACGATAAAATGAATGTAAAACGCCTGGCTGACTCTGCAACCTCAATTTCAACAGCTCTTGACGGGGACATTGAACACAATGTGCTTATTTTCTTTTTTTAGCATCAACGTGAATAAAAATTTGTTTACACGGGATTTGTATCTAATAATGGATTCTTGTGTAAATAATATTTTTGATCCAAATGTCTTCAAGTTATGTGTCTTTCAATTCACTGGCGTATTTTCGGATCAGAGAATCTGGAGCTCAAGAAAACGTGCGCAAATTATATTTCTCCCCCCCCACACACACACACATATGTACACGCGTCACATCCAATTTGTTGTTTCTTTTATGAAAATAAATAAAATCAAAACTTCAAAAAATATTTTCAGGTGACAAATAAAAGACAGGTTTCTGGTATTCTCTAGGCAGTCCAGAAATTTGTAAACTAAATATGAAATTAATTTTGTAATACTTTTGGACCTAGATTCTACCTTTGTAAGAATAATCGGAATAATTTTAACAATTCTTCAACGAAACCAAGTTGGTAAGTAGTTGCTTCATAATTTCTTGTGCGTAATTTTAGGAAGTGTTAGTATTTTTTTCACTGGGCAATTTTGTATTTTAAACAAAATTTACAGCTTCTTCATTAGCTGAACGTACGTACTAGGGACTACACAATTAGGCTGCAGAAGGTCATTTACAAAGTCTCTTCATTACACACTTTATAATCTCTTTCCTGAGCACTAGTTGCAATTGTCTGTCTTTCGTGTTTTCTTATTCGGAGAAGAATACGCAGTACGGAGAGAGACGGCAATACGGAAAGAGTACGGAGTAGAGACGGCAGAGAAGGAAAGCGACCTTCTTAAATACTTGTCTGTGCTTTATAGTCTCCGGACTGATTATTTCTCACTTATATTTCTTCTTCGCGTTCTATTCAGTGCTAACCTTTTTTTCTATTCAACCTAAGTATTCCCAGCCTTTCCCTGCCCCGACACCTGTTCCCTGTTCCACTTCGGATCTCACTTTCTTTCTTTCTTTCTTTTTTTTTTTTGACCTATCTCAACCCTAGTATTCCCAGCCTATTTTCACCTCCGGACAACTCTGTTCCCTTTTCCGCTTTGGTTCTCACTTTTTTTTTTTGACCTATCTCAACCCTGGAGTTCCCAGTCTGTTTTCACCCCCGGACACCTCTGTTCTCTGTTCTACTTCGGATCTCACATTCTTTTTTTTTTGACCTATCTCAACCCTCGTATTCACAGCCTGTGCACCTCCTTGGGAGCAGCCTTTGTAAATGGAAAGCAGGCGGGCAGATGGCTATCGGAAGGCAGTGCGCGCCGCAACCTCCGGTTCGCACGTAGCGCTCGCGGGGCGGTCGGCAGGCAGTTCGTCTTGCTTCCGCGTGACGGAGGAGTTTGTTTTCGAGAGAGCGGAGAGATCGCGAGCGGAAGAGGAGAGCAAGAGAGCGGAGAGAGAGAGAAGAGAGCAAGAGAGCACCCGCGCTCGGCCAGCGCCAGGTAGCGCCGCCGTCGGACTGCTGCATTGCGGCGGCGGCGGTGGCGGCGGCGACCGGCCCGCTCTCTTGCGGATCGTTCGGGCAGCAGCGCCGCGCGGCACTCGCTCTCGCCAGCAGTCGATCCTACGCTCACCGAACAGGTTGCCCCCGCAGTGTATCGGGGTTCAAATCCCGGCCGATCAGAGTGGAATTTGTGGCGGGCAAACGGTTTTTCATTTTTTCGCAGGGTTTTCCGATTTCGTCTGCCTGGCTTTCCACTGTTTGCCCATCGCTTCTAACGTAGCACCGTAGTCGCCTAACTGGGGAAACATTTTTCAATTCTGTGTACGGAACAGGACTTGCAGTATGAATTCTTTAATTTTTCTATGGTTTTCACGCCCCAAACGTGAGGGTTTTCTCGGGGTTCTCGTATTTTTCTTTTCTCTCATTTCACCTTTCGTCCATTATTTTATATTATATAATCATAATTGCCCAACCACTGGATCATTTATTTATTCCGGATATGACTACAGGCTTAGAAACGGGATTCATGATATAGACATTGATATTATGACATTCGCGTCCTGGACTGGCGATTCGGGACTTCGTTCTTTGTACTTTCATCAACGTTCTGTTTCTATGTTGTTGTTTTTTGGATTTCATTGACATGCATCACCACAAGAATCAACGTTGCTCGTTGCATTTCGCAAAGTTCCTTCGCTAGCGATTTTAGTATTATTGGGGCTTTCCCTAATTCCATAATCATAGAGCTCTTCAAACATTCAGGGTGTAGTATGTAATTATTTATTATTTATTTATTTATTTTTACGTCAAAAAACTGATAAAAACTGCATATACGTGCTATGGGGAAAATGAATTGTGTGTACATTTTCAAAATTCTGTGATCCCTACACTAAGTCATATACTACTTAAATTTTGAAGAGAAAAAATTTTAAAAAATTGATAATTGACTGATTGAAAATTGATACTCAGGTACAGTTTTTCCTCTATCTATGCACTAAATTCCGTTTGTATAGTATTATGTACTTCATATTTTGATACTGTATCCTTTAGCAAAAGATTTGTACACATTCTTTTAGAAAATCCTTTAGCAACAAAAAAAAAATGTTTTACGTACCTCATGTAGACTCTGACCTAATGACCTGGGTTACACACAAGTCAACTGTACAAAATAAGATATGATAAGATGTTCAATTTTTGCGTAAAATATGCAAATACAAATTGTTGATAAATGTTGAACAAAACTAAAATTACTTCCGTGTATTAAATACAAAGTCTTTAGAATAAGGGAAGCAACTAAAATGCAGCATTGTCAGAACAGGAACTTTCCAAGCCTATAACTTTAAAATGGTTAAACCTAAAACAAAACCTTATCAGAACGTTTTTGTAGAATATATTCTCTACTTTACTCCTTATAGAGCATACTTTTTGTAGGAATGATAGTTATGGAGATACATGGCAAACAAGTAGAAAAATACATTTGAACAGCTCCCCCACCCCCGGCGCACCCCCCACTCTTGAGGATTTTTTAGTGTAATGTGCATTAGATACAAATGAAAAAACCTGTGAAATTTCCAAACTCCCGGAATATTTTTCGCTCTGTTTATCTAATTTGACTGGGATTTAACGTCTCATGAGAATTTTATTTCAAATTTATACAGCAAAACGGGTAATTTATGTGAAAGTACGAGTATTACATTATTATTTCACGTTAGTCTACAAATTGGAAAGCTATGATGTTTTGGTCCACTGATTCTTAGTTTCTATAGCTCATAACATATTCCATTCGAAGCGCCATCTACAAAAATATGAGATATTCTATATGAAGATCAGAAGTATCGATCGAGACGGCCTTTCTATATTTGGATTTGCTTTAGATTATAACTGGAAAAGTTTGTCTGAGAGGTTTTGTTTTGAAAATAAATGAGACTTACCGAAATTGGAATTTGCAAGTAGCAATTCATATGAACTAATAAGTTTTTAAAGTTTTTTATGAATTGCACAAATAGTCAACCCTATTTAAATATTAAGAATTTTTTATATAATTGGGATACAACGCAACATTTTAAATTATCGAAATTCTACACGACTATTGTTTAATTTACTTTTTAGATTTGTTGGAAATGAAACAGATGAACCAATACACTTGTTTTGACGAAATATTTTAAACTGGAAATTATTCAAGTGAAATCTAAATGAAATTAAAATGACAACATTTTTGTAAAAATGATGTGTATTATTTCATTTGAATTTCTTCTTGACTACGATACCCCATACAAATTTTCACAATACTAGTAAATGTGGTAAAACAACTTTCATATTTCTTTAGGAGTTAAACAAACCTTATACTTTTGACAGTG
This sequence comes from Teleogryllus oceanicus, assembly GCA_964035755.1. NCBI lineage: Eukaryota > Metazoa > Arthropoda > Insecta > Orthoptera > Gryllidae > Teleogryllus > Teleogryllus oceanicus. The sequence goes on from CAXIVR010000002.1 coordinate 170,357,268, forward strand.
TTGAAAATATTTTCCTCGCAAGCTTTTATTCCTATGTATATACTCATTATGTAAATATATTCTTAAAAGAGAAAACAAAATTGTTTGAAATGGCAGTAGCAATTTGATCAGAATGTTTACCGAGAAAGTCAAGAAATAATTTTCATTTGAGTCTATAGAATATGCCTTTTTCGGATGTAGTCTATAATACGTAATGAAGTTATTTTGGAAGATTGGGAAGTCAATGTAGGGAACATAAATTGAGAAACAGCTCTATTTACCAAGTGCCATCGCACGATAAATGATTGATATTATCTCTTAAAAGCACAAGTGTTTCTGTGAAATTGTGTGTAAGAAATAAACAGCAGAATTTGGCAATCCTAGACAACTTGAATTAAGCCAACGTATAGTGGATAAGTGTTTACACTCAGAATAAGGACAGACACCAGGAAAGTGTTCTTGGAAGACTTAGAATTCTGCCGACATAAGAAGATAGAGATATAGCCCGCAATTGAAGGAGAAATTCTGCGAAACTTTAAATACATCTTACCTCACATACACATTGCTCAGAAAGGAAAAGTCACTTCATTGAATGTGCACAAAATTATTCTTGCAAATCACATTAAACTAGTTAAAAATATTAAAGAAGACTGCCTCTTCGTAAAGAATAGAATTAAGGGCAGAGTAAATTTATTATTATCTTTATTATTATCCTATTATCTTATATTTATTATTATCTTATTTATTATTACAATTTCAATTCATGTAAATGAATAAAAGTGTTCGTAGATTATTAACGTGCGTTTTATCTTTTATGCGCCTTACAACACAAGATTCTATATTAACAAAGAACAAATAAAACTAGTAGTTCTAGACAACACATACATTCTCGCAATTTTTCAAACTTGCAATTTTCAAAAATTCAGAGAATTCATCAAAAAGGAAACTTGCGACTTTGTAAAGTCTTCTTTGCTCTCTCCGAAAAAAGTAGAAAAAGGAAAGAACCATATATGGTATTTTTTAAATAAATTGTATTAACGTCAAGCAAAAATTACGCGAAAACTACTCGTGTTCTCAAAAAATTGTACCTGACCTTTAAAGATCGAAGTTTTCATTTAAGTACGAGTAATGACACAGTGTCGCATACTTTTTCACACTAGTTATTTTTCTAATCTCTGTAGTCTATGTTAGGATTTTGGTATTGACCCACCCTTTTCCCAGCTTCAACCTAACGCCACCAAAACAGAGATGTTCCATAAAAAATTACCTTTGAATAGTTTAAAAAAATTACATGTATACATTAAAATGGCGAATATGTCATGTAATTCAGTATATTTAGCACTAACCATATAAGAAATTTAAAGATTTTTTTTACCTTTTTTGAGAAAATAATGGTTTAAAAATTGCCTGTTTTACACGCAAAATTACGATATTTTAATTTTGGGGGTACTTTACATTAAGCTTCTGGGACATTTTACAAATTTGCAAAAAAATGGCTCCATCATTTTTAATTAAACTTTGAAGTGGGATTGTGTGAAGTTTAAGAGAATAGTGCATATATCATGTTCGTTGAAAACTGAATTTTCGAAAATTGCAAAAGTTCAAAATGTTTTCGGAGTCTTCCTACAACGAAAATATTAAAGATACAGATTTTTTCCCCTTAATGAAATCTGTACCTTAAAAATACAGAAGAATTTAGAAATAATGTCATGTACAATTTTTCGAAAATTTGAGTACTTTTCACGTAATTTTGCGTGAAAATACGGGCGAAAAAGTACGTGCAATTTTTTCGCACCACTAGTTTTAAAATACGGAGCTAAAACAATTCGAGGAGGGAAGTCTGTTTTCATACGAATAAATTTGTTCGTTTAGAGCACTTAACAGCAATATTGGCAATCATCATTTTTACTTATCCAGTTTTCCTTCAGTAACTCGTCCAAGAAACATAATGAAGTCAATACCACATGCCTACGCATCTTGTCTTTGATAAAACTAAGTAGATAGCTCCGCATCTGGCACCTCTTTACTGTGTTCAACTTACAGGCGTCTCTCCGCCGTGCAGCTTTGCCGCCTTGCGGGGGTTAACTCGAAATTGCCCTGGCGCGCTGACCCGGAATGTCGAACTTGCGCTGCACCAGCGGCGGGCAGCGCGTCCAAGGGGCGCTCTCGGGCTATGCATACTGGAGCGCGTGCAGGGACGCGTGGCCTCCTAGACGCCTCGGCCCTGCAACCCTCCTCCAACCCCCTCCTAGGTGATTTGCATTTCGTGGACGGGAGCTCATGAAAGGCTGCTGTTGAAGGGCTTGGGACAGGACTGCGCTAACCCATTGTTTCGCAGTTTAAGGGAAACCTCATTTTAGTGCAACGCGACAGACCAAAGCCAATGTTACTATCTATAAATTCGTAGGTGTGAATCCGAAATTTAGTATTACAAAAACAAAAATTAAAATTAATTCGTAGAATTCGTACATGATTAATTCGTACGAATTCTGGTTACTAATTCGTACTTATGACCTTCCAAAAATATTACTCAAAACATGATAATTCGTATGTGAATCCGAAATTTAGTATTAAGGGCACACTTAAAACGCATTCGTTGATGATTTAAGATATTTCCCCAAGCCCTTAAATAGGTGATTTAGTCATAGAAAATACTGTTCTGTATTAAAAGATAGCATAGAGTATATGCCAGGCTCAAAGACAGAACAAGGTCATTGAATAAAAACATCACCAGAATGCACCGTTAGTTAGAACGTGTTATGGCTGATTTAAATAAGTCGCAGCTCGGAATATTTCGATAGTGAGCGTTTTCGACCTTTTAACCAAAAATACTACGTTTATTGTTAAAATAAATACATATTTTCAAACAATTTGAATGATGAAAGACTGTGAATAAGATAGCCAACATTTTGTATAACTCAGATTTAGAAATGAGACAAAGGTAAATGGAAACGTCATCTGTGATTCAAATAGCTGAAGTATATTCAGCCAAAGACAGTACAATCATTTGAATCAAATAAATCAAAATTGTAGTTAACTTTTGGCTTTAAATGTGCAGTGGAAAATCAGGTAATCGACTATTTGTCATCAAATAAGTTCGAAAAGTTAAGTATTAAACAAAACTCCAATACACCTGCATGATATTAAACTAACATAGAAATGTCAGCATAAGATTTTTTAACTAAATCCATTAAATAACAATTGGTTTAGTACTACTCCGGTATATTTCTCTTAGCTCTCTCGTCAATACTCGGGGCTGGCGAGTGTCAAGCCTTTTTCAAGACGTCAGTGGAACATACGAAAGGCGTATCTTGAAGCTGATGGTGTGCAATAAGCTGAGCTAGCGCGAATCCTTTCTAAGGGTAGAACGAGGTATAGATCTCAAAACGAAATGATGAAGAAAAAGAAGAAGAAGAAGAAGAAGAAAAAAGAAGAAGAAGAAGAATAAGAAGAAGAAGAAAAAGAAGAAGGAGAAGTTGGTAATAAAGATGTACTTAGTTCTGAGTGTAGGAAAGGAATGAATCTTAACATTAACTGATCTTAACAGGGATGTGTTTTCCGGGTAGTTCACTACAGTGGAGGTTTGCCGTAGCCGTCCAGTATGATTGATGGTAGGGATGGTAATAAGAAAAGAATAATGATGAGTGATGTATGATTTTCGATATTTGAAACGGGATATGGAAGGAATGCGTCGCCTATCACGATGCCAATTTCATGCAAACCCCCCGCCTACTGGAAGATGTTCCAACTCCCGACGCTACTGAGGCATGCAAAAACACAAACGACGTGATATTTGAAATGAATATATGTTAACTTCATTCGAAAAAACTAATACATAATTACCGCAATATCATGCATCTGAAGGAGAAAAGTAAGTTGATGATTTTCTTAAAAATAGAATTATCGAGCACTTTGACATATGAGTTTTCATTATCCAGTGGAATAATATAGTATTTTCTGATTTTTGAGGCTTAATTTCTCTACCACAGCAGTGTTATATTGAAGCTATCTTCATTGCTATTTTAGAGTAAAACTATGTAAGAACATGCAAAAAGTATTGGTATGTTTTCAATATTCTATCAAAACTGTTGTAAGCAGACATCTCGGTAAAACGTTGCGCAGAACAAAAATAATCATGATTACTTCATGTTAGCAGCGTGATAAACTTTTAAATGGAAGTTTTAAATATATTTTCCTCAAGGATATTATGAGAAATATAAGCGAAGTGAAACGGCTTTGTTTCAGAAATTGGGAACGTTGGTCTTCTGAAATGAAACATTATTAATGTCTTAATTTAACTTTTGGAGTAAAACAATAATAATGAAAGCATTTAAATGGATTAATAAATTTGGGAATTAGTACAATTAAATAGTGCATTTAAATTACTGTAATAAAATAAAATATTTCAATATTTATCGACACATCATCGTCACAATTAATCATTAATATGAATCTAGCTCTGATTGCGAAGCATTCAGTCGTGAAAGCATTAGCAATTCGGTGGTAAATTGCCATATACACAATACTATACAAATAAAATACAACTGCTGCGGTTCACTGAAGTGAACACCACTACATTCAGAGTTTCGTTTCAACATAACGTGTATAGTATTAGTTCCTTTGATGTACTCAGTTGTTGCTCGTGACTTCATGCAAATGTCTCGTGGCGACCAAAAGTTGTTTCACCTCTCTTGTCATCAACAGTCGTCGGCCATACGCCGTTTGGGTGGGGCAGTATATAAATACTTGTATTTGAAATACCTGTTTTAAATCCATTTTATAATTGAATAGCTGTATTTTGAGTTTTTAAAGATGAATTTGAGAGAGATATTTAAATAACTTTAAAATGCATGCCCAAAAAACTCACAAATACAGCTATTCAAATATAAAATGGATTTAAAACAGGTATTTCAAATACAAGTATTTAAATACTGCCCAATCGTGCACGCCATCTACGTTGCGGTACGACGCGTATACCGTCCGATTCATTTGCGGCTTTGATAGTGTAATGGATAGCGAGTGATTTACTCAAGTTTGCGAGTTAAAACCCAATGGAAGTCATGCATTTTTGAGAGCGAAAATCGTCCGCCTTTCATCGGAGGGAAAGTAAATCCAGCTGTCCAGTGTAGATTTACTGCATGTAGAAGATCCTCGAGCCTAAAACAAGCCTCTAAGCTGAATTCAAATCACCTGTTTCGTCCCGCGGGTAATACCTTCTTTCTCTGCTAAATGGCGGAATGAGGATAGCGAAATTTGCGTGGTTAGGTGAAAAAGCATGCACGATGGCCTGATAGTTGATTGATTGATTGATTGATTGGGTGGGTGGTAGGAAGTGCCAACTACTGAGGTCATTAGTCCCGAAGTTTAGTGCATGCGTTTTCCCTTGGGAGGTGGCGGTGATCTTCTCCGTTGGATGGCGAGACCCGGCGCCGACCTATCGGCGAGGTTTCCCACAACTAGGTATCACCTACCGGTGGGCCACCGCCTCAGTCTGGACAAGCTCTAAGCTCCCGACTGGCCTCCCGGCATGTGTGGTAGTGTAGTGCTTGTTAGTGTAAGTGTGTGTAAGGGGAAAGGATAGAACAAGTAAGAGGAAGGAGAGATCGCGCGTGGCCCATGGCCCGTTTGTTAGGGTACTGCTCCAGCATTCGCCTGGTGTTGATAGGAGAAACTACAGAAAACTAACGATTAGAGTCCGGCCGCTGAATTATCCTCAAACAGTGGCTGAATTTGACCTAGCTAAGTAGTTAGTGTCAACCGTCGGAAGTGGAACCTAGGATCTCCCGGACAGAGGCACTGCATTGACGCCAGTAGATGCCCTGAGCCACGTCTACCGGTTCGATGGTCTGAGGCTTGCTACGTAAAATAGGGCATCGTTGATTTGATTGATTGATACATCATTAAAAGCCACAAAAACCTATGAAATGAGAGGGATATATCTTGTGTGTGTCTCCAGGGAGTTTGACCTCATAATGATAAGAATACGAGAATAATTGAATATAATATTACAAGCTGACAGGAAATTCCAAGGCTATTTATTTATTGGACAGGAAAACGATTGAATTCTTCTATTATGTAAAATGGAAGAAAGTTTATTTGCCTCTCCGCTCGCTCCGCTCTATTCCTCCCCGAACTACCCCGCTGTGTCTTCACGCACCACTTTGCCCCGCCTCAATCAGCTCCATCCATTTCTGCCTGTCAACTTCACTTCTTCAACACACGATATCTCTGCCCCACCTGCCCCCTCCCCGTCCAGTCCCTCTCTGGCAGTCGCCCTCTTTATTCATCCCGTATTTCTCTTCTTCGCCTGGTTCCCCCAGGTTCGCCCTGTTCCACTCTCTTATTCATACCGCATTACTTTGCTTCGCTGGCACCGCCTGCAACCCGTTACGACTACAAGCATTGCAGATTGCATTAAACAAAATGCCTCTTGGAACCATTCAGAATTTGAATTGTGAATAAATATCTCTTAATGGTCACATATACCTCAATAGGATTTGCAGTTCCAATACTGTAATAGACGTTTTCTCTTCTTTCTTTACAAAGATTCCATGCCTGAAGTTTTATTTCGTACACATTACGAATTACTCAAGAAATACAACCCATCTAAAGTGAAGTAAAATACTCATTCATTTATTCATATTTTTTGTTGCATTGTATTTGTTTTGGTATTTTGAATTTGATGGAGTATAGTTGATTGAATCGAATATGAAAAACAGGTAGTCTGTATGGGATCAGACTATGATTGAGTCAATTATATTGTAATCTTACATGAACCATTATATATGTGTTGTGTTATAATATACATTTTAGATATAGATAGATATGATATATGATATATATTATATTATTTGCTCGTGTTATTATATGTTACAAAGAAGATATGTCTTGTCGTCGTTGAGTCTTGAGAATAAGAATGGTCCATGTGAAGTAAATGTTATTTTAAAAAGCGTTATAAAGCGGTAATAAATATTTCTTCTTTGCTTTGCTCGTGTTATTATATGTTACAAAGAAGATATAATTTAAGTACAATTACGGGACCAATTCTAATTACAGTTCAAAGTACAACCGTACCAATTGTAAATACAAGCGCAGTAGTTTCTTGCTTGAAGCAGCTCGTCCTGTGTACGCAACTCAATTTCGTAAGCAGTTTACGTAGCCTGTTTTGCAGTCGCAACGACGACATAACCGCGCTTCCTATGACATCCGAAGCTATCGCTCGCGGCTCTATCTGAATGCCCCAGCGTCGCGACGCCTCCGGCTGTCACCAGGAGGCGTCTGGCGGCGATTCTCAGGGGGCGTCGGCGGCCGTCGGCGCCTCCTCCTCCACCGCCGCCGCCGCCACGCAAGTCCGGCTTTCGATCCCGCCGCGTCGCCCATGAATAATTCGGATGCCCCGCCGCCGCTGCCGGCGCCTTCTGCATCGGCGCAGGCCGCGCTCTATAATGCAGGCGGCGAGCGGGACGCGCCGTGCTGCGTCGCCCTGCTGCGTCAGCGGTGCTGCAATAGCGCAGCGTCGCTTCCGCATGTGGATGCCGGAACGGCACCTGGGCCATTTTGCCTGGGCTATTGTTTTCGTTGCCGGCCTAGTTTTTTTTGTGTTGGTTGCCGGTCTAGGTTATTGTTCTCGTTGGTTGCCGGCCTAGGTTATTGTTCTGTTGGTTGCGGCCTAGTTATTGTTCTCGGTTTCAACCTGGTTATTGTTCTCGTTGGTTGTGACCTAGGTTATTGTTCTCGTTGGTTGTCAACCTAGGTTATTGTTCTCGTTGGTCAACCTTGGTTATTATTTTCGTTGGTTGTTGACCTAGGTTATTGTTCTCGTCGGTTGCCGGCCTAGGCTATTGTTCTCGTTGGTTGTCACCCTAGGTTATTATTCGCGGTGGTCAACCTAGGTTATTATTCTCGTTGGTTATCGACCTAGGTTATTATTCTCGTTGGTTTCGACCTAGGTTATTGTTCTCGTTGGTTGCCGGCCTGGTTATTGTTCTCGTTGGTTGCTGGCCTAGTTATTGTTCTCTTTGGTTGTCAGCCTAGGTTATTATTCATGGTGGTCAACCCAGCCTAGGTTATTATTCATGGTATTCAACCTTGGTTATTATTTTCGTTGGTTGTTGACCTAGGTTATTGTTATCGTCGGTTGCCGGCCTAGGCTATTGTTCTCGTTGGTTGTCATCCTAGGTTATTATTCACGGTGTCACCTTTATTTTTTTTCTTAGTCGGAGTCAGAGATCAGTTAGTCAGCGGTGGTCGATTCAGTTATAGAGCATGTACCTTGGTACGGAGAAGAGGAGTTACTGTAATGGGGGACTATGCATATTTAATGTACTGAATGGTCTAAATAAGCGATGTCCAACTCAGTGATCAAGAGTAATATTGTTCTCCTTGGTGCAGGCAGGAGAACACCAAGCATAATGGTGTCCTCCATGCACTTACTTCCAATACGAAGACTGCCAATAATTATTTGAATGGCATAGTAATGATAGTCAACTGAAACATGTCAACACGCATGATTGTTGTTTTCATTGTCTGAATTATTAGAGCGTATTTCGGCAGTCACTTTCTTCAACAGCGCAGACTGCACTCATGGGGCGTGTGGAGACACACCGCTGCGTACGTTGTTCTGCAACAGTGCTTCGCATGTGGTTGCTGAAACGGCATCTGCAACCACGTTCCCGGTTGGTCGGCCTAGGATAATGCCCTCAACAGCTAATAAAAGCCGCATTCAACTCATTCCATCGAAACTCTATACGTGCAATGTTTAAATACCTTGAAACATCCATGTTCAGATCAGTAGCCAGGCAAAATTATTGTAAATACTCTAGAGCACCGACATCCAAGATGGCGTCCTCTAAGAAAATATGGTTTCGGTGGACAGTAGCAATGACATTTAAATTAGCTGCATACTCGTGCTTATAAGTAATTTAGTACTTGGGGCACCAGGTGAAAAATAATGATATATCAAACCTGGTTGAGTGTATGATACCTCTCTCCGAATTCTATTACGTCCAAAAGTTTCTGTCTTAAGTACGTTAAAGGGCTATGGGTATTTTCAAGTACTATATTGACAAATATTATATCTACGTTTTTCGTTTAGAAACGACTAAAGACAAAAAAAAGTGTGCATCTCAAGATGAGTGAAACCAGATACATGTATAATTTTTACATTATTTAAAAACAGTTAGCCATTTAAATGATTAATTTGTTCATATGCAGAGATAGTTATAGTATACCTTGATTTGATTGTCAAATAATTTAAATTGTATGTATTAGCATTATAATGTATATAATTATGTTAAACATCTTTACATATGTACCTGAAGATGAGGTGACACCGCGTTTCGAACATTATCAAAGAACTTGGTACATTACCAGGTTCTTTAATAATAATCAGATTTATGATCATGTATGATTTTAAATTAAATTAATTTATTGAAAGGGTTAGTCTGTCAAAATAGAAAGAGGTATACTAAATAAATCTAATTTTACAAAAAAAGGATGAATTATCAGAGTTCAGGTGCAAATTTTGATTGTAGTATATCACGCCCGACATTCAGCTGTCAGAATCGTAGCCCGTCAGAACTGAAGTCCGCCAGCCGTCCGTCAGAATTGTAGTGTATTCCGAGATCATCAGTGACGCTAAATAGTGGGTACGATCTTGCGAATGTTCATCGGAGATTCGACTCTTGAAAAAAGCCGAAATGTTTCGGGCACATAAGCAAATTTGGAAAATTCCAAAAACACCACTTTGTACAGAAATATATTCACCTAGTTCTACCTGGAGCGGTAGCTCAGTGCATCAACTGATATCACTACAGCGCCTCTGACCGGGAGGTCCTGATGGCGGCAGGTTCGAGTCCGGGACCGGTCTCAGGACCGGGAGGTCCTGATGGCGGCAGGATTGAGTTGGGTACCAACTTCACGAAACGACAGTTACCACGCCCCATTGTTTAAAAAAGGTTATAATACACGATAAAATTTTCCACTTTGTCTGCGGAAGGTTAGGTCAATGACCGCGCGTTTTAGTACTTGTAGTTGCGGATCGTCCAGAAGAGGCGCAGACCTCGTTCTATAATGCAGGGACGCTCCAGAAGCGTCATGCCGCGTCGCGACGCCCTGCTGCGTCAGCACTACGGCAATAGAACGTCGTTTCCTCATGCGGATGCAGGAGCATCTCATGCGACCCCACTAAAGTTTGGTCATTTCGCGTAATCATTTTCGGTAATCTAGAGCAGCCCTGCTCAAATGGATGAATTAGTTGGCATGCTGTTTCTTGTAACTCACCGAATGGTGACAAGCAAGTGCCTAAGTCTTCTTCTTGTTGTGTTAGGAGCGACAAAATTAAACTATAACAGCTATTCTTCTCGAAATCTAGATGAATGTCGTCCGACTGGAAGGTCGCGCATAATTGTCGTCCAGCAATTAGCTTAACGGTATTGCACAAACACTCTTATTAACAGTCGATAAATATGGAAGGCTTCAGTTCGTTCCAATTGTTGCCGATGGTCAAGAGTAAAATTGTCGAAATCAGCTCCCTAGAATAATAATTTTAGTCCAGCAATGGGTGGTTTTGGGCAGAAATAACAAATATAGGTTCCGCGCAGTAACTGACTCATTCCCAATGTTTTCTATTTTCTTGGTTAGTAATCTGTAAATCCTTGTAAAATACGCTGAAGATATTGCCCGCAATATGACGTAAACTACGATTATTTAACACTGTCCATCACAGGCATCTTAGGAGTTCTCTTGACCACATTTTCAACAGACAAATTTCTAATTTAAGAAAAACAACTTAATCAAGTAACCTTGATAACATCTAACCAATTAGTACTCAAAATAAAATCTTCGACATTTCATTAAACTTTACTCGTTAACTTGTCTTTTGGAGGAAATTCGGTGTATTTTGGTAAATTACTTTCTACACATCTGGCAACCCTGCTGGTCGTGGCTGTTCGGTAATCCCCTTCTCGCCGCGTGGGGTGGCGTGCGTCATTTGCGACGCGTTAGGCATTGGCGCGAGCCTCGAGCCGCGTGCGGTTGTGGCGTGATGTCGCCAAGAGCACGCGCTCGCTTGCGGTCACGAATTTTGCCCTGGGCCACTGATGTGGCGCGATGAGGGCTTGTGTTTGAGGAAAAAAGGCGAGAAACTCGTCGCGGGCAACGGACATGTTAAAGGTGATGCAGCACTGGCTATGACTTTTGAGGAGAAAGCTACCTTATCAGTCACTTTCAGCTGAACGAAAATGGAGATGCAGTAGTTGAATCTTCCAATATTGGAAAACATTTGAGCAAGTCAGACTTGGGATTTTCTCGAGTTCTTCGGTATTCTTATTTATTGAACTTTATAATTTCAATATTTACTTTGATAATGGTTACTTGTTTTATCTTTAGATTAATTGTCACATATACTCGTTCGTAACATAGCCATATCTTGATATATCGTATATTAATATAATAGTATATTCTCAGCTTATATTTTTAATTATGATAATAAAGAATGATTTATCTGATTTAGTTGCACAGGAATCTATCAACGAATTTAATAGTTTCTTTAAAACTATTCATTTTTAGCATGGATAGTTTTGTGTAAATGTATTTATTTAAAAATAATTATAAACGATAACTTGGAAATTTTAAAGATATTAAAAATTATATTCGTGGAAATTTAACTTTCATCTAATTTTTATCATTTTCATAAACGTTCCTCATTCGTTACTTTGCGGATTTTAATGTGCTTAGTAAACTCTGCTTCCTCAAGACAAAATAGCTAAGTCATTGACGGGATTCAGACTCAGAACCATGAGATAGAGATGCTGTGTCCGTTCATGCTTTAAACTCTCGGGTCAATTGATGGTCTAAAATGTATGTAAGTGTAGCTATGTAACTGGCGTATCGCAAACCACCTTGATTTCTCATAAGATCTAACCAAAGGATTTAAAAACTACTGATAAGGGCATTATTGCCCCCAATTTAAATGCAGTGGAAATAAAATTTACTAATATAAAGAAAACAGGGTCATCCAAAATTAGTAATTTGTATGGATAGCTTGTACTAGAATTAATAGTTTGAAAGAACTAACAAAGGGTTTAATTATGGTTTTATCCTTAGCTTCATATCTATATTACCAGTTTAGAATATACGCTCAAATTAAAAGACAGTCTCTTGCCATGTGAGAGGAGTGTAGGGTTTCGTTTGATACCAAGGATATCGGAAAAAGTACAAGGGAAAAATTCGAATTTGACTGAAAAATGCAGAATTTGATTCAACCAACTCATTTTCTGCGCGAATCGATTCAATTCTCAATAAATGCGTCACTGTTTACTACACAGATGACGTAATGCGACAAGGCGCAAGGAAAATGTTTTTGGTATATGAAGAACTGTTCAAAAGTATCTAAACTACGTACCATTTTTAGGTATTTTGTTAAAATTTCTCGTATATTGCAGCCGGCTGCTCTGATCGGTAGTTTTCCGTGGTTTCTCCGATCAATACCAGGCGAATGCCGGAGCAGTACCTTACCAAAAGGGGCACGAACCGCGCGCGATCTTTTCTTCCTCTTCCTTGTCATATCCTCTCGTCTTAAACACCCACTTACACTAACATGCACTACACTACCACATATTCCAGGAGACCGTTCGGGAGCTTAGAGCTTGTCCCGGCTGGGTCGGTGCCCTGCTGGTGCTGGTTAGGGGGAAATCCCACTAGACGACGGTAAGTCGGCGCCGGATGTCGTCATCTAGCGGGGAGGATCACCGCCATCTCCCGACGAAAAAACATGCACTACTCTTACGGGACTAATGAATAAAGCAGTTAAAGCGCCAGGAAACACGAAAAAAAACAATCAATCAATCGTATATTGCAATGTTTTACGACAGCATTTCCCGAGGTCATTTCCCAGAGGGCATTCTTCCGAGGGAGTCGAGCGACTCCAAAATTAACGGCATCTTTTGACGGTATTGTATAGACCGACGGCCCTATTAATGGCCAATTTTTCAATAACCAGAAGTTGAAAGAAAACTACGCAACCTTGATCGGTATGAGAGGTGTCTAGAGGTGTGAAGTTTTCTAAGGTTCCCAGGAACTCGTAATAAATTTAAAAATTATGAAACTTTGATTTTGACAGAAAAATAAAATATTTCATTTTGTTATTCCGCGTATTCTTACACTGCACGCACCGACAGAATTCTCATACTCAGTGGGCCACTGCTTACGACCAGCTGACGTCTTGCGACAGCAATTCTCCAATGAAGAAATTGTCCACCATTAAATATATGCTATTCAGGTGTTGCGTTACAGAACAGCAACTTTTTTGTATTCTTGATATGTAAAGCACTTTTGAACAGTATTAACACTATACTGTACTATATTATTGCAGCATTCCTGAACATGCTAAAATATTTAATTTATTTCAGTTTTATACGAAAGTATTTTACTTGTTGTTTCGATGAAGTTTGCGTGTTACATTTTGGAAAACGATTTTGTGTGTGCGGCATTTTTGCTGATGAAAATCACTAGAGTAATCTACTTTTTAATTTTCCACGTAAAACTAACGTAACTAGCATGTTTTATTAAACATGAGCACTAATATTAGTTATTTTTTAAACTTCATTATGCAAATATTATGTAATTCACAAAATAGGTTCTAAAACAGATCTTATTCCTATTATAATTCTAGTTAGTAGAAGGAAGACTGATCACTAACTGCGCGTATGTATAATGATATTACCTGAATGCGAATGCTATTTCCTGATAGAAAAAATGTGTGGAAAGTTGAACCACGAGTTTCGAGTCGTGCGTATGTACGCGCACGCTCACGCCCACACACGTGCACGAACGCTCACGGACGAACGCACACGCTCACCCACACACGCATCTGCACGCTCACGCATCCGTAACCTCACGCACCTACGCGTGCACACTCGCAAGCGCACAAACACACACACACACCGTTGGTAACATTAGTTTCAAGGAAATAATCAGTTTGATCCTCAGCGGAATTTTATGAAAAGTTCTTTATTATTATTTTCAGTAAAGAAACAAGAGGATTAGTAACTTTATTTTAATCGGACATTTATTTCAGGCGTATGAATACCAAATTATGTACGTAGATATTGATTTCATAAATTTTTAATTACCTCTCTCTGGAACAAAATGTGATTAACTATTAATTAATACAAACTCATATTTTTCTTAACGGTTTTCATTAATCCAATGTAATGTTTTGACCGCTTTATTCTATGATTTTCTAAGGCTAAATATTCCTGTTTTCTTTTTTCTTCACCTTAATAAAGATAATATTTTCATTGAAGTTATTGAACTAAATGTCAGCGAATTACGTTGGAAGTAAATGAGTGTGATTGTGAATGTGCACACATGGCAAATGAGAGATAACTGCGTCGATGACTTTCATTAAGTTGTGGTCTCCAAATGTGAACATCCCTATGATTTATTTGCGATTATATTGCGCGCGCTCATTTACGACCGAATAAATGTGATTAGACTCATTACGAAAACCATGAATGTTTACATTAATGTTATGCATTCGAAACGCTTTTATTAATTGAATTATTAGAACTTTTTTGTGTGCCGTTAATATAAATGAATAACAAAATTACAGATTACCGTAGCCCATATTTATTGTCATTACTATTCCAGAAGATGAGAATATAATAGAGAATATACAAGATAAATTAAATTAATTAGGTAACGATATAATAAGAACATTCATATTCTTAATAAAGACCATAGTTAGCGAGGTAAAATCTACAAATCTAATATTGTGAGTGCACGTATCGTTTGATTTGCTGCGTCGCAATTGGATATATATATGCGTGGCATGAATTTATATACAACAGAATATTTCATTTAACAATTTCACATCCTCTATTAAAAGAAGCATTTGCACATAAATTCTTTTGTAAATTCAAGATAATGCACTTCCATCTTAGCAAAACTAGAATTATTCTTTCGATCGCAAAGCGTCAAATCTGTGTCCAACGAACAATATTTTTAGCCAACAAATAAAATACGCGTTATGATGGGAGTGCATTTTCTTCAATGCAATGAGAATCTCACAAACAGGGAATGGCTTCCTTTATTATTCTCTTGCAAATTCATGGGTGCGTGAATGAGTATACAAGTATACATATTGCATTGTACAAGGAATTTATTTTCTTACACTACGTTCTAACGTATAGTAACATATAAAATGATATTAATAAACATATGATATTAAAACATGCACGTTCGTTATTGCGTGCATGTTTTAATATGTGGTAAATCTACGTAGAAAAATAAACGTACAACTATTAGATCTTCAGAGGCAGACCTTGCTGACTCCTCGTTTCTGTAATATTCTTCGACGCCATTTTTATTAACACACATGTCGGATGAGTGGCCCATGTTAACTGTGAGAACAACGGCATTTATTTCACCTTTGAGTGATCTATTGCACTCTTCTAGCAACAGTTCTTAAAAGGTTTTCGGTTCTTTCTGTCTTCTTGTAATGCTTAAAATTTCCACTTCAACTACCCCTCCAATAAACCCAAATGCATATAACTAGAAAATTACGCCCCACGAAAAAAATACTGTCATGTTCAAGTGGCACAAAAAATTAGTGTAATAACGAATCAATAAGTTTTTAATTTCGTTGTCGAACATTGTATCGGAAAGATCTTTTTGGGCAGCATATAATGAAAGCATAAGTAATATACAAAAGTCACACGTTTCTATCTTGCTTCATTTGCTCAAACGTAACGATAAAATGGCGGTGGCACAGGAAATTGTTATAGATTTCTACATTAACACTAGAGCTGCTAGATAAAATTGAACAGCATACATGGAATTAGATGCGTAAATACACTTAGAATAAGTTTGACAAATCTACATCCTATGGCAAAAAAGTATTCGTTTCCATTTATTCTCTTCAAGTTTTTAAAATACTGCTCGAGAAAGATCGGAGTTAGTACTGAATTAGCGCAATTACAGGGAGAAATCTGTAATCATTTTTGTCTTTTCGGACTTTCAGAACCTTCACTGGCTCTCTTTTCGTCTTCCCCGTTATTTACCCACCACTTCGTTCTCTTTTATGTTCGCTTGGAATCCCCTGCAGAATATGACGTCAAGAGCATGGGAGATCACAGGAACTACATCGGGTCCATCTAGACCTTCATAGACCTCGCCCTTTCTCTTACCCCTCCGTGGTTGAGACAGTGCCAGGGAAGAAACAGACTGTACGGAGAAGAACGATTGCAAATTTATGAATGTTCGACACGATCGCTTGGCAAAGAAAAATAGAAGACGCTTGTCTTATCCGGAGGCTCCCGACGATTGTTCAATTTTTCATAGTGGTTGAATGTCTCTTTCAAAGCAGCTTCTGTGCTATTCGGGCTGTATGCATGATATAGCGGTAATATTTTTACAATAGCACATGGATGAAGTCTATTTTCTCAAAGACGCTCTCTCGGTACCTTCGAAGCGATTTTTTAAATGTCATTAAATGTCGTTTTTCATGAATATTTTTTCTCGGGTAGAAATGTTAGGATTTCGAGCTTATTTATAGAGAAAACTCAACGTAGTGGATCCACTAAAAAAATGTGAGACTATCTTTCAAATTTGCTTTTAGATTCAAATTCTAGACATTGTGGTTTTTAAATGTAATTAACGTCATACATTGATGAAGATTATAGTATTGTCATTGTGATGTACTGAATAACGAATTGTTTGCATTAATTTCCATTTCTTGTGTTATCTAACAAACCGTGTTCATTTGACTTAGAATTAGAAAAATTTCATGCAATTTTTAAGTTTAGGCTAAACTATAATACAAACATAAAACATATGCTTACAATGCAAAAGGCAAAAATTAGAATTAAACTAAAAAAATATTAAAAAATTAACATACACTAATTTGGATATATTTATATCGAATTACTATTAATTTAATAACAAATTTTCAACTCGTTAAATATATGTAATTTTTCCTGCGTCTGATAATTCGCATGTCGTTAATGCAACTTGGGGATATAAAACTCTTCACGTGATTCCATGTGCCTACCTGCAATATTGGCGGAACAGTGGCGAAACTGGTATCTGGAAGAGTGACAGGGAATTTAATAATAACCTGCCGATTTCCGAACAAATGCAGTCGGAACCAGGGACAAATAGCCTGCGAGCTTGGGAATCGATGCCGTGACCTTCTGGAGAAGATCTCACAGGCGGCGCCGCGAACTCGTCGATCGGCAGTGTTTTGTCTCCGCCCGCCGGCGTCGCGCTTGTCTTTTGTTCCGCAGACTAGTCCAAGACGACAGCTGTTTCTAACAGTTGCTAGAAAATAAGGAATGTAGGCAGTGTGGAGGCACAAAGCAACTTTAATGCCATTTATTGAGGAAGAGAGTAAATACTGAACAGACGAAAGAAAGATAAACAAGAGAGTACTGAAGTCAAATGACCAAAAGCTTGACAAAGCTAGTCGAGTGTCATGTGTCTACAAGCAAAAAAGAAATAATTTTCAGGAATCGACTATTAAAAGTCTCACGAATGTAATTACATCCTTTCTTTTTTGAGTTGGGTGCCCAAATAAACAGATGTTCCAAGAAATTTGTTCTTCTTTCTAGGGCTTTTACCAAGCCGATAGCCAGTTATCCTTTACGTCCGAATGGATCGCACAATCGGTCTGACACTAGACACCAACACATTTGCTGGCTCCTCTGATCTGAGGCCAACAGAACACGAGGCCCTCCGCGACAACACATACATGAGAAACAATTATGTCCAAGGCGGGACTCGAACCTTCTGTTCTTCGGACCGAGCGCTGAATTGGTACATGCTCTTTGCCACCTCGATTATCCAAGTAGGCAGAAATTTGTTATTATTACAAAATTAAATTTGGCAAAAGATTACAATATCGCCACAATTGTAGAATACAGTTTCTGTCTATTGCGTTTCGCTACAAGAAGTGTTAATGGAAATCTAACAAAAAGATGAAAAAAGGGAAGGAAATTCATTTTTATAGCAATTATTTTGAATGTTATGAATTAATTATATGGTATGTTAGTTGGCCGTTAAAAAATTCACGACTACAGCACGTGAGGAAGCTTTAATACTTAATGAATGTTTTGATGCTTTGGGTTAATTGAAGGAGACTTAATTAAAGAGAAAATTAATTTTCATTTCTCTGAAATATTAAAGAGAGTGAAATATGATTAATTCCGTTTAATGGCCGGTGCTTTTATCTTATAAGTTCTTGTTCTAGATTCTATTTTTAGACCAGATATAAGAATTTCTCTATTGCGAATCATTCTCAGAATGTAGTTTCATTATTGAAATAACTCTTTTCATGTCGTAATGTCGTATATGTTGTTGCAATAATTGTCTGTTTTGGGCTAGTGTAGAGAAATAAGCACGATTAATAAGAATATTGGAAATTGAAAGGTGACAGATTCTTGGTACACATATCTGCAACGTGATTTCCACTTACTGTTAAATTTGTAAAAACTAACCAGATAATCATTTTATGCTGTAAATGCAAAAAAATATTAATTTTATATATTGTAAACATTTAAAAAAATTGTGCATAATAAACGTTTTTTACATGGAAAGAAAAATCGCACAAAACTTGTTTCTGGCACTATTCGATGCAGTAAATTGGCTTGTACAGCTTAATATCTTGAATTGGCGGCTAGTTGCCCAGTGGCAAGTTAAAATTGTAAGAATTTTTAAAATGAAAATTACCAATCAGAAGGAAATACTCTGAAAGCACGTAAATCATACTTAACTAAGAATTTTCTAGTAACCAAATGAGTGTTTCTAATTTGCAATGTATTCGTCGATGCCTTACATGTACTGCATATATTGCGATGTATGAAAGGTATAGTCGCACTATAAAACTAATAAATGACACGATTAAGGTATGATAAAGATAGAAGCATTGCAGTGAATCATTGTTATTCCCTGTCGACCCTTACATAGGCTCTTGACTACAACGAATTCATATTTCACTGATAGAGGGAAGTCTTATCGTTGAGACCTAAAATATATTTTTGTTGTTTGGTTGCGCGGTTATAAGGTTGAAATGCGTTCATACCTCCCCCTCATTATGCGGTGATAAATAAAGGATAAAATATATTTTTCAATTTTTTTGGCCAAGTGTTTAGCCTTTTTGTCATTTTCAGAAGTATAGCTATTAGAAAACACGTTACTTGACTAAATATAACAAACTATCCTCAATTTTAGTTTAAAAGTGTATGAAAAGTGAAAAAGGTTTTTTGAAGGCTTTGGCCGCTCACTCAAAATTGTGGAACAACATTTTTCTCTAATTATTATCATTAGTATCATTATTATCATTATTGTCATTATTATCATTATTTTCATTATTATCATTATTATCATTATTATCAGTATTATCATTATTATCACTATTATCATTATTATCATTATTATCATTATCATTATCATTATTATCATTATTATCATTATTATCATTATCATTATCATTATTATTACAACATCTTTCTCATTATTGTTCGCCCAAACAACCGAAAAATGCCGGTTACGTCTCAAGGACAAGGAAAGTTAAAATCCGTCGTTATGAAAACGACATCCGATTAAGGTTACTGAATGTGAGGTGCACATAATAAAGCAGTGGGTGTATCTGATAGAAGATTAACAATGGACGATAAAGAACGAAATATTCTGGCATTTAACGCAGTTAGTGTCAATCTACTGTTGGGCGGTCCCTCGAACACCAACTCGTAAATTTTGAAAACCGTGTCAACCGATTAAGGTGACTGAATTATAGAACTACCCGCAGTGCTCCTAATAACACACTGTACGCTCCTCCGAGACTCATCTCGTAAATCTGCCCGGTGGTAACTAGCGGTTGGTTTCGGTCGATCAATTAGTCATAAATACGCATCGTACGTCTCGCCTAACAGCCGCAGCAGATGCAGCGACAGCGGACTGCAACATTTAGGGTAACACATGGGTGCCCAGCATCGTTCATAGATGCCCGCGAGATCTGCAGATGCTATGCAGTGGAGAGCCGTTAAGCGACCACAATCCTCGTGCCGCATCCGGCGCGGCGCACCCAACGCGTGTGTGGTAAGCCACCACGTCATGTACAAACACTGTGTGACCTCTCGGTTCAACTGGCGATTTCCACTATGCCGCCTTCCCTGCAGAGCATTACGGAACTTGATGGGTGGTCGTCTCACGACGTGTTCGGGCCCACACGCAAAAGCAGAAAGGGACGTATAAAAATAAAGCACTTCCTACGCCCTAGGCGGCAACACTGGAAGCGCGGCATGGAAGGCTCCATAAGCCGAGCGGCACCACCGCGCCGCGTGACCCAAACCTTCTAAAACGTTCTAGAACATATTCGAATTCTAGCAGTTGCCTATTGGACTGTTCAAATTCACCCCTCCTCGCCATACTGCAACCGCTGGAAAAGCAGTCGCTAATTGGCCAGTTCAAATCAGTTCAAATCCCCTCTTCGCGTGCCCGATAGAACTCGCAAACCGAACAGAAATCAGTCGCTGAGTAGCACCCTTGCTAGAAGCATGTCTCGGGCTCCGTGTTAAAAGATCACGTAAATTCTTATACAGAAAGTAATATTCTGTGCTTATGTTGTGGCCAAGTGAAAAGCCACATTGTTTCAATTTGTTGTAGTTCAGCATTGTGTATAAATCAGTCGCTGAGAAGAAGCCAGTGCGAGAAGTATATCTCGGGCTCCGTGTTTAAAACATCACGTAAATTCTTATGCAGAAAGTAATATTCTGTGATTGAACTAATTGATGTATTTCACACGAAGTTGCAAGTAAGTTGCTAGGCGAGCACATGTTCTCGCGCTTCGTGATTCAAGATGGAAAATTCCTGTATTCTCACATTGAGAACAATAACTTAAGTGTATTTTTATTGTAAAGAACAATTGTGATAACTCAAAGGTAATTAAACATCATTCTGCAAGGTGAGAAGTGTGTTTCCATGATAATCCACATTATTACAAAATTCCTAACGAGCGTCGAAAGGGACTGAGTGGATTGCCTACCTACTTTCAACAACCAATAATACAGTCCACTACAAGCAAAGGTAATCCGCCACGTCCATGGTCCTTCGAGCTTCGGATATCGAACTAGTGACCTGTGGGAAGCAACCCGCTCCGTCCACGACGTGTCAACCTTTCTCTAGTTATTGCTACGTAATGGAGAGCGTTTGCTACCTATGCGACAGGTGCGGAGAACGGGAGAGTGACTTGAAATGATGTTTGAAATGACGTGTGCTTTAATTAATTTCACGTAAACCAATTACGTTTTACTGTCTTTGCGGTTCATTCCCATCTCCAGAGATCTTCGGAGTTCTATGACACAGGGTTCTAAGACACAGGGGACACACAAAAAATATCAAAACGTATTTTTGATACCAAAATTATTTTCATATTTTTCAATTAGAAACGTAAGTTGACGAATTATCTTTTTTTAAAGTTTGGCTGTCAAGGGGTGGGGATGGGGTTAAGAAACCATTCAAGAATCTTATTTTTATGTTATTGTCATTGTTTGACTGCTGATACGTCAATTGATTTTTGCCTTCTTATACGGGGGTTTTCTTTGGAGACAAGTCTATTTATAATCGTATTTTTGATTAGGACTGAGTACTTTCACTACGTTCCCTGAATGAAAACATATTGCGCGTTAGTGTTTTTATCTGTACTTAAGGAACAAAGAAAATTGCTTTTAATTTGAGGTCACATGCGATAACAGTCTGGTAGCGCAGCAGCAGCAGCAGCGGTGGCAGCGGTGGAGCGGGTGAAGCGGAGGTAATAGTGATGTGAGAGACAGTAGAGTTGTTACTTCTAGTTTTACTACTACTTGTTCACTTTTCTTTGCCTACATGCCAAAATGTAGAGAAGGAAGTAAAAACGAAATAACGGTAATGTTTTATTAATATTATCGTTTTGAAAGCACAAGTTCGAGCTCGTCGATAACTCCAACTAATTATTATTATTATTATTATTATTATTATTATTATTATTATTATTATTACCATTATTATTATCATTACCATTATCATTATCATTGTTATTATCATCATCCTGTTCACGCGAACAAACAAAATGTAATCGTTTCTTTCATTGTTCATGCTGAGACACTGCTTCCTCTACAAACAGACATGCGAGATTATAGAAGGCGCTGATCCGATGTAAAGAGCACTGCTCTCAGAAGCACCGGCAAATTCAAAGTAAACAATAAAAGCTCTTTCGTACTTCCTTCTCACTTGCGCAATTTCCTTCCGTTCTTGGCTCGCTCAGCGTGCTCCTTGCTCCTCTCCTCTGGTCTCCCGAGTTCGACGCCAGCACGCCTAACATCCACTACGCTACCACACATGCCGGGAGACCCGGTCGGGGGCTTAGAACTGGTACTGGCAGAGGCAGTGCTCGGCTGGTGGGAGATACCCGGTTGAGGAAAACCCCCGCTAGTCGACAGTAGGTCGGATCTCGCCATCCAGTGGAGGAAAATTACAGCCTCCTTCCGATGGAAAACATGCACTACACTTACGGGACTAATGACCTTGGTAGTTGACGCGTCCGGAATCACTAACAATCAATCAATCAATCAACCAATAAGCTAGCACGTGCGTGTGACGCGACGGCCGCGCCGTGGCATGCTCGCTTCAGGCAGACCTCGTTCGCTTAGTGACGCGGGATCGATGCCGGACTCACGCCGCGCCCCACCCCGCGGCCGACATGTTTCGCGCGTGTGCCTTGGCGCCTGCCGTCGCCGTGGCAAGTGCTAGCTAGCTCCACCAGCACCCTATTGTCTCCGTCGCCTCTACTGTCATTGTCCCCACCGCCGTTACCGTCACCGCCGTAACCATCATCATCTGTTATGATCATCGACAACTCCACCGGCAGAGTCTAGCTCCGTATTCCCACTGACTGTGCTGCGGCTCTGACCGGGGAGGACCTAGGGTTGGAGTTGCGTTGGTGGCGGAATTTTCGACGCTAGGTCGAATTCAGCACGGTTTGGAGGAGAATTTTAGCGGTCGGCTGCCCCGATCGGTAATTCTCTGATGAATTCCACGCGCCGGATCAGGGGCCTAACATATTAACATAGATCAGAGTCGGAGCAGTACCCTAACAGACGGGTCAAGGACCGCGCGCGAATATATCTTTCTATTACTTGCTCTATCTTTTCCTCTTACAAACACATTGCACTACACTCGTACAAGTCTGGAGACCAGTCAGGAGCTTATAGCTTGTCCCGTCCGAGGCGGATCCCCGCTGGGAAGATACCTGGAGGGGGAAATTCATACCAAGCTAACATATAGGTGGGCGCTGGATCTTGTCATCCAGCGAGGGAGAATTTCACCATCTACTTCATTAAAATATTATCTATATTAACGATACAAATGGCCATATAAGTTGACATTCCCGGAAACATTAATCAACGGACAGCTCCGTTCCCGAAATCGATCTGGACTCCGACAGCACCAACAATACTGATGATACCGAGAATGCCTTAGAAACCCAATACACAGCCCTTATCCCTATTACCACATCAACACCAACCACCTAGGTCAAACTACATCTCGATCCCGACAGCGTTACATCCATCGCTGTCAGCATATTATATTATTGTGTACTGGATTGTCGGGAGAACCTACAAACATTCTAGGTCCTCCAAAAAATGTCCAGTCTTTTTTTCGAGTGCATTATTTCACGTACATTTCTCGGCGATCAAAACTTTCGAATAGTAGATTACTCGTAGTTATAGGGGCCGTGACCTCCAAATCAACGTAAAACGGAAGAAAATGCAGTTCATATCATTAATACAAAAGTAGTTAAACGTGATAATAAAAAAATCTTTGAGTAGTTTCCACCGTAAACATTCTTTGTCTTGCGTCAGACATAAAGGAATGTGGTCACCCATATTCCCACAACCCCTCGTGAATCGATGAACTGGAAGATACTGGCTGTCACACTCCCTTGTCTGTCGCTTACTGCTTCTCCACCCTCCGCCGCCGACCGCAGCCCCGCCCCTCGGCGACCTCGCCACCATTACGGCGCGTTGCGACACCCGTCGGCTATTACGGCCGTCCTGTGTCGCACTTGCCTCCTTCCGTCCCGCCGCCCACGACCACACGCCACGTCTCTCCAAGTGGCGCTGCTGGCGGCCTCTTTGAACCTTGACCCCGCCGCCCCGCCAGGCGCCAGTCAACTGCTCATTCATTTGTGGTAGCATAACTCTCAATATGGCACACCGGGAAAGGTGTGTCAGGACATTAACTGATGTCACTGCAGTGCCTCTGATCGAGAGATCCTAGGTTCGAGCCCCGACGGTGGCAGGATTTCCAACTCGACCTAGATATCTAGGTCGAATACAGTCGCTGTCTGAAGGAGCATTTCAGCGGCCGGTTGTTCTGATCGGTAGTTTTCTGTGGTTTCTCCGATCAATACCAAGTACCCACAAAGGAGCCACGGACAGCGTGCGATCTTTCCTTCCTCTTCCTTGTGCTATCCTCATCCCTTACTTACACACCGTCACACTTACATGCACTACACTACTGCACATGTCGGTTGCGAGCTTAGTGTGTCTCGGCTGGGCCAGTGCACCGCTGGTGGGAGATATCTGGAGAGCCGAAAGGGAGGTCGGCGCCGGATCTCGTCATCCAGCGGGGGAAGATCACCGCCACATCCCGAGGTAAACATGCAATACACTTACGGGACTAATGACTTTGTCAGTTGACGCGTCCGGAATCGTCAATGTACTCAATATGGTACTGTCTGGTGAGGTGGGCAAGTAATCAAGTGGTTGTATGCTTACTTGGAGCTACGATTCTGCTGGCTCCAGACCGTCCGTAGACACCAGGTGTATGAAGGGAATGAGGTGAATCCCATAATCCACCGCTGCAGCACCAGTTGAACATTTAAGCAGCTCGAAGTTCTCCTCGAGGAGGTCCTCGCGTCCTTTGATTCCGCTATTCGCTATTGCCCGTCTCCTGTTTTCTATGCCCTACAGAAAACTTTTAACGGTAGTGCCGGAGCGCGCAGGGACAAAAAGCCGATGCCTCTGTTCGGTGTCGTCTATATCATTTGTGTTGTCTGTGTCGTCTGTGCGGTGCACGCCGTCTGTAACGTCTGTGATGTCTAAGTCGTCCGTGACGACTGGGTCAGCGGTGACCTTATTTCTTTACTTTCATCTTCTAGCCGTAACTTTTATTCAGTGGACATCCTGAGAAGGTGATACTTGGTGATCGCCTTACGATGATCCTCTAAGGTGTTGCTAATGGCACATGGCGTAGTCACTTATATCGTCATTTTGGTAATGGATGGCATATGGATGAAAAATGTTTTAATCCTTAGTGAAGCCTACCAAAAAATTCTTATTTGTACTCACCGTATCATGATTATTCCCATTATTTTAGATCTTATAATTTTATGTACGTTTTCTACATGCTTCCCATGTTTTGAGATGTCCTCACACTTTTATATTCCCGCCTTTGAATGAAGATTATGTCATTGTAAACATAATCCATTTTGTTAAGTTATTTCTTTCACACCTATTTCCGTTCCTTTCGAACTAATGCATCGAAAGTATTTCAGTTTAGGACCTGATTACACAATTCTCAAAATACAGGAGTCACAATGATAACATGGTGAAAGTAAAAGAAGTTCAAATGTATACTTTCAAAATTAAAACTATTATGTTGTAAATTTTAAAGAAATCGATAGTAAAATTGTGAAACGTTAATTAGATGTTCCTTCCTGAATGACACGTATTTTTTAAGATTTCTTAAAAAAACTTTGTAAGACAATAGTTTCCGATCAAAAAAAGTAAAAAAAAAACACTTGCAAAATGTCATCCATTGTTGCGACACGAC
Source organism: Teleogryllus oceanicus (assembly GCA_964035755.1). NCBI lineage: Eukaryota > Metazoa > Arthropoda > Insecta > Orthoptera > Gryllidae > Teleogryllus > Teleogryllus oceanicus. The sequence goes on from CAXIVR010000002.1 coordinate 170,383,119, forward strand.
ATTTATTATTATTATTATTATTATTATTATTATTATTATTATTATTATTATTAGTATTATTATTATCATCATCATCATCATCATCATTAATCTTAGCAATATAAATATCTATATTTAAAACATTAAAGTGTCCGTTTGAAATGAAATTTGAGTTTTTTACTTAACGAAATGTTTGTGATTTTTTCTTTAACTAAAATAAAGTGGGTTTCAGATGTGTTATCACTAGTTTTATATTTAAAACACGAAATTCATTAACATACTGAAATTAATACAATAAACGCTTATCTAACCGATAGGCCAACTACAATACAATTACAATATAATCCAATGACACCCTAATATAATGAGATTATTTTAGGTGAAGCGGTCAGCATTTTAAGTTCGAAGATTGACATTTTTTAAATGTAAAGGTTAGTGAGTCTACAAGAAAAATGCGCAGCAGTCCTTTGAGTAAGTGAGCAGTACGTTTTTTAAGTTAAAGTGAATATCAGATATTCTACAATAATCCACTACGACATGCATATACAGATCTCGGTGAATATACATTTCAATTACATTTTTAGAAGCATGAAACTATTTTTCACAAAGTCTTGTGATTGTATTGTTCCAGAATTTGTACATTTCTTAATTTTATACTTTTTTTGAGAATAAGAACGACACGAAAAATTAGGTTTCGAATTTTGATTTCCCAAGTAGAGCATATGCAGTAATTTTCGGTTGTAATTTACCTACAGTTCTTCCTTGTGTGCTATATAATCGCTGCTAGTATTTTCTTAATTATTTACATCGGTGGTTAACCAATGATTTACATTCATAGCTCATTATCGATTCTGTCAGACAAAACAAACATTTTCTGGTGAAATATTTCGTCAGTGCTGGGCCTGGCGTGCTCTTCCCCGAAGATAAGTGATGAAGTGTTGGAGTAATGAAACGACAATTAGACTAATTATTTTTCATTGATGATAGAGATGTTAGAGACTTGCGGTTGTCAATGTACTCGTAATAGGACAACACGATAAGAATGGAAGAGGGTTGGGTATTGGGTAGCTTTTAGTTCATCACATAAAACAAATTGAATTATTATTCCACTGAGTTCTATTGAGTGCGATTGTCGCCGCTACCACCATCACCTCATTGGGGTAGGATGGAAGACTGTTGTTGCAAGCACTGCTACGTATTAGGTTGAGTGCTGTGTTATTTTTTCCCTTCACTACTAGTGTATAGCGCTGAGTGTCTGACATTTCATTTACGGGGTTAAACTCCTATAAGCAAGTTAATAGAGCGAACAAAGACTGATATATTTTTGTATGCTTTTTTTTCAAGAGAAGTATATCTGTGGATTGAATTTTTCCTTTATTTAACAGAGAAGAAAATTAATATTCTAAAAATAGATGTTTTATTCGTATGACGTAAATTATTTTTCCGTCAAATGTTTTATGAAATAATACTTTGAATTAAAGAACTGTCAGTATGTAAGGACATTTTCCCTTATAGCGGAATTTTATCATTATTTCTCTTCTTGGAATTATTTTTCTGGCCATTGGATTTTATAATTCATGAAAAAGTTTTATCTTTATTTAACAAGTTTTTTAAACGAATATGTAATGATATTTATTCTTTACTTTTCGTTAAACGTTATCTGTGTGTTTTCAGGCTCGTCTTCTGTGTACTTTTTGTATTGTGTTTTCCTAAGGCACAGACCAAACTTTCCGCTCGTAGCCTGGAAATATGTTCACAGTAATCAATACTTTCATGTTGAAAAGAATCTTTCTTCCAGGTGCCACTGACCCTTGCTCTCAGACACGCGACTGGTGGCAGGTTCGTCAAGATTGCAGAGAAGGTAAGTTTCATGAATGTGGCAACACGATCGTATATGTTGTTGTAATGAGCACACCTGGATAATAAAACAAAATCATGTAAATACATACCACAACCGAAACGAATGAAAAAGAACTGATTTAATTTGTATCAGCTCGATACTGAGAAAATTTACAATAATTAGTTTTTGAATACAAGTAATAATCATAATACTCACGCTAACGCTACAAAATATCTCTAAGTACATATATATATATATATATATATATATATATATATATATATATTGTTTAAAGAGTGGTTTGAAGTAAATCGGACATGTAGGGGCGTTGTTGATGATTTATCAATTGATGACGACTTAAGCGCCCTTGAACACTAAGCATCAAGCTGCAGGATTAAGAGCGTCTTCACTGCATAAATATATTCTGCCCCTGCGATTACGAAATATCGGTCAGAATTATTACTTGAATCTCGGACAAGTAAATCTTCGAGATAATGTCATAGTGAACGCAGGCCCAAATTTGAGTGAGAATATTTTAACAATAGGATACTTGACAACCATGTCTAAACCAGGACATACAACAAACCCATACTTGCGAGAAAGTCTTTCATCTATTTGAAATTTTTGCATAGCATAGTGTAAAAAGGTGTTAATAATCACGTGACCAGTAGTGTGTGAAGTGCACTACACTGCAATAGCGAAGCATTGCCGGGTACACAAGTGTTGTATATAAGCAATTAATGGTATCCGGGGCGATTGTAATTAATGGTATATTGGGCGATGATCTATGCTCCCAGAAGTATCCACAGAAACTGGCTGATTTCGTGATTTTATATACGTTTATGTTTCTTAGAGCGTTTCTACCTTTGATAAGATTATTTAGGAAACTTCTCTGAAATATTTTTGATAATTTTTGTATTGCCACATAATCTTTTAAAATTCTTGAGAAAGAGTGAAAATATGGAATGACTAATGTACTCGTGTTAGAACTCGCGCATGTTAAGTACCACCCTCTTTCTGATTCTTCCATTTCCATATTAAGGGGATAGTTGTTATGGAAACGTGTTTATTTGGTTAAAAAATTTTGTAAATGTAACTTCCAAAGTACTTACGAAATATAAATAAAAATAAAAAACAGTTCAGTTGGTATTTGAAACAAATTTTCAATATAGATTTATCAGAATACAGACAATTTTCTTGAAATAATTCACAACACTTCCTGAGAAACAACATTCGAATTTGCTTTTAGCTCTCCTCCATAGCTACAAAAATATTACAAAAGATGTTTACTTTTGATAAAACTCAAAACTTGTGCAAGTGAAAATACAGGATTAGTACAACCCTTCTCTTTGTAACGTTTGAAATATCAATTGCAATGCAATGGACTATCAAAACCTCCGATCCAGTATAAACATAATATAATGTCCTAGAAGATCGCAACCTTTAGAATACGATGTGAAGAACTTTTTTGTGGAATTTGGTCTCACAATTCCACGTTTTAAGGCCCTAGAACGCTTAATTTCGGAGTTTTATAACTATATAGACTTGAACCACGTTTCCGAGTGTTGCGGGTTGCATTTGACATGGACATTTAAACGCTCTTTTCTTCAACAAATTCTTTATATTTTTTAAGTTAAAATGCAATTAATCACATCTATGCGATATTCTACTTCTTTAGAGATCTCATTTATATATCTTGGATGCATGTAAGAGCCGCAATACTCATCTACACTACTGAAATAATATAAGAGAGGATTCATAATAAAAAGAGGAGGCCATATTCAGTTACGGCATTAGCAAATGGAATTGTTACTAGCACATCTTTCCCTTGCAGAATGCAAAAAATGAAAGGATATTTTTATGATGTCTTATATTCTATTTTTAATACAAATATTAAACATGAAAACGCGAAAATATTTTTGTTCATCAAGATTCACTATTTTCAGTAATTTTTTTGTGTAAAGTTTGGCATTGTGTATCAAATATAAGAAATTATAATAATAAAAGGTACTAAGTGAAGGTATGGAGTTGATATGGCATTTTAACGTCTCAGTGTTTGCTAAAATTCCTGATACAGATTAATACTGATGAACTACTAAATGTTCACACAAATGTTTAAAATGTCTTCAAATTGAGCTGTTTGATTTTTTTTTCTATATACAAAAATAGAAAGGGGAATATTTCCTTAAATAGGTAATTTTGGAACTGCTCCTACGCTATTCTTAGCATGGTATTTAAAGACTTTGACTGGTTTAATGCTGAAGAAAATAAATCTCTGTGCGAAGTTTTTATAAGAAAGACTTTAGAACAAAGTAACCCAGAACAAGGTGAGAAACGTTATATGTGGAAGGAACATCGATACACAAAAAGTAATGTATTAAATCCGATGTTTTGGCATCATGAAGTGTATTTTTTTAAATAGTACAACAATACAATGACGACGAATTGATACTTTTAATTCGTGTTGTGTGGAAGGGAAGTATTGGTACAGTTTCTTCATGTTTGCTACATTTATGTAGAGTCCAAACCTACGAAAGTGTATACTCAAAACGTGTGCAAAGGGTTTCCTACTTAAAATTGAATGGAAACATGCGCCCTTTTCTTAATTTTTGAAAAAGCCTAGAACTGTAGGCTTTTTCAAAAATTTAAACTGACAACCACTCTTTGTGGTTTCGGAAATACGGGTCTCAAGTGAGCATTAGTATCTGCGTGGGGGCAGCACATGCAAGTTGAGCAAGTAGCGCTTAATTACGTTACCCCGCTTTGTGATGCCAGACGATAAGAAATTATGTGAACGCAATGGCTTTCTGGCGTGAGCCCTGGAGTAGACCGCAGGCGTTCACCCTGGCGTAGTTGCGAGAAGGTAGGTCGCAAGGCGCACTGAGGAGAAAATTTACCGCAACCTTTAATTTCTGGAGAAACGTTTGTTTCTTCTAGGAAGTCATATGACTTGTCGTGCAAATACTTTGAATGAGTCGTACAGTTACGAGGAAAAATAAAACGTTAGAAATACTGTTTTTTATTACGATTATTTTATTACAGAAATGAATGAATCATGAATAAGGCGAAGGATTCGTGAATTAGGCGAATAAATCATGAATAAGGCAATGTCTAAAAAATACTGTTAGATGGAAATTTTGTTTAATATTTTACAGGTAAGCCAAGGAATTATTGTCTCAAAATACAGAAATGATCATTTCTCAGTTTTTGACTAAAGGATGTATTTAGTTTGTAATGACAGTTTGCATTGACGCAAGTTTTTCATCCCCTTTCATATGACGTGTTTCATGAATCGTTTTTTATCGTTTTGTCCAGTATGCTCTTGCTGTTAATGAACCACCAATTGACGCTATGCACAGCCATTGGGTTGACATTGCTAGAAAACGAATTCATGGGGACACGTATCGATTTTATTTTGTCGATGTGTGGGAACTTGTATTGTCCTTTCGGGAACAATCCTGGCGCTAAATTCCACAAAAAATATTTACCTTCCTAAATACATTTTTATCGTAATATTTCACAATTATTTCACAATTAATAAATATATATATTCATTTCACATTGTCAAGTGATGAGGAAATAGAAATTATAACTTAAAATTGTTACTTTAAATCGGTTTAATTTAATGAAATATTTCTATTCCTAGCTTCCTGATATTCTTGATCATGTTATTGAGACTACAGTTCAAAATTGTTTTTATTTGGGCATTCTGAACAAATGCTACGATTATTTATTTGAAATCATATTTAAAAGAAGTTAATAAATTGTAATTTTCGAGTGAAAAATATTTTTTAAACGAAACCGCGCTAGTTATGCCAACTACATGAACATGAGAACACCTGCTTAGTAGGACACTTAAAATGCAATTTAATATTATCTTTTCGTACTCGCAAACCATGTAACACAAGATCTTTTACATTTGATGACACGAAATGTTTTGCGTGCACACACACAAACCATTTTCTAGACAGAGAAGCAATGTTCATGAGCAGATCTCCTTATACGTCTGGAAAACACGCTACTCAAGTATTACCTTTCTTTGTCGTACATGAGACTAGGCGAAGTTATGCCTTGATTGTGTTTTGTAGACCACAAATGAGCCTTGTTGCATGCGAAGGCATTTGATTAATGAAAAAGGTTCATTCATATAAAACGAGCCTTTAAATGCAATGTAAATTCAAGCGTTAAAATGAAAAAATAGCCATTGTTCATATTGTATGAACATATATGTTCTCGTGGCTCTCAATTTTTTAAAGTTTTGCGAAATTTAAAAAAAAATATGTTGGAAGTATACTGAAGTTATCTCTTACCCTCTAGTAGTGAGTTTTTGCCTATGAAACACGCGTGTTGACAAAAAAGCAATGATAATTAAACATCTTATATTTTCTTTATTTAAAATATTTCGCTTCATCAAGCTTAACCGAGTGAATCATTTCATTACGTAGAAGTCACTGGTTTATTGCGCTCATTACAACAGGATAGGCAAAGCTTCCAGTCTAGAATCCTCATTTCAGTAATATTCGCTATGAAATGCAAAGCATGACCTGAAAATTATTGAAGCGACTACAAAGAGCACTAGGAGCGGAACGCTGCCCAGAAAGCACGACGCATTTTTTATCCGGCAAACATCCAGCGGCACAGCAACGGGTAACGAGGCGAGAACGTGCTATGGGCGCGGGTCGTGAAGGGGGTGGGGAAATACGAGAGCGGAGAACCTGACAAATGAGAAGTAAAATGGTTAGTACGAAGGATAAATGAGAAAGGGAAATCATGGGATGGGTTGCAAATGTTCGAGTAGCAGATAATCGAGGAAATTGGGGTTAAAAATCTCAGAGGAGGAGGAATAGGATAGATGAGATCTGATTATCTGGTACGAGAAATTACGGGATGATAGAAAGGGAAAAATGTATTGAACATTATTTAAAAATACGACTTTGAACAATAGATTTCATTGCGGAAAAAAATCCTCTTAATACTGTAGTTGTAGGACGGCACCAAAAAAAATGATTTATCGCAATTTTCGAAAATTCAGAGTGTTCTTTGTTTTATTCGTGGAAAAGGAGAAAAGGGAGAGAGGGGGGAAGGAAAAAAAGGGAGGCGGGAGGAGAGGCGGGGAAGAACGTAGAGGATGGAGGAGAGGAGAAAGGGCGTAAGAACGGAGAGTTTCGAATGAACGCGGACAAGCACTGGGGGAGAAGGAATGAGGAATGAGAACGGCGTGCACGCGAATGGTTGCATGCAGGACTGAGAGGGCGCAGTGCAGAGGACGCGGGGGGGCGAGGGAATGGAGGCGAGTTCGGCGGGCGGCATGCGCGCCGTCCGCTGATCTCCCTGTAGACCAGGCGACTTAGTCCGTAAATCCCCGGACACGCCGCGGTGCCCGGCGCAATTGGGCGCGCGCCGTGTTGGGCGGCGAGCGCGAAGCAGCCGCAGCCATACGAGGTGCAGAGCAGGGGGCGGGGCCCGCCGGCGCGGAGAGTGGGGATGCAGTTGCGAGCGCATTTTAATCGTCGAGGAGTACGCGCGGTCGGGTGGCGTAGTATGAGAGGGTTGAAGAGAGCCACTGTAAGGAGTACAAATTGATGGAGTCTGCGCGTTGATGAAGTGTAAGCTGAAGAGCAAGATACTTACGAAATTCACTGAGAACAAAAGTACTCTTTGATTCATTAGAGTCTAACAATAATGTTTGGTTGGAGCCGGGGCATGCCGCAAGCGGAGGAGATGTAAGAAAAATGGAGTGGAACTATTGGGTGTACAGAAAGGTATAAAGAGTAAAGCGAAACGCAGTGGGAAAGGTGGAAGGGGTGACCGAATGAAGCGAAAAGACGGATGAGCTTCCAGGAATCGAGATGAAGTCGTAGAGAAGCTGAATGGAAAAGGCAGGGATATATCAGGAGTCGAAGAGAAATTTATGGGTCAATCCCAATTTATTGGTATGTAATATATCGCGAAGACAATCAGGACTAATCGGCAACGTTTTGAGCAAATTATATTGATTAAGAGTCACTGCAATGGGACAATTTATGAGGAGATGGCTTAGAATCAACCAGCCGTTTAATGAAGGTTGTGTGTTCATTATAGCGCAGCATTGGGAGTTTTTACTGGGTAGCTGACGTCCAACAAATTTTAAAAATTTGAAAGATCTTTTACATAAAGACGCTTATTGCAGTCAGAACAACGGTCACATTATCAATTTGAATTTAAAATATTAATCACATCTCATGTCTCATAATAAGTAGCTTTCGTTTCAGATGCCCTTGTAGGCATTAAAATTTTTAGACCAAGATGGAATTCATCCCAGTTCAAATTGGTTTTAACAAATCCATAATTTATTCTAGTGAGGCCACAACAGCACAGCGCTCTCTTCAGTACTGTACTTGCAGGAGGCGCCGAAAAAGTTTGACTTTTTCGACTGCAATTTTCGAAAATTCAGAGTGTTAACGAAAATGACACCTGCGCCAAATTTTAAGTCTCCTTTACTATATCTAAGGGGAAAAAAATTTTAAAAAAATAAATTTAATTAAACATTATTATATTAAGGCATCATAAGAAATAACCTCAAAATCAAAATACTCGTTTGAAATTTGCAGTGCGTTGTCTATGGCGACATCAATGGGCAAATATCAGTATTTGAGAAGTGGTCGGAATAGTTCAATCGTGGGCGTGGACCACCGACGGATAGATAAACATTTCGTTTTGGTTTCAAGGACCAAAAATCGTGGATTCTGACAAAACAACAGGTTAGTAGTGCACTAAACAGAGGAACAAGAAATATTACCTTCTTATCAGGGCCTACAATACGATTTTTATGCCGGAAGATCGCCGTTTTATGCTGCAGAGTTACATAACTCTCTCTTTACTACGTGAGTAATATGCGAGAACATTAATGAGATCTTATAAACTGCGGGCGCGGAAGTCTACATAGATGGAAAATATCTATGGTTATTTCGTCAGAGATGACCGTGGTGTCGCAGTCAGTCGCAGTGTCGTAGAAACATAGCAGCAGCCAGGTGTGCCACCTTTCAAAAGCCAAAATATCATGAAACTTACTTGAACCTTTGGCTTCTATTTACGGGCAATACACTCTTAAGCCTCCCATAGAGCGCTGGACAAAACGTTAGTAAAATTGCCCGAAACGAGGTCTCTCCCGTTCATCTTATCTGGCTGCGAATTGATTTGACTGATTAGTTTTAGAGGGTTCCACTCATTTGCCTTCTACCGCACACCTAAACTTGGCCACATATGTTCTTAGGCGCTTATGCCTATTTCGCCTTAAGAAAACTACATTTCGGTGATCAAAATTTCAGTAATATTGCATAGGACGTAGCATCGCCCGAACCGCGTAGAACTCGTGAACTCGTCTGCGCTTCATTTATGGAGTACCCAGGGGGAGGGAGGTGATTACCGGCAGGCCCTCCGATTGACATGAAGTCCAAGTGGGTAGTTCACCTGGGTGGAGGTCTCCCCGCTCCCCTTCGTCACTCAACGAAAATGTCCATGAAAGGAAAAATACAAAACCAGAAGTTTTCATATTGTCGTGTTTATAATTAAATTGTCATCAAATTGTTATCTCATTTATTTTATGTAACTTCAGCAGAGTTCATTTTCGCGATGCAAAACAGCTCTGCACTTTGCAGTTTTTAAAATACAAACTAATTTAACAATGTTTTCAAAATCGGTTTGATCGGTTATGCGGCTATAAAATGTAATACTAATAATAATGTAATATGTAAAATGGCAATACCGTGAGCCGATCTTGCACCATAGTTAAATGCAAACACATTTTAAGTCGAAGCAATACCGAGACTCTTCGTTCATTTCTGAAATTTTCTATTCAATTTGTTATGTTCAGAATAATTGCACGCTTTTCACAAACAGATTTATTATAATGAACCACGGAAAGTACATTGGTTACAATTCCAGAATCGAAAAGAGTATACCATGTCACAAGCCAAAATCAAAAACCGAAAGTCCGAGAGATGTACCAAAAAACTAGCTATGTCAAACCAAGAAATACTCCAGAATGAACCAAAATTACTGCCGGGCCTACACTCACTTCTACACTGTACAATCTCCTCACTCAAGTTTTCTCAATACAAGGTTACTAGCGTTCTGTCTCTCTGGCTGGCGGCGCTCGCTTTTAAAGCGGGCGGCGCCCGCAGACTCGCTGCACCGCTCCTGGTTCTCCGGCCAGCCTTCCTTCTAAGCTCGGGCGGCGCCTTTTCCGCTTCGCCGCCTCTGCCGACTTCCTCGGTCGCCGCTGAGCGCTGCCACCTTGGCTCGCTCTTCAAACGTGGTTATACAGCCGCAACACAATTCAATTCAATGATGTCGTATTTTCCGTGACAAGGCTCAGGCGATGTTACCTGCTCATTCATGTGACCACGCAAATTCCGCTACGCTCCTTTCCCCGTCTGGCAGAGAAAGGAGGTATCACTCGGGCGACGAAGCAGGCAATTTCAATGTATCTCAGAGGCTTCATTTAGGCTTGAGGATCTTTTACGTCCAGTAAATCTATAACATGGGACAGCCGGCTTTACTTTCTCTCAGAAGGATTACGAAGGATTTTGTCGCCCTTAAAAATCGACGACTTCCATTGGGATGAACCCGCGAAGTTGGGTATTACAGTAAGATACGCTAACCGTTAGTCAGATAACACCACCAAACCCGAAATTTGACGTTTACTGAATATTTCTCTCACCCGAAATATCAAGCGGGTATTTACCCACATGGGATTTTTCGTGTGGATATAGCTTCCCACCGTACCCACATTGTCCGCCGGCGCTGACCGCAGGGAGAGCGAGCGGTTGGGCGAACGGTTACGGGGGAGCTCTCTGTTCACCAGCCCGTGACGCAGAGCGCTTGTCCGTGCGTCCCGCAGCCCGTAAGCTGTCGCGCTGGGGCCTTCGCCCGACGGCTTGTCTCGGTACTTAGCGGCCGGCCCCGCCCCCTCCCCCGCCCCCGCCCCGCCCCACTCCACCCGCGCCGCGCTTCTTCCCCACTCCGCTGATTGTCTGCGGCACTCCGACCGCCCTTGTCACCTCCGTCACGCTGGGCGCTCCCGACCCGTGTCTCACCCTTGTCTCGTCCGTGTCGACGCCCCGCCTGTGTTCTCTACATGCAACGTCTGGTCCACGGTGTGGGGGGTTGGTCACGCTTGGTGAACCATACATTAATGGGTCCTACTGGAACTGTGCCTTTATTTGTAATTGATCGATCGTTTTAGACTTTTGCATTAGATTTGATAAGTTGGGAGTTGAGTATATAAATTAATACACAGGATTGTATATATGAATACACACAAATATCAACGCGATTTCCTCGCATTGAACATGGCCACTAGGAATCATAAATAATTTTGTTCTTCACGTGTTGGACCGTGGTGGACCACGCGATAATAGCAGTATCTGCTATCCGTGGATATGAATACTGCGGTTTCGGATTCATTTTATGGTTTGAGCATTCCAATTTATGACGGTTTTGTTAAAGAAACGCCCTTTATAAGGTTCATAATTGTTTTAATTTTTACAAAACATGAATACCATGTTTGTGGTACTTATTGAAAAAATCCGAGGTGCAGTAATAATCTGAAACTTAATGTAGATATGTAGAGTGCGTATTGTTTTGAGGATGAATTCCTTGGTATGAATATATTTAAAATATTCTACTGACCATACAGCAAAACAAATATTAGTTATTTTTTATTCAAGTAACCTGGTTTTGGAATTAACACACGTCACATACTGAAAGTGCCTCTCTAAATATTTGTAATGCCGTGTGATACAATAACATCATCTTGACATCATCAGCCCGACCAGCACAAACCTATGAAAACACGAGTGCAATGGAATTCTCATTACACCTTAACCCAAAAGACCCTTCACATTCTGAAATCACTATATTACCTATTTTGTGGCTCTCTTGCCATCTACATATTTCAAAGACAAAACAGGCTTATCATACGACCACGTAAGAGCAGGCCAAGCATATTCAACCCAAACAGAAGCTAGAACGCGTGGAATTCACCATCACCAACATACTCCATTTCTATCGCGCACCTCCAAATTCCATCGACAGAGCTCCCCGTGCCCACGCCCGCCCTCTCGCGTTCCGCGGGATAAAAGCGGCGTTTATGACATTTCCAACGACGATATTCACGACCCATAAAGCCATGGCGGCCTAATGCGTCGGTTTTCGGTATCGCGGCGCGATCTACGGCGTCGCGACGCGTAACGAGGTACTAACCGACGCCGCCGACGCCGCCGACGCCGCCGACGCAGGCCGACGCTGACGTCGCTGCTCATCGCGGCGCGCTTTTAAATCATGGAGCCCCTCGTTCGCCGATGTACGCGGTTAACGAGTGGGGCGCTCTCGGCGGCTTTTACTGGCTTTGTTGATTGCTTTGGACTGCGACGCACAAGTATTTTGGATGTTTTAATAATCGCGGTAAATATCTACCCTAATGACCGAGTCCATCGGAATTGCGATGGGTTGTAAATGAGGAAGAAGTAAATGGAATTTAATTTTTTTTAATTTTTGAGTAAGGGTGGGAAGGAAGTATATTAGGACCATTCAGAGTTGTTTGTGCTGTGTTGGTTTTAGTTGCAAATTTTCTAAGAGAAATAATAATGCACGATTTGTAGTAATCATGCGTCAGTGATAATCTCGGAAATACGAGTGCTTCATTTTATCAGTTTTTCAGACTTTTAGATTCGGTATTAAATTCTTTATTCCCTTCTTATTGGAACATATTCTTTCTTACACTTATATACGTGTAGTATATGCGGAAATTGACTTAAAAACTGTATTATGACTTTTAAAAAATTCAAATATATTCACAAACTATAATTATGAAAATATCTGGAGAATAACCACATCAATTAGCTAGAAGCTAATTCATTAATTGACAAACAAACTTTCGTAAAACATTACCTTCTTATTCTGTGATAAACAGAATCAAACTGTTTACACATATAATTTTTTTCATGATAATTTCACTACAACAATAATATCTTGTTTGCCATTTTACGCTTTGCATTAAAAGAAACCATGTGTAGTAGACATTATGTATTTGTTAGCAATAATGTTTCTCTGATGCAATGTTTGCAACAATTTTTTACAACACTTATTTAAAATAACGTTCTGACGTTTGCAAAATACCTGAAAGTAAACGACTTGAAATGGTTTCCTTGTGAACTCCAAATAAACGCCATTTTCCTCGAGATGAATCTAGACGAGAAAGATTTCATTTCCCTTTCAAAAAAGAATTCTGAAAGAACGCCTTTTAGTTTTCTCATCTCGTCGGAAAGAACGATACAAAAAAGCGGCAAACCTTGTGAAAAACGTGACACAAACTTCCTTGTTGGCAGCTAACTGCGACAAAAGGAGACCGAATCTCTTGGACACCTTTCATCTGCTCATTCCCGCCCAGAACATCAAGCCATCGAGGCGAATATCTCGTCTTTGTAGAAGTGGAAGCGACACGAATATTGAGTGCCTAAAAAAAATTCTTTTACAAATTTGCTCCAACAGAAGTGAGTTGGCGATATCAATATTTCATGAACTGCAGGAGCCTTTCGCTTAGGAATATTTCTTATTCTTTCCCCTCCTGCCCCAGCCGCCTGGCGCACCTCGTCAACCCCTGTCTGAAAGCGGGGAAGGAAGGTGGCTCGAGTGAAGGCGATTCGGATGCATGACTGCCTCTATACCTATGTGCCCTCCACGCCCCGCCGCTTCGTAACCCCGATGCTTCTCCCATGCGGAGAGAACCCTGGGGGTAGGGGTGGATGTCAATAGGTGATCAATAACGAGCAACGCCGACGGCGCGCGAATGACATGTGAGTATGTGTGCGCCTGTGCAGTGTGTCTGTGTGCGACTCAGTATTTGTGTGAGTGCAGTTTGTATGTGTGCGAGTGAGAGAGAGAGAGAGAGGAGAGAGAGAGGGAGGAGAGGAGGATGGAGTGAGGAGCTGTGGATTTGTTGTGTGTGTGTGTGTGTGTGTGTGTGAATTGGGGGAGTGGCGTGTCAACGGGTTACGGGTTCCAACCCGGAGGGATTGCGTTGTTGATAAGATGGGCGCGCGTGAATAGGTATGTGCCTGCCGAGGCTGAGTGGAACAGCCCGGCGTGGGTGTAACGCCGAAATACGTGAGTTCACGAGCGGAGCTAGAGAAATAGTTTGTGTAGTGTTTCAGGAGAGAGTTTCAGGGAACGTTTGATGCATATTTTAATGATTCAGCCAAATATAGTTATCGGTTATGCTGCTTTCCAACCACTCTTCAATTTTATTGATGTGTTACTTCAATGCACTATTTTAAATCGTTTGTTAACGATTAATTTATTTCAATTTATATTATTTGTGAATAAATTACTAATATCTTTAAATGTTGATATTTTAGAAGTTTCGACAATTCCCACTTCTTGTTAAGCTGCTCTTGATTTATCGTAATTATTCTGAGAAATGCAAATAATTTTTATGAATTGTCAAACAAAATTATGTTACCTTATTTCTTATTTGCATGAATTATAACATTTTAAAGTAAACTCATTGATACTTGATATTCTAGTTGAGAATATGGAGGAAATTGTTTCAATGTTGATTTGAATATATCCTAGGCAATAACTTTATTATTCGAAACATGTATTTTGAACAACTGTAACGTTGATATTTGCTACATGTTAAAAACATAAAATAAAAACACGGTAATTTTATTGTTTTGGCAATTTAATTTTTTTCGGGACATGTATCTCGAGGGGAACCAAAGAGGTATTAAAATATTCCAGAGATATGAATGCAAGGACTAACCGAACCAACAGAATTAGAGACATATTAATTTACAAATCTTCAGAAACCCAAAAATGGGAAGATAACATTTTCAGTTTAATAAGATGTTTAAATAATTTATTAAATCGCCTTACCAGCTGAGAAACAAGTTGACAGAGAACACATCTCATAAGTCATCTTGCCAGAGGAAAATTATGAGAAGATTATGACAAGTCTGTTCAAGTGATTCATTCAAGTGATCGATTTACCTACATTCTGGCCGTAATTCAAGCTGTTCATTATTGCTTTCAGTTTCTTGTAATTTTGTTACTTCCTCATGTACATAGTGTGGAGAAAATTACGTACTGAGCCAAAAAGCCTAGGACAAAATTTGTAGGGGAATGTAGGGTTTGCATGTTCCTGATACAGAAACTGTAGTTTTTCCTAAACGTGTCCATCCGATGGCTTGTTTGTTTGGGGTGAGATGACGCCCGAATCGCACCGGATTGTTTTGAAATTGAATATACTGATTTATGTGGAATTTGCAACAGACGCACTTAAACTAACTCTCTTAATACTACTTTCTCCATGTGTTTGTAGTACATTTCCCCTTTCACTGTCAGTTGCACGACATCAGACAGAGATCAATATGGAGCTTGAACCATTTATGGGAGTAATATATACCATTCCAATATGCAATTTCCAAGATGGGTTTAGTAAGTCCTGTTTAATTGGTGTTTTTTGACTTATTAACTTCGCAAATTGCTGGTTTTGGCCATTGAAATTTATATTATCGCAATATGTTTCTCTTTTTGTTATTTACAAACTCTCTTCGATCTCTAGCACATGTTGATTATTTAATGTGTCACTAATGTATTAAGTAAGAAGTCTTAATTCATTAGCCTCTATTTGATGTAGCATTTTTTGCTACTGCCCATGCTTTTATTTACTCCCAGAACGAGATAAATGCAAACATTTCGAAGTAATTTATGTTGGATTAATTCTACTATTAAGCAACAATGCAGACAGTACTCATTTTTCCCTTTTCCGTATTTAACAGTCCTCTATGTGTAATAATAACCATGTTATTATTATCGATATTATTACTAATTATTAAACATTGCATGCTTTACGCTCGCGATCCACTTCATCCTAATAATAATCCAAATAAATATTATTTGTAATTTGAAATGATAATTTCAATAATGTTCTTCTCTTGTTTCTAAAATGAAGATATGGTCTTTAATTTTATAATTTGTATCTTCTCTTCCTTCGTAAAAGCATTCCAAATGGTAAAAATTTAAAATAAAATTAATTACTGACAGTGGATAACTTTAATAAATAATACAAAACGTGACCAAAAAGGAGATTAATATAATACATGTAAAGTTACGTAAATAATACTTTGTTAAAGTCTAAATTTTAACAATATGACTTGAAAATGCACCACAAAGGTTTCGTAGTGGACACGTAATTCTGCCACTAGGGAACATAATTTCCACCGTGTAGTTATTTAATTCTACCAGTGTGTTCATTAGCGGGGTTAAAAGAGTCGTTCCTCCGGTACGAAAGCAAGTACTACACGGAATAATGAATCACCCTTCAAATGTTTCCAGGAAACAACATCATCCCCTGATATTTTGCCGCAGATCCTAATATCTCTCTCTTCTTTTTTCTTCCACAATTCCCTTTCCCTTATCCACTTTTACCCAAGTTTTGTAACTCATAATCTCTTTATTTCGCTCCCTCATCTTTCTCCTCTCTTCCAATTTCTACTTCTATTTTATTTTTCTCTTACATTTGTTTTTGATTACTTTTTGTTATTTTTCTTTCCATCATCCTTCATTCTTTTCTCTATCACTTCTCTTTTCATATTTTTCTCCTCTTGGAACGCCACATGAAGTCACGTCTTGGAACGCTCCAAATCCATTAAGTCCAAAAAGGTATTAATCTCAAGTTTCACTTTTCATCGTGCTAGAAAATGGCCTTCGTAACATTCTGTGAAGATTCCGGCAGCATCACTGCATCGTCGTTGAGGCGGCGGCTGACAAGTACAAATGCCGCGACGCGCGACCCTCGTTCTCCTAAACCGTCTCCGGAGAGCGACTGAGATACAGTGGGGCCAACTGAAACAGCAAACTTTTTTAAACGTTTTATTCTAAAGCAAATTCTGACTTGAATGCAAGAGAGTATTCTCACATTAAGCATCAAAGTGTCTTAAATATCTTTTCCTGGTTTCAATATTTGTCGCTGATTATAGTGTACATATTACTACGGTTATATCTATTCTTTATTAAAATATATATTTCTCTTGTGCTTCAAAATTGCATATTAATTGTACTGAAGATGTCTATTAAATCTGAAAGCATGAAATTATCTACAGTTTTTCTGATATTTTGTCCTTTAAAGAAATTAGCTTTATCTAACTGGATTAACGAAAAATATATATTTTTTCTGTACATCCCGGGTATTGACCGGATGGATGAGGAATTAGATCGTCTGTTCAGTGTATTTTGATTTAGGGTATGAAATAACATGGGTAATTTTATTTTTAATACCTATCTTAATGAGCTACTTTTCAGATTTAACCTAGCGTTTATGCAGGAACCTCGAAAGAACTCAATCTTAAAATGGGCATAATAATACTGTGCAAATATTTCACAATATGAAAATTGCATCCTACCAAAAGTTTTGAAATACCCAAGTTTTATAAAACATACACATTTTCCGCGTAAATACGCATTTTATGTTGTGTAAAAATTGCAAATTCATGCCGTATTTTTCACATACTCCCCCAACGCGCCCCTGTAATGGGGGATTCACAAGACTCAATCTACTTAGTTCCAATTTTAATAATAATAGTAATAATGTTAGAATTGTTTGTAGATTAAAAAAAGTTTCTATCGCATTTTTTAAGATATTGGTCCCACTGAGCGCTGGTGAGTGGCGCGGTTCCCCAAGGCCCAAAACGCGATCCACTTACGTCGTTTTCTCCCACTCCTGCGATTCCCTAAGGTCGTAAATCAGCCGCAACTTAAGTGGCGGCGTGGATGCTCCCCACACGCGCTCACGCAATTGCGAGTCACTGCAAAAGCGCACGGCAGCGCGAATGCCTGCGGCTGATTAGCTGAAGGAAAATGTTGCCAGGGGTTGTCGGTCGATTGTCTTTGGTTGTCTGTTCAATCATGTTTGTTAGTATTCTGTAACTATGCGATGGATTTTTGTGATGAATTTTCTCCAAGCACATAGCTTGCACAAATAAATTGAAGAGTTGTTTTGGCTTCAATGAGCGTTAGTAAACTCGGAAAATTGTTCATATAAATTTCGACGTGACAGAATGTGCCCAGTAGTTCAAATTCGTGAAAAGTTCCATTCATACATGCGTGCAATGTGCTGGCTGAAATGTGTGAAATCCTTTTGTTGGTCATGTTAATGAGTTTCCCAATTCAAAAGTATTTCGTTTAAGTGTTATATAATTTTAAAGGCTTTAGTTGGGTTTTAATATTATATAAACATTTGGATTCGAATAAATAAAGAAATTAAATAGTAAAAGTTTGGTACACTTGAATGAGTATCAAACAATGACTTCAAAATTGTGTTCACAAAGAGAAATCTGATAAGTAAAAACACTGATCTTCATTAATTTAAATTATTTCAATGAGAAGGGATCAAAAATTTATTCGACGAACACGATGATTACGTACGTTTTATCAAACGATTTAACACACACACACACACACACACACACACATTATATATTATATAATGTGCATACTACTCACTTAAAAAGAAAATTTTCAAGCACCTAACCTAGTCGTATATTTCTAAAAGAATGTTCTTTCCAAAAGACCAAAGAACACGGGAAGTATGTGGTTAACATAGCACCTCGTGAATTTCCATTTTAAAATTAAATGAATGACAGGGCTCGTAGTCTTTTCATCTTATATGTAGCCTAAGTTTAACCTTAAGAAAACTAGACTTCAACTTGTCATTTATTATTCGAACGTATTCACTACGTCAGGAGAGACTGATGGAATGAGGTTAAGCATGTACGTACTTTTAAAAACTCGTATTACTCCAACAGAAACGTGACACAACGTGTCTCCCTTGACTTATCGTTAAAAATGCCTTCCCATGCAGTGTTTCCGATGAAGCTTGAGATCATTTCGAAACCGATTGAAACGGGTTACCCCAATAAACCAAAACAAAGTAATTGTTAGTGTTCCCTTAACGACTGTTAGTAAAACGTGCTTTCCGTTAGTGACTGTTTTCTATTAAATCAAACAAGTTATCTTAAAATTGGAAAAATGAATATTTATAATTTGATGTTATAAAATATTTATTAATTATACTTCGTAAAAGTGTCAGAATATTTGAATACCGCGTATAGAAAAGGGAAACCTCCACAAACTTTCAGATGTCGACATAATTGTTGAGACAATAGTACAGAAAACCACAAATCAAATTTAAGGGGCACTAGTTGTGTATTAAAATGTATATTTGTCAAAACATTTATTTAAAAAATGTAAAGAATTAAATTATTTTCTTGATCCATGGTCGTATCAAAGGCACTAAGACACATGTAAGCGATAGCTATGAATGTTTGGAGATTGAGATACTGAGATTACTTTTGTCCTTTTATTAACAATATAACATTGACAAATCCTCCGTTTATGTTTACTCCCAAGGGAGCATTTTTAGAACCCTCTTCTTAGGTTCGAATGAAAACGTGTGAACACTCCTTTCCTTTTTAGCTTCAATTGAGCACGCAAGCGAACTAGCTTACGTAAGAGCTTTGATCCTCAAAGCACATTCTTTACTGGCACATCGCTTGAAGAAAGCCTAACAAAACCAGAGTCGTAAATTCAGCAGCCGTTAAATACGTAGTGCACACAATGGGAGACTGCAGGGTTGCTCCTCTCTGGAGGCTTTCGTTGATTTCTCCTCTTGTCGGGGCGCTATTGTGTATTCTCTTTGCTGGCAAATGTTCACGGTCACGCACGTGCTTGCTTGCTTTTGAATATCGGTACTTGCCCCACTGTTCTTGCACACTCGCTGAAGGCCAACTGTTCTTGCTAATCCGCTCTTATCCGCCCCGCACATGCTCACTTGTTATTTCGTATCTACTTTTGCTCTTCGTTTTCCTCCTCCTTTTCATTCAGTCACTCATATCAAGATCGTGGCTCGGTATTTTATTCCACTCTGATCACTCCCTTTATTCCCATTCTCGGACTAATTTTCCACGCTCTCTCACTCTCTCCCTCATGATCAGCCACACCCCCGCTAACTGTCCTCCACTCACCCATTTTTTCCCAAACCACTTTTCAATCCGCTCCCTCATTGGTTTTTTTTGATCACATTTTCAACCTCATTATCTCACTTCTCTCAAATTCTGGCTTCCATTCTCTCACTCTCGAACACCCACTCCTACCCAATTCCGTCGACTATCGACACTCGTTTACACAATTCTGTCCATTCCACCACAAATTCTCCCTGCCGTTTGTCTCTCAGCTATTCCACACTCTTGATTTCTCTTTTTTCCTTTTTTTGTCATTAGTTGTAATGGTTTCTTCCGTCACTTCACGCCTCTCATTGACGTGTTCATTTATCCCTCCATTTCACTGTCAGACACAGTTTCCGCCAGCCTGTATCGGATATCCTGCATGGCTGCACAATGCTGCGGAAATGCTGAGCATGCAATATGCATCCACTGCTGGGGACGGCGTATTCCCTTTCTGTGTTCCCTGGCGCATGCGCGGTTTAGGGATGGGAGGGGTCATCAATAATTCACACAGGCCCTTGCAGTGTCGCGAAACATCCCTACTCCTTTTCTCATCGCCTACCTCCCTGCTGACACCCTATCACTTCAAGTTTGCCCTCGCCTTAATCTCCCTCATAAATGATCATGCATCAATTTGTTACGTTTTCGCCTTGATCCCGTGTCGCCGCGTTTTCTAATATACTCCGGCATGCAATTTATCCCACCTTAACCCGCTTTCATCTCATTCGCCTCTATCTCTGCGCATTCTGCACCTCTTCGTCACCTCCATAACCCCACTGGTACTTCCAATGCCTCGTCTTCTCTCTTCTTCTGTCGCGTTTTACTTTTGTCTCATCTCCACTCCCTTCTTGCATCCACTCCTATCTCTCCTCTACTCGTGCCATACCGTCTCACCTTTCTCACCTCTGCACCTACTGTCTAAGGTGGCTCAGGGCATTAACTGATGTCACTGCAGTTCCTCTGACTGGAAGGTCCTAGGATTCGAGTCCCGGTGTTGGCAGGATTTTCAACACTACCTACATAACTAGGTCGAATTCAGCTGCTGTGTGGAGAAGTTTGGCGGCCGGCTACTTTGATAGGTACTTTTCCCTTTCTTCTTCGGTCAGTACCAGGTGAATGCTGGAGCAGTATCCTAACAAAAGGGCCGCGGACCGCGCGCGATCTCTCCTTTCTCTACCTTGTCCTATTCTCACCCATTGCATACAATTTCAGGCACTACAATTCCACTCATGTCGGGATATCAGTCGGGAGCTCAAGCCCAGTCAGGCCATGGGCGGAGATCCGCTGGCGGGAGATACCTGGATGGAAAACCCAGCTAGTCGTGTAGGTCGGCGCCGGATATCACTGTCTAGTGGAGAAAACTACCTGCGATGAAACGTGCACTACACTTACTGGATTGATGACCATAGCAGTTGACTCGGAAACAGGAAATAATCAATCATCCCCCACACTTGTCGCGCCTCTGCATGTGTTGTTCCCTCTCGTAGCATTTCCCAACCTCGTCTAAGCGTCTCATTCGCCTCCACCCCTTTCTTTATTCATGCCACCATTTATCTCCCTCCCTGTTTCCTTTTTGAATCGATGATAATCCTCGTACGCAATCCTCACATTACCTTGGCGAATTGCTGTGATGCGATTCCAACCGTGGTGGCAGGGAAAAGCGGATGCTGCATCACGACTCGGATGGCGCCCCCGTGTCCTCTGTAAGTAATGCACGCCCACTCGATGTTCCATGTCCGCATGACCGAATCGATGGCCGCTTATTGAGTCCCCTCTGTAATGTGATATTTTGTGTAAGTCGCTTTGTACGCCGGGGGCAATTTAGGTGAATTTTGTGGGTGATCGAAGTAGATCTCAAGAGTATTTAATTCGAAAACTATTGTCGTTGTATTTAATTTTTACTTTATTTGTATTTTCTGTTTCTTTTTGAACATTTTAATTTTGCTGCTGTGTGTAAAAAATCTCTTCTTTAGTTTTCAAGACAGTATATTGTTGAAAGTTACGTGCTACAATGAAAAATACATTGTGACTTGATGTATAAATTAATCGTGTATTTACGCATACTTGAAGATAGATTTCTTGAAGAGCAGTTGGGTGTTTTTTTACTAAAACATATATATTCAGATACTTACTATAACGGATAGGTCTTTCCTCCTTATTCTTTCTTGATCTATTTCTTATCCTAAATATTATTAAAATTATAAAACATCATTATTTTAAAATTATATTCTTATTATCGTACTCTCGAAACCATAGTAAAAATGTTTGATATGATGAAAGCATATAATCCAAGCACGTAAAATTAATTCTGGTAAAAAAACATTATCGAGAAAAAAGTGGCGAATTTTTCTTTAACCTCGGTTTCTGAATCTACGTTTATCCTGACCATCTCAAACACCAAAAACTATAAATAATATGTAATAAAATAATGTTCAGAGAATACGAAAAATGAATACATACATCATCGTACAAAGCAGAAACATTACCGTCTAATGTCAAAAACAACAAAGGTCTGGAAAAATGAATCGAATATTATTCAATAAAATTCCACCCTCCTGGAATTTGATGATCGCGGTCAGGATGGAATAAACTTTCATCCCTTTCCAGAGCTCCAGAGAAGAGCAGTGACTTGACAACATGAATTTTTCATTACTTTTCGCAACGTGCGTGACTTGAAAGACTTCTTCTCGAGGTAGGAGTATAAACATGGAGAGGGAGGCAAGAAGGCTTTGGCCCTGGAAAATTTCATTTCCGTTTGTATCCCTAGGAATCTCACTCCGTAACATATGCGAAACATAAAAAGACCTGCGCATTCCATTTCACCGGTTTATAATCCAATGAAGGGGCCTCACTGCCCTTCTAGCACGATCACGGTGAGGTGCTGGTCTTTTGTTGAGCTTTTTATGGCGAAATAAGATTCGATTTTTTCATGAAGGCGATGGTGCTAACCAAGCGACTTCCGTTCAGAAAATTAGCGGAGGTAAATGGTGTCAATCAAAATGTCGTAGGTTTCTTGTGATCTAAACGAGAACTTCACGAAATGAATACGCTCATGACATAACTTGCTATGACAATTCTGTTAAAATGGATGTACATCGTAAGAGCACAAGTATTGGTGTAGCTGCAATGTTGAATTTACCATCTTTCTTTTTAACCACGTGTTTGTTTAATAGCTTTAACATACGAGTCTTTACTCCTTACAGTAACATAGAAAATACACAAAATAAAAGATTATATTTGGATATCTTAACACATTATATAGCAGGTTAATTTATACGCAGTTAACGTTTTTAAAGGTATATCATACAAAAATGTGCATTTGAAAAATCCAATCTTCTAGTCTCTTTACAGGTGTTTCTTCAAAAACGTCTTGTTTTAAAATTTAAACGATTATGTTTTAAAATTTATTTTATAAATGGACAAGTCAGATAAAGTTTCTGTGGGATTAATTTCATAGCTTAATGTGTTGGTTTAATATGTGCACTCAATTTCTATTTCACATTGATAACTACACGCAAAAAAGTACTGCATTACGAAGTATTTAATAAAACTGAATATCACATCATAATTTGAATTATTAAACAAAGTAGCAGTGTGTCATAATTGAAGCAGCAAGTTCATTAAAACACGCATGCCAGTTGAATGAACCGTAAATGCCCTTTGAACCCTGTTTAATCATAAAGTGCCTTTGGTAGAGCGTTTCCTGGGGCAGATTTGCGTTACAATGAGGCAGATCCGAGAGCTCATTTGAGCGATGTGTTAATGCACGTTCCTGAATAGTGGGTGTGAATAGTACATTCCTTTAGTTCCGGACACTAGGGTTGCGTGAATCGTACACGATTAACCGAGGTGCAAAAGCCATTTACTCACGCTGCTCTGAAAACGCACGTGCGTAAATACATCGGAAAACTAGGTCACCATGCGTCTGTTTTAAAGTTTTATTTCCATATTTTTAGTGAAATTTTGAAACCTTTAGGACATCATAATCTACAAAACTATATATGGTAGGGTTAATCAAAGTGTCTTTTAGAATGAAACTGATAGGTACGCTGATATATTATTTCATTTATTTACAGTCTGGTCTCCTTTCCGGTTTGCTCGCTCCTTCCCGGTGCCACCTTTAAGCATTTGGGGGAAGTTGTGTGTTCTCCATGGTATCCCATTGCTCCATGGGTTGAAATATCAGTGAGGAATTATATTACTTCGCTAACTTCACGTCGAGGTAGCCCATAGGCGTATCTTGGAGCTTGAACCTTTTTAGAGGAATATGCAGCGGATTCCTCATTGAGCACAAGCCTGTAGTTGCACACTAATTATCGGTAAGAAAAAGCGGATTGGAAAATATTAAAGTTTTAGTAGTGATACTTGAAGGAAAAGTAATGTCCCTCATTTCACAAACACAACTGAAAAACATCCATGTTTTAAGCAGTGAATGATAATCTAACATTATCATTGCTTCCAAGAAAATATTAAACGCAATACATGTACATTTTTTTGTTTTATTCAGAGAGCAAAAGAGCATAAATGAAACATAGAAAACATTTTAAATTATTTTCATAGGGGCGCATTTTTGTTTATACTAGAACATTATCCATTATTAGTTGAGTAAATGTTTTAATGAAACAAATCATCAACATTTTGTATGACTGGCAAACCAATTTAATTTTGTATTTCAGTACACAGTTACGCTTATATTTTGAACTTGTAAGTACAAAACTAAAACTTTTTCTGATACTGTCAAACATTCATTTGACATCACATAGGAATAGTTTGTCCCAACCTCATTTATTTCTTATGAAATTTTCTGCCCCAAAACACAATAACTTTTGTTTAAATTCATTGAACATTTCAATTGAAGAACCCTACTGAAGCGAGGAAAGGATTCATTTGTCTTTAGAGAAATAATCTTCGAGGAGAGAAGCTTTTTGTGCAGCCTTTTCGAGGGCAGCGTATCTCTCTTTGCCGCTAATGGCATCTCGCAAAAAGTTCCCAGCGGATTTGTCAATACGAGACGCATGTTGTGGCCCCCGGGGGTGTCGCCTTTGCTGATGACAATGGCAACGCGCATCGCCTTTCGCTTGTTTTTTTTTTCATAGACCTCGAGCAAGCCAGTTATATCAAGGAGATGGTTTCAAATGTTACTGAGAAACATCCGTGCATTGACCGAAGTAATATCTGCAATTTTTGCCGACTATTTGTTATTGGATTTGTTTTATTTTCAGCTTATTTAAAAAAGAGCTAACGAAGTTGCCTGATAATAAGCGGCACAGTCGTTTGTTATTCTTTCGCTCCTTCCCTTTAAATTCGCTGGTATTAGTTTAAATTAAGAGAAACCCTGACTCAGTGCGAATCAGAAAGGCGTAAATGCATTTTGTTCTACAATTCGTTTCATCGCAGTTTTAATAATTTCAGCACGATTCAGGTAGTGGCGGAAATACGGGAAATTTATTTCTGGCGTTGTTCCGCGTGTGGAAAAATTCCTCTCAAAGTGCGTTTTCCGGTCGACTGCCTTTGCAGTCCACACCAAACTCCCCGCTGTTGGAATGAAATCCGTCCGACACTGCAGTGCAGGAGGAAAGGGGTGAGCAGCCAGCGTTGCATGGATGCGTTCGAAAGATTTGTCCGACACAGAATTGCCAGCGCCGCGGGCAATTGTGCCTGCAGGTGAAATTGTATTGAGCTGCGGTGCAAAAGGGGGTGTAAGGTACCGGTTAGTATTCAGATGTAATTAGCTGGGAGTGGTGTCGGAATAGAAGAACGAAAAGTTTATTTTCTGATGTGTTAATGAGGGAGAAGAAGTTTTCTTCCCTTTTTAATACAAGCCATTAAATCCTCGTTATTTTATGATACGGTTTTTGTGAGTACGTATTTCCTTAAAGAAACCTTGTCGAATTAACAATTAATTTATTAGTAAATTAACTAATAGTTGCCGCCTCATTCCAGAAGAACAATTAATAAAATATTCTCATAAAACTCTCAATAAATGAAATGTTTTAACAAAACCAGTGGTAATGAATACTGGAGTAACATAGAGATACATAGTACAACAGTTCTTTACAAGTCAAGAATATTAATATTGTTGGTGTTCCAGAATGTGACACGTGAGTAGCAAATATTTACGGATATTGTGGTCGTAACTGGTCGTCATTGTGGGTGGCCTTTTCCTTGCAGCCATGCTGTAGGAATACCTCAGTGGCGTCGAAGCAGTAATTACCTGATTTTGAACATTCAGTCAGTAAGCACATTACCAGAATAGGCGAAAAAACACAAAAACACTTGCATTTTTCACTCAAAATCGAAACTTTTTCATTAGTTCATTATTTTTTCCCGAGTTCCTGGATATCTAAGGCCACCACTCAAAAGCGGTGATGCTGCCTAGTTTGCTTTTAATTTCTGTACGCATTTGAAATAATTAATTATCGTCTCCTATATTATTTTAGTAGTATAGATGCCTTTTGCGGCCGCACGCTCTTTATAAATGAGATCGCTAAAGGAAGATAATTTCACGGAGACATGAATTGCACCTTTGACTTAAAAATAGGAAGGAATTGTTTAAAAAACTCATCCAAATATTAAGGTGAAATGCAACTCGCAATACTTGGCAGCATTTTTTAATTTATTTCGTTAAATAATTCCTAAATGAAGCGTTCTAGGGCCTTAAAAACTAATTTTTGAGGCCAGCTGCCT
Organism: Teleogryllus oceanicus; assembly: GCA_964035755.1. Classification (NCBI taxonomy): domain Eukaryota; kingdom Metazoa; phylum Arthropoda; class Insecta; order Orthoptera; family Gryllidae; genus Teleogryllus; species Teleogryllus oceanicus. The sequence continues at coordinate 170,409,669 of CAXIVR010000002.1, forward strand.
CAACGAAACGCTCTCCACATTGTAAGCTACACGATGAGACCTTCTTGAACATTCTATTAAATTTTTGCTGGTTTGACGCTTCTCGATTCTATCCACCTGTTCAGAGCCTGTAGAGTCTGCAACTGTACGTGAAATTAAACTAATCTTTTCTATTCTATGCGACTGAATTACACGGGTGTACCTCTCTGCTCGGTAATAAAGTTAAATAAGAATAGTTTATATTGTGACAAGCCAAGAACCCCGGGTTTAATTTGAATTATAAAATCGGCATCCAGCGTTAGTAATAATGACATTGTTTGCAAACTCGGAAGTGAAAGAATACGCGTTATTAGGACAACTGATCAACAAAGTGTAGTATTCCATGCTTGATGTCATAGCGTTGTTCAGTTGGGGAAACACAGCCCCGAACGCATTACATACAAAAGGTGTGGAGAGGGAATTAAAAGCCGTGATCTTGTACAAAGGGCACAAAGAAGCACTCTCCTAAAAGGTATTAAAGCGCGTACACGTAAGCGGTTGGTGAGATGCAAACGAATTTTCAACATAGACGGGTTTTATTTAAATGACGGTGAGGCGGAATTTATTATTAGTCTGATAACTGGTATTTTTTAAATAGTAGTATTCAATTGTAATTGTAGATTTTCTTATTGTAGTAGTTGAAATTTTGAATTAAAATAGACTCCGCGTTTCGAGGGAATGTATATTACGATAGTTCCGTAGATGGAAGGATCATGATTCTGTATAGAATAACACGTCCAAATGCAACATGTAAGGTGTAAAATGTTGTATGTCGAATAATAGAAGAGACCAAAAGTATTTCACAATATTGACAAGGGTGTATTATATGGACTTCTTGGCTGTCCGAGTGACGCCGGGTAGTGGTTTGAGAGGTCGACGTTTCGCTTGTCATGTCGCAGGCTTCCTCAGAGCAGTGACGTTTGCGACATGACAAGTGAAACGTCTGCCTCTCAGCCCACTACGCGGCGTCGCCCGGACAGCCAATTGACTCGAGCGGCGGAAGCCCACGTGTACAAGGGTGTATTATATTGTTATTATTTATTTATTTATTTATTTATTTTACATCAAAAAACAGTTAAAAACTGCGTATGATGTGTTATGGGGAAAAGTGAATTGTGTGCACATTTTCAAAATTCTGTTCCCAATAAATAACATAAATTTGAATTTTTGAAAGGGAGAAAAAAACAAACAAAAAGAACTCCCATGTAATAAAATCTATTTTCAAAGATAAATAAGCAATAAATTTGGAATTTTGAAAGGGAGAAAAAAAAAACAAAAAAAAAAATCTATTTTCAAAGAAAAAAGCAATAAATTTTGGCTCTTATTACTTCCTGCCGCGACGACATGGAAACGATAATTTGAATAATTGTATTTCCCACTGAATTCTAGAAGACGTGCACAGAAAATGAAGTTACATGAATTACAAGGAGACATGAAAAACAGTTCACGGCCGATAAGAGGGTCTTTCTGAGGGTCTAGAAAGATATATTACAGGCTTAATATGGAAATGGGAAAAAAAGGAAGAGGGTGGGTACATACGAGAGTTCTCGCACAGATATGCTAGTAGATTCTATTCAAACGAAAAGTAAATAACACTAAATGTATAAACTAGGATAGTTTACAATGCAACAAACAGCATTCGAAGAGGAGTATATCAATCCATTTTAAAACTTCCTATCACATTAAATGCATATAAACTCTAATGAACTATTTATTCAATAATTCCCAGTCACTCAAGGAAATAGTTTTTGCTTTAATTTTAAAGAATTATGCCTTATTCGTTTAAGACGAGTAATTTGTTAATATAAATGGTGTATAGTATTTGGAGCACTTTGGGGAAAGAATTTAAAAATATTTCATTATCCTGGGGTGTCATCGTGTGAAGTGGAAATTGATTGATTGGGAGATGGTGAACTGTCAGTGGATAGAGTGTGTAGTGCGTAGTCGCAAGAGTTCCCAGTCGGCGAATATAAAAGAAAATCTGATTTTTAAAATATAATTTACAGAATAAAGGATAAATAACTACACTGATTAACAATTCACAATTAACAGGATATGCAAACCTTGGTTTTCATAATCAGTCTCTCAATATCTAATATTAAGTATTTTACATTATTGTCTTTCTTTTTAATTCCATCTTAAATTCTCGAAAACAATAAGCATGTTGATTGTTGTGTCTCATTTACAAGCTCAATGTCGCGGAATCTAATCCTAAAGTGAACTCTATTTCTAAGTCTTAACTTAGCCGCACTATTTTTCAATAGGTGATTGGGCTTGAGAGTTAGAGTAGTAATGTGGATTCGAGCTGGGAATGGGGAGGAGGGCTTGCGGCGGGTTATGAAACTAATAAGGATGAGCGGCACAGGGCCGGGGGGCGTGGTGCGGTGTGCGTGGCTCGGAGAGCCGGTCGCGTAGCGTGGACGCGGGCGCGGGCGTCGGCGCGGCCCAGGAGCGGGGCGCGGCAGTTCGTGGGCGGAGAGCGCGGGCGGGTGGGCGCGACGGGAGTGGGCGCGGCGCGGGGTGCGGCGTGTGCGGCGGGTGGGCGAGTTGGGCGTGGTGGGCGTGGCGGGTGGGCGGGCGTGGAGTGGCGTGGGCGGGCGTGGTGGGACGTGGGCGGGCGTGGGTGGGCGGGGTGGGGCGTGGAGTGGGGCGGGGTGGGGCGTGGTGGGGCGTGGGTGGGGCGTGGGCGGGCGTGGTGGGGCGTGGGCGGGGCGTGGAGTGGGGCGTGGGTGGGGCGTGGGCGGGGCGTGGAGTGGGCGTGGGGGGCGTGGGGGGCGTGGAGGGGCGTGGGCGGGCGTGGTGGGGCGGGAGGGGGCGGGGAGGGGGCGTGTGGGCGTGGAGTTGGGCGTGGAGTGGGGCGTGGGCGGGGCGTGGATGGGGCGTGGAGCGGGCGTGGGTGGGGCGTGGGCGGGCGTGGAGTGGGGCGTGGAGCGGGGCGTGGGTGGGGCGTGGGTGGGGCGTGGGTGGGGCATGGGTGGGGCGTGGGTTGGGCGTGGGCGGGGCGTGGAGTGGGGCGTGGGCGGGCGTGGAGTGGGGCGTGGGCGGGCGTGGAGTGGGGCGTGGGCGGGCGTGGAGTGGGGCGTGGAGTGGGGCGGAGGGGCGGGGGTGGGGCGTGGGTGGGGCGTGGAGTGGGGCGTGGGCGGGCGTGGAGTGGGGCGTGGAGCGGGCGTGGAGTGGGCGTGGGTGGGGCGTGGAGTGGGGCGTGGGCGGGCGTGGGGCAGGGCGCGGGGCAGGGCGCGTGGCGTTGCGGTGTGGACGTATGCTGGGTGCCGCGGCGCGGGGTTGCGGGGGACGTATGCGGGTGCCGCGCGCGCCAGACGAACGGAATCGGCCCTGCGGGCGCCATGACATGCGAGGCAATCAGTCGCTCCGCCTGAAAGTTTGAAGACCGTCACGCGCCAACGGGTAATTGGCTGGAGATAGGGAACGGCCTGGGTGCCGCATGCGGACAAGGGGATGCCCGGGGGGGGGCACGCACTGTCCGTGAAGGGAAGGGGAATGAAAGAAACATGCGCTGGCAAGAGCTGAAAAAATGAGCATATGGGGAGAAGAAGAGAGGAAAAAGTGGAAGACAGAGCGATGGAGATGATTATGGATAAAGGAAAGAAGCAGAGATGATGAAAGGAATGGAGAAAGGTCGTGGAAGGAATAGGAAGAGATGATGGAATGGATGGGGAGAGAATATGAAATAAATAAAAGTTTGGTGGACATAAAACGTGAAAGAGAAGACTGTAAAAAAGGTGGAGAAAGTGGGTAGAGATTAAATCTGCAGACAGAGATACAAGAAAACAATTGTGAAATCACTCAGCTAAAAAGTTAAATAAAAGTAAACAATATGTCAGTACACTTTCAACACAACGGTGTTTAAATGTGTAGTCCTTGCTGAAAATATTCTATTGATGATGTCCAATAAAAACCTTTTTCATTTTTTATCTGACGTAAAGTCAATGAACTTATGTTAAAATGCCTGTTGTTTGTGTAGTTATAGCTTTTATAAGTTTTGAATAAAGTAAAATAATGAGCAAGTACAATTTTTCGTCCTGGTATTGTCGGCTCTTTCTAATAAATTAACATTTTACGTTTTTCCCAAATTTTGTATAATTTTATTTCTCTCTCCTCTTGAAATAACGAAGTGCTTATTTCACAAAACCATTTTAGTATTATTTTGTTTTTCGTTTTGTTCTATTAGGGCAATTAGGGGAAGCGGTTTTCAATTATCTGCACTAATTAAATTTCAAAGAGAAAACCCCTTTCTCTGGAAGCTTGTGCGCCAAAACGTAATGAGATTTGTATAAGGATTCACAGAATTGTACTCGTGAAATATGGATCAGGAAAGTAATTAATTTTGACAAATGTGAATGTAAACAATAGGTTGTTTATGGACTGAAGGTACTAAAAAGGAATGCAGTATTTGTATTTGTAATTTTTAGACCAAACGTTGGATAACAACCTAAATTAATGGTAAAGTTGTTGGAAACATTGATTTGCAGAAAATTCTAGTAGAAGACTTCTACTCAAATCTTTTTCCTTACTCAAATATTATCAATTGTTTCAAGTGGTATTTAATAAATATATTTTTCATTAAATATTTAGTATGACATATCTGTTGTCCTAATGTGATATCAAGTAGAAAGATATAATCATTAAGACAGTAAAGTAATGAACGTTCAAAAAGTATTCACACTATACAAAAAATGACAACACTTGATACACTAAGAAAACTAATATAATAAGACTATAAATATTCAGTTAAAATGTGATGAGCTTACACGAATTAATTAATTTCCAGTTATTGAAGTACATATTTCTGCTATATCTATATTGGCATACCAAAAATGACGGACATTCTTGTTTAGGCAAATAAAGGTTAAAATGAAGATACTGTAAAAGACGTAGGTTTCTATGGTGTAGATACGCAGATGACACTGTAGCAACGTGAGTTCGTTCTGAGATGTGGGTTTCTATGGTGCAGATACGCAGAGGGTACACGAAAAAAACAGGAGAGAAAAACAACAGCGAGCTTTGAATGGTAGACCAGATTGGGAATTAGGGCATTCCGACTCGTGTCGTGGTGGTGAGCGGATCGCTTGTGCGGTTTTTCTTGAGGTTGATTATCAAATCGGGACATGTGATATTTCGTGAGAGTGAACATTGAACATGAACTTTGAATATTTCCAAATTAGGTGTGCAACGGGAACTTGCAAAATTTTCGTGTTTACCATTGCAAATACGAACTTATAATATTTTCATGAGTGAACTGGAAAGTGAACTTAGAATATTTTCACGGTGGAGTTAAAGATTTGACTTAGAAATTGTATCAGTGAATTGTGAATTGTCATGTTATTCCGACGGGGATAACTGGAAAAGTAATCAGTTTGAAATAGGTGCCCACCTGAGGCGCAAGATAAAGAGTATAGGCAGTGTTTGTGAAGAGGCTGGAGGAAGTTTCGACTTGGTCGCTGCTCATCGTGGACTTTGATTAGAAGGAAGATTGGATTATTCTACACGGTGACATCGAGCGACGTGCGCACGAAGAGGCAAGAAAGGATAAAAGGATCTATAACGCTGTTATTGCAATAACGAGAAAAGTGGTCATGACCTAACAATAACTTCATATCAATGATAGTCTGATAAAGTTTGGCATTCAGAATAAAGTATAATTCATAGTTTGAAAGAAAGCTGATTCTTATTTGTCATACATGCAATCCTTGGGTAGACATTTTAGAATTATTTTCAGATTCCTCGCCACTCCGTATGGATGGAAGATTGAGTAATTGGTTGCGGAGTAAGTAACAATAATTATTTCATAGGAACCCATCGACCGAGCTAGCGGGATTTACAATTGTTTGTAATATATCCAAAAACAGTAATAAATAATCAGGTTATAAATTCGTAAATTAGTTACGATTGACATTTATTTAGAAATTAATACAAACATTTCAATATGGTGCCAGTTTTTGGAATAAATTCAAACTCTGGAAAATCATTTGAAGGCTAGAATAAACAGCTTAACTTTTCTTCATCTCTTCACTATTGAATTCGTTATAATTCAATTACGTTTTGTTTTGAACATTGTTTTTTCAACAAAAAAGTTAAGGAGGAAATTAAATTTAGTAGTTTTTACTTGTATTTATAATTTCTGTTTTCTTGTCTCCGGGTGACTCATTTTCCATGCTATTACAACTGCAGTTCTAAGAGATCCACATCAACGACCGTCAACAGTAACACTCTCATTACAGACGAGCTAATTAACTGTATAGAAAATTATATCCATTTCAACTTCCTTTCATAGTGCAGTCGCCTCTACTAGAGTGTAATTAAGCAACTGTACACTCTTTCTCTGTCGCGGTGCAACTTTAACAAACGAGTTCCCCCCCACGCGAGGACGTCTCCCGGAGAACTTGTAATGAGTGGCAGTTTCAAACAGGAACACATGTAGTTAAGACCTCCTCGACAGTAGGCAACAACCCACACTCGTTTCCCACTGCCCGCGCGTGGATTGCATTTGAAGCAACTCGCGGCGTAGGCTCCAGAGCGCGCTGAGCACGAATTTCCCCACGGAGTGCGCCAGAGCGCGTCTTCCAATTTGCCGGTTACGACGCGTCGAGGTTGGAAGCTTCGTTTGTAGCGGAGCGCCTAATCCCGGAAATAAAGGAGAAAGAAAGACGATTGGGCGGATTAGTTGGGGAAATGGTAAGCGTGTTGGACTGTTATACCCAACTTCGCGAATTCGTACGCGTTTAAAGCCATGGGTGCCGTGCGGTCTAAAAATCCGTCGTGCGTTAGATATTAGAGGGAAAGTAAAGCCGGCTGACTCATGACGTAGATTTTTATTGCCTTAGTAATACATACGTTGGTTTACGGCATGGTTTATGGTGGCAGACGTTCTACTATCACAGAGTTACAAAAGCAGCATAATAACAGGAATGGCCACAGAGTATTCATCAATCTCCGGCATTAAACTGCAACTGCTGCATAAAAAGAAGAAATATTTTTATAATAATAAATGTTATTTTTCTTAGTAGGGTCTCCTCCCTATAGCGAGAGGGCCGTAAGTTACTACCCATAATTACTTCTACTCTATTATGGTTTGAATGTCGCATGAAAGTAAATTTCCGCCTGTCACATTAATAAATTATAATAATTGGTTACTCACAGACATACTAGAGTGCATTCCTAAACCTTCATCCGCTCAGATATGTAGTTAAAGATTTGCTTGCATACGTTCATGTTCTTGATATGTTGTCGAAAGAAGAAAGAATTTTATGTATTCAAAGATGTTAGAAAGGTGGTTATGCGTTAATAACTTGCAAGGGAGAATAGAAATGCCTCACAGTTCACCAGGTATCACTCCTATGGATCCCCATTTCATTTTGGAAATTGATTAAAGATGTGGTATATGCTTGAGAGCCAACCACAATAGAGGACGTACGCACAACCATTGATAATGTTTTTCCGAATATTGATTCGAATCCAAAGCTGTGTGAAGAAATCCTTAAGTGTTTAAGATCGTCAAGAGGGAAAAAATTCTGAAATAATGTACTTCAAATGATACTAAATAACATGAACAAATAACTCACATTAATAGATGGTGACTTTTGGCCCACTCTGTATATTCAAACATTGCCATCACACTTATTTACCTCCTATTTATACAACTTTATGTACTCGTGTCCACTGCATTCTAAATAAATACGAATACAGATTGTATCAAAAATTCAAGAAACATTCTACATTATGAAGTAGACAAAAGTGTCTTAGGGTTCCAGACTATTGCTGAATGATCATCTCACAAATTTCGACTCTTTTGCAAACGAACTGCATCATGTTTCTTAGATACAACAAAATAAAGACACATTCAAGAGATTTTAGAATTATTTATTATATGGTCGATTTTCATTTGCTATTTTAACTGTTGCTTGAGCAAAAATACAGTAAGCTGGCACATTAAGTTCAAATTTACTTTCTCATTATTATATCTGAGAACAAATACCTACCGGGTCGTAGTCGTTCCACAGAAAGCTACTGACTGACCTTTGATATTCATTATTAATGATTCGCCCGAGAGAACAATCATAATAAATGCCTGCGACTACTTTTACGCGGCTTTTCGTCCGTCATTCAATTTTAATACGAAACCCAGAGTTCTTACGAAGTTACTACATGCTGTAAGAGTTAAGATATTTAAATGGAATGTACAGTTAGGAAAAAACTTAGATACTTGAAAAGAAACGAATAAATAAACACTTCGAACGAGAAACACTTAAAAATATTTTTGCATACGTCTTTCATTGTGCTTTCACTGCCCTATGTCTTATCGCATCACGAAATATGAAGATTCAAATTATCATAAACTTCATTTAATTGTGTTGTGTAAATAATTAATTCATATAAAGGAAAATCAGCCACACAATTTCGACGTGTTTGTAAAATAAATATACAGCAAAATAATACTTCTGGAGTCATTAAAGGATAAATTCTAGTCATATTTAAAATGTTTTCTTATAAAACACATTATTATTATTATTATTATTATTATTATTATTATTATTATTATTATTATTAAAACACATTACTATTTCTTATAAAACTCGTAATTATTGAAACTTTTTTTAAATTCTTGTCGCAAACTTGGAATAAGGCGCGTGCTTGTCCTTTATTCTCAGTTTGCGCCATCGGGTTACTGTGGTTAAAATACTCAAATTCTGCAATAACAGACAGATATAAAATCTTTCTGCTTTTCAATTTTTAATTCTGCAATAATATAAAGCTGTTTGATTCAGAAAGAGCATGAAGTGCGCGTAAAATGACTCCTTAATGATGATTATTTTCTTTTGTAGCTTCTTTTAAGAACTAATATAATTGTAGTGAAGTTATGTGTGAATCCATTGCAATTTCGAACTCTGTTATTCAAATGTTTCGTCTATTTTCCTTAATGTCTCGGCTACTTGCCAAAAACTTTCACATTTTATCAACAAACATTCTGTAAATAAATACAGAACATCAAATTGTGAAAATTTTTATTTTATCTCAACGAATTTGTTAGCATATTTGTTTACCAGTAATAAGTTTCTTGGAAGAAAATAAACCAGAAATAAGGCAATCCCTAAAATATTACAGTTATAAAGACGTTACATTTATGGACCTCATCATTTCATATGTAAAACCGGTTCAAGGCGCTTGTGCTGAGTTGTTCCATTAGACAGGTGAGAATGTTTGGGGACCTTTCTGGGTCCTTTAGCTTGAACTACACCTTGATGAAGCCAGGAGGGATGGAGCTATTTGGGCGCTATGACATGGGCCGCGCAGGTCGGGCGGTGTGAGAAGCGAGAAGGGGACGGCGGAGATGAGGCGGAGGGGACGGCGAGATTGGCGGTGACGACGGGATAGTACAAAGGAGTGGCGGGAGCGGCGGCGGGGGCGGCGGCGGCGGCGGCGGCGGCGGCGGCGGGGGCGGCGGCGGCGGCGGGGCGGCGGGGCGGGGCCGCAAATGTGCCAGAGTGCGGTCCGGTGTCATGGGTGGCGGTCTCCCGGGAGCACCGCCTCCGCCACCGGACCTCCTCCCCCTCCCCTCTCCTCTCCGGACACAAGCTAATTAGAGGCGGCCGAGATAAGGGACCGCCCCCTGCATCCGGCCCAGCGTTCCACGGCATACTTTTCGGCTCGGTTCTCTCATGTCCAGCTCCGTTTTGCGGTGAAAGCTCGTTTTTCATCTTACTCTGTCCTACTTTCAGCTCTTCCAAGTCTTTTATTTCTATTTTAACATACTTTATTTTTTCTCTAGCAATTCGCATCCCCTGTTTTTCATGTTCTTTTCATATCGTCTCTCTTATTGGTTCTGTTCCTGTTTTTTTTATCTTCCTTTCTCTCTTTCCTCACTTCAATGTATTTTTCTGCTCTTCGTTTATCTTCTTTCCTATTTCCTCCTTCTTTCCAATCTCTCAAACAGCTCTTCTCTAGCCAGATTTATAAATGTGCCGCGACGTCACATTTTAATTTTACTCAAGTGAAATATTTCCATATTAAACCTCTTTATCACTTCATTTTAATCCTTTTTTCTTCTTTTTTTTTTTTTCCTTTCTCCTTTTTTTTCAATTTCGCATTGCTCATTTAGTCTCTGAGACCACTACAGAATTGTAGTGTATCGTCGTTTCCGAGTTTCTCTGTTCATGAACTTCGTGCGTTCGAATTATCACTTCTCTCGTAAAATTATGCATTTTCCTCGTTCCGTGCACTCCGTCTCTTTCAGACTGGCCACAAAACAATTTCGCTGCTCTTCGTCATTTTGCTCTACCTCCCAGCTCCGATGTGCGCCTCGCCCCGCGCCGCTGCCTGTGACCGCGAGGGAAAGCGGTGCTCTCGGCGCGTGTCTCTTCTGCTCACCTCGGCCCTCTAATCCTCCGAGCAGGAGAGCGTTGGCGCGCGAGACGGCACTTTTATCTCCCGCCACTTCTCATCCTGACAAAGGGTGCATTATAAACTTTTTATTACGCACCCGTGTTCCGGATGGGAAAGGGATAAGGGCTGGAGCGACAGGGGAAGAGTAAATGAGAGTTTAGATCCGTTTCGTCGCCGACACGGCATAAAGTGCAAGGTCGAATATGACACTGCCTGGATATGGACGAGAGGACCTTAAAGTTATCGGATCTAATTACCGTAATAAATTTTGTGCGATAACTCTGCGTCATACCGAAGGGTTAATTTAGTAATTGAATAATATGATTGAATATAATTGCCGTTAAGGTATTTAATACATAGGATGGTGAACATAGTGTCGTGAAATGCAATATTGTGATATTGTTGTGTTTAGAACTATTACTGTTGTGAACTGATATTGTATTGTTGTGAACTAATTGTATTTTTCAAAATATCTTATAAAAATTTCATTTGAAATCTTTGACATATGAAAAATGTTTACCTGTAGGACCAGTGCGAATATTCCAGACTTTCTAAATCGTTGTTTGAATCCCAAATTGAAAATGGATCTATTGAAACCAAATGTCGTTTCTAACAACCTGTGCTACGGAAAAGGATTATTCTTCAAAAATGTAATAGAACGTCCAAAGATTGTTTTTTGTCTCCTTTTGTAGTGTATTTATTTGTAATTTCTTTTTAACAGTAGGGATACAACATTTTAAAAATAATCCTCCTTTCTAACTTTCTTTGGTTCATACTTTAATTACTTGGAACTCTTTCTCTCTCCGATTTATTTCTGATCCTCAGCAGTTAGCGGTGAATACTACCCGCGTTGCGACTGTGTGGAGCGGATTGCCGCTCCGCGCTGCGGCAGGCGCTCGTCCACGCGCTAGAGCCTACCTGAACGCGAGGGGTGGAGTGGGGGGAGGGAGCGGCGTGGCTGCAGTGCGGGCGGCGGCGCGGGCGCCCGGGCGCCACCACCGGTCCACGTGCAGCCGCCTTCCGATCGATGAGCCCGCCCTTTCGCGCCCCTCCCCTCCCTTTCCCTTCCTTTTCCATCCCTTCCCTTCCGTTTGCTGCCCTTCGCGGACTGCACCGCAACGCACTGGGCCGAAATAGGCCGAAAGATGCGCATAAACGAGCTGCCGCCGGAAAGCGAACTGTCATGAGAAATGCATTCCCGGATGACACATGGCCAGCGTTACTTGCTTTCCGAACGCAAGGGCCTGGGTCAAATTCCTGGTAGGGTTGCTATTTATGTATGAAGATGTCTGTTCTTATGATTTATAGTCATACCTGGTATTGAAATGGTTGTGTTAGGGTATAGGGAGAACGTAGGGGAAAACCTGCTGCAAACCCATGTTGTCCACCAAATCCTCATGGATCGTTCGCTATATGAACCCCGTTTCCAGCGGTGACAGACATGCGGCCTGACCACCATACCGCATCGTCCTCAAGGTATTGGCACGAAGTACCGACCGCCAAGTATCGTGCGTCTGTGGCTGTCGCAACAAACAAGTTGGGGAGAGTACAAGTTGGTGTAAGTAACGACGTACTGTGAGAAGTTACGCGAAGGGCCGGTAGGTTCTTGGGCACTTTTTGACTGGATTGATAAAGCAATGACAAACTCCACATCCTTCTAATTAACTGAATCTCATTATTTCAGAATTTGATATAATTTTGACGATGTTTCAGACCTGACCATCGTTCTTGGGGACTTACATGCTTAGAAAATAAATGTAAGTGTTTTCGCTACCATTTTGATGGACGTTACTTATGGAGGTATGTACTTGTATGTCAAGTCCCATTCTTCTGATTTCATTGGCCCCCCTGAAGGGGTACTGTTACCCAAGATATAAAATCTTCAGTATTCACTGGAAATATTATCCCTAGCTAAGCTGGGGTTCTATCCACGCCCATCAGAAAAGGAAGCAGAGCAAAAATATGAGCGATATTAGTATAATGGGTTTTCGCTCCAAGGAAGGTTAAATTAGGTTTTTCTACTCCGATTGTATAATTTGTCATTTGATGGCTGCAATCCATTGCATAATATACTCATTACGATACAGATTTCATTATGATACGTTCTTGACCAATCACAGAGAGGTTTACAAACCAAGTACTGGCAATTAATCATTGATAATCATTCTTGTAAATGTTTCGTTCGATTGTGTACATTAAAATTTCAATTAATATCATATAATTCTTGTCAGTTTTAATTTCTTTTATATTATTATATTATGTTGAATATTATTTAAAATAAATTGAATGGTAATTTCACTCCGATTAGCGCACTGGTAAATTAAAACCATCTGCGGCAGGGTAGGGAACTGTCCATTAGGTGGACTTGACAGAACCCTGATCATTACATCATCGTTTCAGAATATACTATTTTATTAATTGAACGCTCCCACTGCGAAAATACAACCCCGGTCACGTCAACATGCTACGAGCGTTGCTGCAGTAATTTCGGCCCATTGTGTTCGGCGTGGCCCGCGCCTTCCATCCCCACGTGCCATGTAGTGCTCGGCTGATTTCGCTTTCTCTGCGCGTGCCCCGGGCGGGAGAGGATTTGACGCACGTGATGCTTGATTGGGATGCCTTCCGTGAGGTCTCACAAATTATTGGGAGAGGAGGAAGGGCATATTTCATCGGAGTAGGATTTGCGTTCGACACTAAATCGATAATGCTTCATTGGGTCTCGTTTGTACCTGGAGCATTCGAAAGCAGAGACTGGGGGCATGGTAGAAACGAACCAACTGCACCACTTGCACAGACTCCAACGCATTAAGTAGATATTGGATCAATCTTTCAATTCAATTCTTATTTCTTAAGTATGTTACAAAAAGTATTATCGGCTTATATGTAAGAAATACTGAGTGCTACTCACATATAAGATGCAATTTGTGCAGACATTTACGCACTTTTTCTTTTGTTTATCAGTACAAAGTTTTATTTTGTTTGATAATTTTTTGTTAATGTTTTTGCCCAAATTAATTTTGTATTTACTAAACTTTGCTTGGCAAATTAAAAGTAATTTTCAATGTTATTCTAAATTGCGTACTGTCTTAAAAAGAAACCTAACAACACAGTAATGTAATTTCATTCATATATAGCAACGTGTTTTTTTCGTCTCACGAAATGAATAGCTAGGTTCTTTATTCAAAGAAAGTTCACATAAATTTAAATGAATTGAAATAAACATCGCATTATTTCTCCTCAAATCGCTGCACATGCACATGCGAATGCACGTTGCATATGCACGTTGGTAATACAAACTCATATGAATTGGTAATAATTCAGTACACTGATATGAACTCAGCGTTATTTAATGAGAACTTTAAGTGTCACACTTCCAAGTAAGAATTTTACCTAAAGAATGGGTGTCTTGCAACTGATAATTTCTCGTGGCCATCTGTTCAAATTTCATTATTATCTTCTTCGACCCACAAATCTAGTTGCAATCGAACACAGTAACTGTAGAAATTGGTCTGTTGAATTTTTGTATCGAATTTTTCCGGATACCTGTCATAAACGATTAGTATATTAAAAATATATAGGGGACTAACCTACAGACATCATGTGCGCCAGATCCACTGTTGGGTGAAATTGAATACAACAAAATGAGCTACCATTTTGTTTCATGAAATCAGTTTTGAACCCCGGACTTTGACGTGGATGCGGCGACGTCAACTCATCCACATCGTTTTCCGGGTGGCCGCCCATGGGGAAACAGGCGCGTCGCGCGCGGCGCTTCTGACGCAGGACGCCGCCGCCGGATCACTTGCTCCTCTCGCGCTGGACTGCGCCTTCCTCGGTCATCCGGGAAATGAGTCGTTTATGTTGCCTCCGGCAGGCAGGCAGGCACGGCGTTGCACTCGCTGTACGTGTTTTTTTGCAGCGCCAGTTGCTCATGCTTCACGAGCCGCGCACCTCTGCTCTCCTCTTTTGTGGTTGCGTGCGTCTTCAGCGCCACTTTCATCTTGCGGATCATCAGAAAATTACGCCCGTGTGCGTCGGGAGTTATTTTCAACTTGCGCCCCGCCCTAGATAACGCCGTTGCAGCCGGCCCCGCCCTACATTGTAACACTGACCTGCATGTGTCCTTGCTCTTTTGATGCACGTACGTTCTCTTATTGTTTGCTGTTTGGCGTGTGTGTCGTGTAGTTGGCGTGGAGATTGATACGTTTATAGAATAACACTCCCCGCCGTGTTGCTTGATTGGGGTGTTATACAATATTCCTCTGTACATCCTCAAGAGTCAGTAGGTTTCTTTAAGTCAATTTAGTCACGAATTGTTCTTGACGATGTGTGTACATGTGCCTTTTCTCCTATATTTCTGATGAAGCTGACGTTATCGCTCGTTAAGGGAAGCTCCGTCGTACTCACGAAAACCTGTTCTAGTGAACATCCTTACTCCTTCGATGAATTTTCGTCATGATTACACACTGTGTAATCATAATATTTTTGTATTTACAAACAATCGTTCATTTTTTTACATATTGGGCTCTTTAATTATTTAAATGAATTGAATTGTAGTTTATTGTTCCACAAAAGTATGAATAAAACAATAAAGATTGGGAAATTACGATAAATGACAAAAGCTCAATCCGAGGCATTTCTCAATCCGATCGCATTTTTACGTCTTGTTGTCTAGTAAAAAATATTTTCTTTATGTTAAATCGTGTTCCTTTTAGTAATTTGAAGGGCTGATGTTGGGCTGATTGAAGAGTGTCAATCTTACGTTTTTACAACTAACTTTTTGAACGAAAAATGCTTTATGCGAATTATTTCGTTCTACATTGGGCACTTTCTAAACCTTCTTTCTGTACATCAACTTATCTATATCCTCACTCCGACATTTGATGTTTCTCTTTGTGCTCCTTCAGAGAAGACGCCCTTCTATGCCGCATTCACCTCTTGCCGTCCCCTTTCCCCTCTCGCGAACGACGCCCTCTCTGGGAATGTTATTTGCACATTCCACGCCTTCTCCCAGGACCGGTCAATATAAAGTGAGTTTTCTGAGTTCTCTCACTCCCGAGCTGAGGGATAGAGCTGAAAATGTTGTGAACGGGCGTGGATTGTAAAATTTGCGAATCAAATTTTAAAACGCAACTAAAAATGTAAATGGAAACGATATTATGTACTATCAGTTGTCTTTATATATTCGTATATGTCTTGATTTGTATTTCGGGGCGCGAAAATTACGTTGTGAATAAAACCTGACTAAAATAGTAATAATAATAATAATATAATAATAAAATAAAAAAAAAATTGGATGGATCGTGTGACTGTATGTGGACGTAATTGAAGCTTATACCTTGTCATAACGAATATGAATGATTTTAAACTTCATATAATCCTGCATTTACTCTATCCATTTACATGTGCTTACTAACAGTGTGTGAAGTTTTAAACTCTCTCTCATGAATAAGTATGTATATGCAAAGTTCATCAAAAGTCAGGTAATATTCTTCTAAATTTTAGTACACTTTATACACAAACGAAATAGACCTGTCACATCAAAAGGATTATACATTTGGTGAAATGAAGTAATAAAAGTTTAACCAACTCAATTTATGTTCTGTAAGGAATAATTTAGTGTATATTAATATTTATGAAATGGAAATAAAAAACTCATATGCAGGAATTAATACATTTTAGATTTTCTTTTCTTTTATCAATCTATTTTTTGAAATGATGAATAATTTTAGATGGGCAAACGCGGCAAAGTCCAAAGTAAAGACATAAAGCCTAAAATAAAAGTGTTATGGTTTGTAATTAAAGTCTGGTTCGTTTCATCGCAAACGCATAGTACAAGACTAGACACATCAAGTGGCCGAGAACTTTGTTCAGATACTTGTGATGTTGATGGACTAGAGGAGTGCCGGAATCTCATACATCGACAGTTCCTTAACAATGTAATGAGTTGCAGCCCGATTTTCGTGACAGACTAAGCGGACGATGCGGTGCACAGTTACAGAAACACTGTCATTTCATTACCAGCTCACGCACATACAATGAGTTTCGCCTGTCTGTATTCTACTGTGCTTGAAACTAACTTGTGCGTCTTACCCTTCAGCTGTAATATCCTTCAGTGAAGGACCCTACAATCTTGAAGTGGTGCTCGCTAGGCTTCGTCCCTTGTTGCCGGAACACTGCGGCGGCGACAGATTTACGATTTGCGCAAGCAAGCCTTGCAAGTATTACTCGGTGTATGGGCAGTTTAACTGCACAAATCTATCTTAAGATGACATACGAGTAAGCTCGACTCGCAAGGTTCACCGGTTGTAAATATATCGCCTTCTTGCTTTATTTTCACAACAATAGTTACCAATTATCCTACTCTGCAATCTAGCTCATTGTGCGTTGTGTGTTGTTCTACTTCGTTGTGAGTCGTTGTGCTGCGTTGCTGCGTATTGCTGTGCGTTACTGTGCGTGGCTATGCGCCACTGTGCGTTGGTGTGTTGCTGTGCGTCGCAATGAGTCAGGTGAGCGGCGAACGAGTAGAAAAATGAAGCGACCTCTCCCTCACCCCCTGCCGTTCCTGCACTGCAGGTGCTCGAGTGCGATGCGATGGAGGGGGTGGCGTACACAGGCGGCTCCTTTCTGCCCTTTCCACTCGTCCCACGCCCTCTTGCCTCATTCCGCTTCTCGTTGTATGGCCGCTCGCGCAATTATCTTGACTGCCCTGCTCTGCCGCTCAATTGTAAGTTCTTGTTTTGTTGAGAGCTCCTTCACGCATCACGCGGTGACAACGCTGTTCTGCTCCGTGTGAATCTCTGTTTATTTGTATTCTTTCTTCGCCGTGTTTTGGTATATTTTATATAAATTCAGTTTTATGTGGATTGCACATCACATATCACTAAATGCAATAATAAAATCAATTTCTTGAAATTTGCTATGTATTCCTTTTCTTGTGCTGCTAAGTTTTTCTCTGCCTGTGTGTGTTTTGTCTGTTATGTTGTTGTTTTCATGTTTCTTGTTCATTTGTTTCTATTTTCACTTCATTTCTCTGCGCACTCTTTCTCCCCGTTTTTGCTTTGCTTTTCGCGATTTTGGATAGTAATTTTTCTTTTCTTTTCAGTGTATTCCATCGTTTTCCATCTGTTGAGGTTTGGTGTAACTACAACTATTCTAATTTCTTTTGTACACCAAACTTCTCGAATTCTTGTATTTACATCTACTTGTTTTGAGGAGAATGTAACATTATCGTGAATCTCCTGTATTGGAATTGGTTCATCTTACATTTCACGTCACAACTCTGGTATCCTTTCTTCCATCATTCGTATGCTGTTCTATTTCCATTCTGCCAGGGATTCTCAAAAATATATTTTTATGCTCTGATCATACTCCACTCTTCTGTGGAAGCTCGTAACGTGATTCACTGTTTCTCTTTTAATTCAAATTTCTACACAGTCTTGACACTTGAATGACACACACTTGAATTGATTCTCAATGCGGTATGCAATTTGCATGGATTTTGTCGTTATCTGTAAACAATGGTTCATCTACTTGCATCCATTCACCATAGGTGCTCGGAGTCTATGGTTCTAGTTTTACGTCCCCAATAAAATTCGTGTACATATTTTCACTTCAATATTAAAATGACTCGGAAAACTAGGTACACATCCATACAGGCAAATTAAATCCCCATTGAATCTTTACAATTATCTTCAACTAAAAATAAGATAAAGAAATAATATTTATTGGTCATATACTGCTATAGCGCTTTTCTTTCCCTTCTTTCCAATCATTTTGACCCTGAACTGGAGATTTCAGATTCTACGATTCTCCAAGAGCATTCATGCTGCCTTCCTGTCTCGCTCGCTGCCCTTCACAGCAGAAAACTCTTTCCTTTCATCCCTGCGCTACCACTCTAACTCGCTCTGAGCTGCCTCTCCTCCTGAATCTCCCCCCCCCACCCGTCGCCCGGGGGACCGCCGCCGTCGACATAGTGTTTTCCGGAGCGATGGGAACGGGGCGCTGCCTGCGTACTTTGACGTTTTTCTGTTTCGACGTTGCGTTTCAACGTCTACCGCCCGACGTTTTCGTGCTTGGTTCCGCGTCATGGCCATTGTTTTGACAGAGCGCTGAGCGAAGGGGTGTTGGGAAACGTCGTCCCCAGGAAATAATTACTCGTTGAAGCTTTTCGCTGAAGTCTTTGTTCGGGAAGAAATATTCTGAAATGAATGCTTTACGCTGGTTTGTGAAATATATTGCTTTGAAAGTAAACCAATGTTTGAAAAAAGAAGTCTTTCCAAATTGATGTATTTTAAAGACTTTTCTAATTTCTAATGAAAAATGAACTTCCTAATTAGATAAAGCTCTAAGCATATTAGAGTTCAGCCTGGAAGTAGGTGAAACAGAAATCTTTGAGACCATTTTGGTTTGGAATTATATATGAAATAATTACTTTATCTTTCGTCAGCCAATCCTTTTAGCATATTAGGCATTTGCTCAACAATTTTCATTAATAAAAACGAATTAATTTCTTTTGGAAATTTTTTAGATTCTCATGTATTTTCGTAACATTCGAACAGATAAAGCTCACGACTCGGTTATTTATGTTATTCCCCGCAACACAATAGTACGAATTGATAGAATTTGTTGGCATTGTTCGATGATAAATCAAACGATTACATTATTTTTCTCCATTATTTCTTGCACACAAATTTTTTTCCTCATTTTTTTTCTTTTTTTTTTTTTTTTCCTTATTCCTTTTTTCCTTTTCTTTCTTTTGTACCTCCTGTTTTTTCTTTATTTCTCTACGTAGTTTTTTCTTTCGTCTTCCCTTGCTTTGTTCATTGAGAATGTTTTCCCAAGTATTTTTAAACCGCTCGATATGACCAAAGCGAAAGGGCTATTTGCATCCACAACCGCATCTGCGCTCACCGATTGCTCCACCGTCGACTTCGCGTTTTATGGCGTCTTCCCCCGCCGTTCGCATAGCGGCGCAGCTGGAAGATGGCCTCTCTGGCCCGCGGCGGCGCGGCGGGGGCTGCGCTGAAAGGAACGCTCGGCGCGGATTCGGCTGGACTGCTGCGCTACGTTGCGTCCTGGACAAAGGCCCAGTAATCTGCAGCCCTCTGCCTCGATTGCTCAGGGTCGGGCGCGGGCTGCTTGCCAAGGCGCTGGGTGAAAGGTGGGGCGGATTTGACGGCAGTGGGATGTAGGGAAGGGTCCAGTTGGAAATGCAACGTGCTGCTTGTAAAAGCAACCTGTAACTTGCCAGAGCAACATAAAAGTCGATCAATGTATCTACAACCTGCCACCGCAACCTCAATTTGCAACTGTGTTCTACAGCTTGCAACTCTAACTTAAAACTCTCATCTGTGTAACTAAGTGCTTTTAAAGAGAAACCTTTTAACCTCTATTTGTTACAACCTGCAATCAACACAGCAACTTGTTGCAGTTTAGTGTGATTGTCAAGGAAGTACATTAAAATCTATAGGGCATTTGTATTCAGTAATGTTTTACAGTAATAATTAAAGAATGTGTATTATTTTTGGAACTTTATACTTCAGATACTTCCTTATACTCATTTTACGAAGTTCAGAATTGCTTCAGGTTGAATACATGCGTTTTCCATTCACTAAAAACCAATGAATTGTGAATCAAAACGAAAATTGTCAACTACGTTGGATCTCACTTATATCCAGTGGCAAACAGCTCAAGAAAAAATAATTATTGCTTTAGACGTTTAACATGGATTCTTCGAGCTTATTCTGAAGACTCGCCAAATTACTGTTAACTGGTTCAACGTGAAAATGACGTTCAAATTCATGGACATAAAATTACTTGTAAATTGGTCTATTTTGAATGATAAAAAGTTAGCTCATAAAAATCGATTTCTGAATATTCTTCTGCGCAGAGAATTGTAGAAAACGTGCGTTCTAATGAGCCTTATCTTCTATTGCATCACAATTATTGACGATAGTGCTATAAAGGGGACTTACTAGGTATGTACTCAAGTCACGAACATCCATTCCAGCACAGAAAGAGTCCCTAAACGTTGAAAAGTCCTGAGTATTACGTTAGTCAAATTATTACTTCATTCAAAGTCCATGTATTGTTCAAATAATATGTCTGTCTACTTGACTGCTGGACTGAGGGTGGAACGATGTTGCTACGAACTCTGACGGGCGGCAGACACGTGGACATGTGGAATTCTTGCATCAGGTCACAAGTAGCGAGAATCAAAACGCAATAAAAGAATACAACAGTAGACGACACAAAATCCCACACACGATGCATAACTAAAGAAGTAATGGCGATCTTCGCTTTGCATTTGCTTCGTGCTGTAAAATTTAATTTTTTCTTAACGAGTTTCGGCAACTATACAGTGACGTCAGCAAAATTTGCAGCCTCCGATTGGACAACGGAACTTCCTTTCCCCAGTCACCCGCTAACTGCCAAGTAGACAAGTATTATTCGAACAATAGCTGTAATACTTGTTGGTGACAATATTGGCGCAATTTTCTGTTGATTTCAGTGTCAGGAGAGTACCGAAAGCCGTATAAGAAAAAAGGAATCAACTTTGTTTGGAATACGTTTGAGACCAAGAAACACGGCGTGTATGTATGTAAAAGTAACGTTCAAAAAACTATTTTAGTAAAATAAGAGAGAGGGGAGAGGTGATGTCTGAAAATGAGGAAATCTTAGTTTTTCTTGTTCCCAAACATTTCACAGAGTGAGAGCAACATTTTAGGAAATACATTACATTCTCACTCAGCTTTAGTCTAAAAACTAAGTAATTCACTAACATCTCAAATTATTTATTTTAATTTTCTGAATCCGTGTTGTACTCTAAGAATTAGGTAAATTAAGTCTAATTTAATTCTGCAACATTCGATATGGCTGAACAGAGAAGTTGATGAATCATTCTCTTGACCATCTTCTTTACGATTGCACGACTCACTATATACTTCTGTGCCTTTGCGTTCCAAATTGCTGAAGTTTGAATTTACTTTGCTCCTACAAAAGATAATATACCATTTCACCTGAATTCCACAATTCTACTCAATTGAAGCACCAAGGCATGTGACGTCAGAGGCAAACGTATTGTTTGCTTCAACGGGCAAATTTCTTAACACTTATAAGGGCTAATAAATTCAATTAGCCATTATAGTAACAAACCATAGAAGCAATATTGTCACATAAGTCCCAGATTGAGCAAAAAATCAGATGTAATGCATTGTATAATATCCAAAATTATTTCTTAAATTTTTTTCAAACATAGTTTTCTCTGGATTAATAAGCTGTTCGTTTTACACCTATTCACATTTAATTCGCCTACATAGTGAACGTTGTTTCTCAACATTTAAACCATGTTAACAACGTACACGATTAAACTCACTGATTTTCATTTCTTTGACGCTGCACAGTATTATGATGGCTAGCATTGCAAGTCAACTTGCGCCAGTTTTGCATTCCCTTCTGTCCCTCAAAAGTCAATACATTTCCCAGAAAGTCTCAGATTCTCTTCAGCGAATGCACCAAGACATCTGACGTCAGAAGCGTGAGCGAACATTGCTTCAACGTAGGCCACGCCCCCTTCTGACCCGTTCTTTGGAGCCCCCGCCTTTGTGCGCTCACAATGGCCGCGGGCCAGCGGAGCTGAGGACTTGTCTCGGTGCTGCACAAGGCCCCCCGAACAGCTGTATGGCGCCTTGCCCGCCAGCCCCGGGCCTTGGCTTTGCAAAGCCGACTGCGGACAAGGAAACGCGCAGAGCAGCAGGGGTGACGGATCTGTGACGCATGGGCCCAAAGTGACGCACTGCATCCTTCCTCCTACTTATTTTTTTTTTTAGTAGAAGCACATGCTAAACTGAATATATCGTCATATTACCAAAACCAGAATGCTCTCAGTTTAATTCATATACTTTTCTTATTCATCAGATTCTCGCATTTTGGGTCAGTTTGCAATTTATATACTGAATGGTAACTTCGAACTTGTGGTGTTTGTTCTTTTTCAACCTATAAAGTTTGTATTTTTCTATGCTTTAATGTATTCCTGTGATCTGTCACAATGCAGAAATGAAATGAGCAAAAGAAGCTCAGAAAGAAATTATAAGAGTGAATTACATGAACAGTGAGAAAATGCATTGTTATTAAAATCAGGTTCATTAGTCATACTTTGCATAACATTTGCTTTTTTGAATCTTTTGAACGGATATGCTTTAATTACTTTAGTTACTGGATTGAGTTTTCTCTCTTCCTTCATTAAGCCAAGAAGAGCCTACCTTTACCTCTTAATTTTTAACTCCTACTATGAATGTAAGATGGTACGAAATGTCTTGAGTTGAATGGCGAATTTAAACTCGGATGTCACAAAATTGGATCATGAGATGTAAAAGGTTGGCTACCCCTGACGTTGAGTGAGAAGCGAGTAAGCGATGGAAGTGAGAGAACGAGAGGGTGGATGAAATAGGCGGCTGTGAGGGTGGAAGTCTTTTTGGTGGACACGGATGACAGGTCGGTGTGCCTTGTGTGAAAAATAAAAAAGGATGAAGTTTGAATTTTTCAGTGATGTTCTTCTCCCTTTGTGAAACCAACTGGTGAAGGTGCGAAAAGAATGTTTTGATTTATGTATATTATGGTATCTTCAATATATTAGGTAGTATTGGGGGTTTGATGATATGGGATGATCTGAACGGTGAATACTAAGGAGAATGGGAGAAAGGGTAATATGTGATATATAGTTCATATTCTACATCCAAAATAATTAGTTGACAATGGTAAGCAACTGAACATTTGGTTATGAAGAAGAAATTTGAAGTTCGTCGATTGGTGCCCTCTTATCATCCTGTCACCTTCCAGGGGAGGAAACCTCTTGATTAATATATCTAGGCAGTGAAATCTAGAATAATTATTTCTTCATTGATTTTCTTCTGCTAATGACTCTTCGAACCAAATACTAGTTAATTTTACAACAATTGGATCTCTTACCTAGAATTTCTGATATATGAAATTCTGTTCGTGAATGTATTCTGTATACCCTAACACAACAGGTTGATGGTTGTGTTGTGTTTGAGTGACGATGGATTAATATTTATTTTGACGTGATTACTCTACGGGTGAATGGGCTTCGTTGAATCATCGAAATAAATTTCTGCTTGCTTCGTGCATCTTCACTACTTGGCAATTATTTTCTACGCATTATTTCGGCTCAATTCGAGACCTTTTCGATAAATTTGTTCGTGTGTATTCGTGCATGTATGCATATGTATGTGTGTTTGTCAAATTTGACACATTTCGTTCGTATATTTTTACTCTTAGGTATGCTCTAAATTTTGTTCTAAACACGAAAGGTAGAAATATGGATAAAAAATGTGACTAATGAGAAAAACTAACACATAACGTCGTAGACAGTGTACTAGCTGAAACGAAAATATTTGGTTCTACGTATAAATGTGAAACAGTCAGGTCGGAAGATTCCTTTTTCACAATTTATACGTATTGGGCGAATGTGGTCTCTGGGTCCAACAGAGCAATATGTGAATACAAAATATCCACTCCGACTTTTCATGTTAACGTTTTTATTGTTAATGATGTTATTCGGACATAACATGGATATGCAATTCTCCATTTTCAAATTGAAACCATGTAATTCAATATCCATTGTGATACAAAAGTACTTAATTTTTTAAAAGAGTTATAACGAACTGGCGATATATACGGATATTGATGTTTATGCTTTCGAATCAATAAGGACTGAAAGCGCCAAACAGAAATTGAAACTTTCATTCAAATTACTAAGTACCAATTCACAAAGTAATAAACATTTTTTGAATTCGTGTGTAAGCTTTCCTAACAGGACTTAAATCAGTAAAATGAGAAGTATTAAAAATGTAGAAAAGAGAATAATGTAACGCAACATCAGTCAATATAAATGCCGATGTGTTATGCATATTCCTGCAAGTTGTGATGAATATTTTAATAATAATAATAATAATAATAATAATAATTATTATTATTATTATTATTATTATTATTATAATTATTATCATAAACATAATAATAAATATAATGGTAATATCCACGTAGCAAATACTGTTCAGCGTCAGTCGAAAGGTTGTGAGTTCCAATTCCACAAACGACATGGACGTTTTCATCTGGTGATTGTGGCATGGATGGCAATGGCAAATCAACCCGTGTCCTGTATTATTATTCCCCTCTACATTTGCTAACTAATAACCGTTCAGTGGTGTTAATTATTGAAGCCGAGGGGAAGGCTCAAAAGTATATATACGGGAGGTCGATAACATTGTGACGATAATGCTACAGGAAGGGCTACGCTTTTAAATTCCCTCGGAAAATAATATTTGCTTTGTTGTGGAGTGGAGGTATCTCCCATCCAGCTTGAATCTCCTTTCCGACTTCATCTCGCCTCTTCTGGTCTAGGTGGCGTAGGAACATGGATTGCCAGATGTGTTCTAAAGAAAAACGTGACAACTTTTTAATTTTTTATTAGCTCATGAAAATTCTGAAATGAAAAAAGTTTATAATCTACTTATTACACAAACACAACACAAAATGTAACTGGGATGATACGCAAAGGGTTGTAGTATGGTCGCAGGACTCAAAACATATCTTCCTTCCTCCTCCTACCCTACAACTACAACCCTTGTTGTTGACTGACGCAAAGTCAAAATTTTGAGTTTATATCTGGCGGCGCCAGCCAAAAATTACACGAAATTTCTTTAGAGCTGGACAATATTTTGTCCGGTTTGCTAAGATTGTCTTGACCGGACATGCATCAAGAAAACCAAGAAAACCACAAAGAATGACTGTGAGAGACTGTCTCCCTGCCTCGCCGTAGATAAGGGTGTGAAGTTGGCGACATGGTTGCGAGTCTTTATGGCCAAGGACCACAATGAGAGCTCCTCAGGTGCGTCATGGGTCTCTCTACCCACTAATACCGGGATAAGCACTTTGGATTCGTAGGCCCTGGCCCGGCGGTGTGATTGGGGTGGAAAAACCTTGATAAGTACCATAGTGGCCGCATCTTGAGGTGTAGACGGGCTCGGTCGGAGGAGGAACGCGAGTACACGTCCAACAGAATGGAGACGTAAAAATACGGCATTTGGTTAAAGACTGTGAGGATTGTTTTAGAGAGTATAAGCATGATCCTACCTAGCTAATATACATACTTTATTTACATAAAAAACATTATAATGGTGCGATTATCTGACACTTAATAGAATTAGTCACGTTTTACAATTTGTAAATTGCGAATACATGTCAAAAACATAGAACCCACATTTTGTAAGGAGTTCTTTGTAATATTGAACTGTTATATTGATATAACGCAGAGGGATGAAAAGCCATTAAGCATTTTAACAGTCCCCCTTAGAGCGATTGCACATTTAACGGTACTGACGCTGACCCGGTATCAGCACAGTATCGAGATCAACACGATATCCGTAGGATATTTGCACATACAACGACACATCAAATGTAGTTGTTGACATCGATGGCGTCATAATTGGAGTTAATAAAATTGCATTTGCTCTATTTGTTGTATGTGAGACGCAAAAACCAAATAAGTTGGAATAATTGCGTAAACCCATCCGCAAAATATTCCAAAACTTACTGCCAACTTTTGTCTGATGTTTTTGTTTTCTTATACCATCATTTTTGTTAATCCACTTCATTGGTCTTGTCTGAAATAAGGGTCTTTAATTCCTCTAATGTTATTAATATATCTACATTGTACTTCAAACCTGCAACTTAAGTTTGTTTCAATCCAAAAGTCACAAACTACTCAGAAGTATTATCAAAAAAATATTACGAATTATCGACGACACGAGTGGAGTGATTGCTACTCGCCGACATGTCATTGTCTTTAACGATACGGTACCGAATATATCAACGTGCGTGAAAGCTTTGTTACTTATTTACGAGATTAGGTGTCCACCGGCATTGTTATCGTGTCGGTAAATGTCAAAATGCCCTTCGGTTAAGATCATCGAGAGTTATAATTTAAGATAATCCATAAGTACTCAGACTTCAAGAATATATATTTCTTATTTATAAGGATGTACCTAATAAGGTGATACTACGGAAAGTATCAAACGTCGATATCACAAATAACTTGTCGTTGCAGATAATAAACCTAGTCTATCAAGTCGGTGTACAAACTTCACGTTCGTTATTTTCTCTATATCGGCAGAATCGGATTGAAAACTATCCTCATTTTTTTTATTTATGTTGAAAAAAAAAACAACACTCGAACTGTTCGCGTCGCCATAGTTCGCAATGGAGACCTCTGATCCCGCTCCGAAGGAATGTTCTCTGAGAAGGCGGCGATCTGCAAGCGAGCAGCTGTTCAAGAGGTTAATTAAGTCCTCGCCCGCCAGAGTGCGCGTCGATCGCGCCTCTTGGATGCCGCGTCGCTGACGAGCTTATCTGCGCATAACTCTCCTCCTCCTCTCTCTCCTGCGTCTCCATCGTTCAGCCCCAGCCGAGAGATGGGGAAGAGATCGTAAGGAACCTGAGCTCTTTGTTGCTTTGATGGAGTATCAAACGAGGTTTGGTTAAAGTTTGAAAATAAGAATGTGGATAAGGATTTTAACACGTTTTACATCTTTCTGCAGCATCCTAATGCACTTAGCAGGAGGTGCATGTCCGTTCAGATGATGGTTTAATGAACCCACCTATCCGAACACTAAACTGTCTATGTCATTATTTAATACATACGATAATCTACCGGGAGCGGTAGTCAGTGCATCAACTGATGTCTTGCAGCGCCTCTGACCGGGAGGTCCTAGGTTCGAGTCCGACGGAGGCGCATTTTCGACACTAGCTTTTCAGATAGGTCGAATTCAGTCGCTGCCTGGAGGAGAATTCTAACGGCCGGCTGCTCTGATCGGTAGTTTTTCGTGGTTTCTCCGATCAACACCAGGCGAATGCCGGAGCAGTACCGTACCAAACGGGCCACGGACCGCGCGCGATCTGACCTTCCTCTTCCTTGTCCTATCCTCTCCCCTTAAACACACACTTACACTAACATGCACTACACTACCACATACTCCGGGAGACCGGTCGGGAACTTAGAGCTTGTCTCGGCTGGGGCGGTGCCCCGCTGGTGGGAGAGTCCTGGTTAGGGGGAAACCCCACTAACCGACGGTAGGTCTGCGCCGGATCTCGCCATCCAGCGGGGGAAGATCACCGCCAGCTCCCGAAAAAAACATGCACTACACTAACGGGACTGACGACACTGACGGGACCACACTAGTTGACGCGCCCGGAAACACGAAAAAATCAATCAATCAAACACGATAATCTCGTTGTTACTTTCTTAATGGTATTTATATTATGACTCAAATATATCATTGAAGTGTTAATTTTCTTTCTTTGTCGATTAGTAACGAAAATGATTGTGATTCTCTTATTTATCTCCCCTTATTTAGCCGATATAAGATGGAAAAATTATTATTTTAGGGATATTTCTAACTAGGCCGGTTATCCATAACGCCTCAAAAGAACTTGTTTTCCAATAATTAACTAGAAACTACACAATATACGAAAGTCAAATTACTATCGTGGCTTAATCCTCGTCTTAATGCTAAGTCGCGACACTTCTCATAGAGTTGCTGAAATAACAACTCCAGCCGTCATGTTCATTTGGACGTCAGATAGTAAGCATGACATTTACCATTATTACGAAAAGAAACTTATCGCTGATATTTTTATTTAAATTTTTTTAAATTTTTTGAACAACTTCAACCTCCAAATGTAATTAGTTCTAATACTTGTTTCAAAATTTGTTTCGGATTTTCTCTGAAATCGGGTAACGTAAGTATACTGATGATCATATTTTAACTTCTTCGGCAAATTATACTGTTCAAGGAATCGATATTGATGGTAAATATTAGATGTAGAGTATTAATTAAAAGGATAGACGTAATTGCCATCGCACCACTAGCTATTTTTCTTAATTTTCCAAATGACATTAATCTTTTTTCGAATTTGTAATAGGTTTCTCAAAGTGTAACATTTATCTTCAGTCCTATGACGTGGACAAAATTTTTGTAATATGCATGACTGTGCAATACCGGAATCAAAACCAATTTATTTCTAATAATTAGGAATAAGCTCTTATTTCTTTGCCAGGATGCTAAATTGGTAGGCTTAAATCATAGAATCACGTTTATAAGAGAAGATTTTTCCTAATTTTTATTGACGTGCGTGTTAATATCGCTGGCCAAGAATTCTGTTACGAAATCGATTCATAGTATTAACTTAATTTCCCAAGAAATCACATCACAAAACCAGTAAATAGCAAGCTCTACATTTGCGGAATGGAGAAAATTCTCTCCATCGGCGGACGACGCGTTTCCAGATAGCATTAGAAATAAAATAAAATATTATATTATTTTTATTCTTGAAAGAAGATAACGCATGTCTTGGCAAACTGTTGGGAACTATATCATGTTAGCGCTGACATTGGGCCATCATGTATTCACAATCTAAAATGTTTCGTATTTATTAGTAATAGTTCCTATTAACAATGCTTATTTTAGAACTGTTAATACCTTAAGCTTATTTTTCGAAGATATTGATAACAATCATGAAATTGCCTTCCTTTAATAATAAATTATACAAATACTCGAGATAAATATTAGTAATTTTGTAATCTTTTATGTTTATGTAAAATTGCATGATATGGATTTTTGAGATATTCCTTGATAATTATTATTTATTCTCAGTTAATTTTGTCGTACGTACTTTAATGAATGTTTGTTTATGCACCACTCTCAAATTCTTATTCTTACCCGTTTGTACGTAAGCTGTAATAAAAATTACTGTGAGCCGTAAAAGGCTTAACGTGCAAGGGAATTTATCATTGTGGCAAGAAAATTACTTTCCTTCCGATCTCTATAACGTTAAGAGAAATGTAGTTATTTAAGGTCATATACTGCTTAAAGTTTTTCCTTCCCAGTGACTTTCATGAGCAGCTTATTCCTGAAAAGCATTCATAGATGGATCATGACATCTGCAAGCGATCTTGAATCTGCAAGCGATCAAGAATACTTTCTTCCCCTTAGGTCACACCTTTGAGCGGTCTATAAAATACGATGACATGTTTCTAAGGTTAATATTGTTAGTCATGCATAAAACGTTCCATAAATTTAAAAAAACTTCATAAAACACTTAAGTTAAATGTGTTCTATAATATAGTATTCTAAAAACGGATAACTATTTAATGATTGATTAATTAGTGATCACTGGCGCGTCAATTGCGAAGCTTATTATTCGCGTAATAGTAGTGAATACTTTTATTGCAGGAGGTAGCTGTGATCATCCCCCGCTGAATGGCGACATCCGGCACCCACCTTCGTCGGCTTGTGGGGCTAACTACTGAAAATGTCACTAACAACCTCATAGTTGATGCGACAAAAATAAATTAATTCAGAAAAACTTCATTTATCTGGGTAAAAAACATGTGAGGAATTACTGGACTCTCACATTAAGAGAAACAACTCACCTTTGCCATTGTATTAATATGGCGTCGTGTAGAAACATTGAGTAAATAGCAAGGATCAAGGAAGACCATTCAATTTCTCTGAAAATTCAAATTATTTTTTATTAGGACTGATACAGTCTAAAAAGGGTATTATTGCATTAGTATTGAAAACTGACAAAGTCATGGGCTCTAATTCAGTCTAAAAATTGGATTATTTCATTATACGGGAGAGCTGTCGTCGTAACAACTGAATCTCATTGACAAAATAACAGTTTTTTTTTTTCGAAATAGGAATATGATTCTTGTTTTCAGAAATACATTTCATAAAATAATTGTTATAACAAAATATCAAAAATGGTAATCGTTTAAAACCTGAAATTTCCACATTCATCGGGTTCACTTTATACCCATTGACTGGGCTGCACTGAACATTCTTATCGACTTTCCCTGGAAAGGGCGGAATTGTTCTTAGCAACGCAACTGATTTGCATATACTGCACACACGGAACGCATGCTAACGGCCCTGAGCAACTTTTGACATTAGCGACGTGTTTTTCCATCGATTTTGTGGCGCTATGAGCTTGATTTATTCAGCGGTCAGTCCTTTGCGCGGATCTGATAGCGACTGTACTCTGCAGGGGAGGTCGCAACTGTTTGCATACTATTGGCGCTTTCCCATGGGAGAATTAGTAAGTTTCTAGAACACTGAAATCGCCCTTATGCGTTGGATAAGAAATAATAATACTGACACGAATACTTGAATTCTGTCATCTCTGAATTACACATCAGTGTAGTGGACTGAAAAAGGTAATATTTATACAAATATTTGGAAATAGTGCAGTGAAAAACAACATTTTAACTTAATTGCTGTCGAGCATTTACAAAAATCGTGTATATCTCTGTTGTTCTGTTTTAATGTGATGTGGCCAAAAATGTGTTCTCTATATTGTAACATAGGAATACGGTCAAATTGAAACTGACCGAGGGAAATGTGTGTTTTCAAGGATGATGCACTATAACCAAAACACTTCTTGTTGAATTAATGGAGTAATTATTTTTATTAATGCAAGGAAAAACTAATTGTCTTATAACTTATTAACAAATACGCAAAAATGATATTCTAAAATTGTACTTTTGAAATTGTACCTTAAAATATTAGTATTGATATAAATATTAGTATTTATTAAAAGACTTTTTTTGTTAATTAATCCTTACATTACTTTTAAATCAGAGTACTTTCTTGCCGATATAATAGTTTAATTTGAAACTGATTTATTCTTACTCTAAATAATGAAATGCATGTCTTTATAGTGAAATAATCTTCATGAGAAATTATAGTATATGTTTTAATGATTCGAAATTCACACAAGATATATATCGATGTTTCAACTCGTCGAAAGCCACATTAATGCTACAACCTACATACGTGAAGTCATTCAACCATACCAAATTGATACACCTATTCTTGCATTTAAATCCATTTATTGTCATTCTTTAGTTTGCACGGAATCTCGTGTTTCCCGAGAATCGTATTTCGTACGGATTGCACACACGTTCATTCATAGGCGGAGACCCCGCACTCTGCACTGTTTATCTGAGGGCGTCTGGGAGCAGCGTGGCGTTTCCTGGGCACGTGTCTCGTTCAAAGAAAAGCAATCTGCGCCCTTCGCAACACAACAGGCCAGCGGCAGCGCGCCGCGTAGAAAACAGTAGCCCGCCGACAAAAGGCAGCCGACCGGCGGCGACGCCGAGGGGCGGTGGTGGTGGTGGTGGTGACGGTGAGAATGAGGGTGATGGCGGTAAGCGCTTAGCACCGCACCGCGCCGCGCCGCGCCGGGGCGTTTCACCGGAAGTGAGAGCAGGGAGCGCGGCAGGCGAAAGAGCGGTGAGCGCGCACAATGCGCGAGCAGATAAGCGCGGGGCGGGAGGAATGGGGGTTGCAGGAGTCGGTGATGTTGGAGTAATAAATAATGTAGCGGGGATTCGTAGCGAGGGAACAACTGACGGCGTGATTTATGGGGATTGTACGGATAGATGACGGAAGGAAGCAGTGGGGACGAGGTGAAGGTAGGAGGAGAGAAAACCGCCACCAAAGTGAAAAGTATTGGGCAGGACCAGTTTCCACCAATATAAAGACGAAAATAATGGTTCTACAAAACCACATACTTTCTCGCATTATTTATAACGTTTTTTGCAATTTTTGATGATTTAGAAATTCAACGAAAATTAGTCTTGTCTCATTCATTTAAGTTCCGTTTTCTCTATTCTTAGCAATAGAATTGGAGCTGTTTTTGAGAAGTTTTTAAAATAAATTACATTAAATTCAAGCAAAAATTACCCAAAAGTACTTTTTTTCAAAAACTGAAGATGATCTTAATTAAAGATCTAATTTTTTAGAACAAATTTGATTTCAGAGAAAACTCTATCAGCAATCAAATTTTGCAATGCCAATTTTTTGCAGTTTTGAAAAAGAGAGTTCGAAGGAAAGGGACAAGCACCACTTTTTTTACTGATCTTCGTTGTATAGGAAGAATTTTTTAAAATGAGAGTAATTATTGATAATTTTTTTTAAAAAAATTGCCTATATTTTACGCAAAATTACTACGTACATTTACAACGTACATTACAAAACTACGTTTTTCGAAAAATGTTTCACGTTCTGTCGCCGATTTCTGCTGCATGATTACAATACTTCGTCTTTACTACATACGTAGAAAGGCGAAAAGTCAAAAGTAATAATAAACTTCTGTAGTTTTGGGAATGAACGCAGCGCATGGTTGAAGTACCTGAAAGCAATTTTGGAGAGTGTGGGGTAATCGCAAAAGAGTCGTAGAAGGTTGGAGATGGTCGCTGGTGACGCCGTCAATGCGTGGGTGTTCGTGGTGGGAACTTCGGGGGTGGGTTTCTCGACGTGTTCTTCGGGAGGGGGTTTCGTAGTTGGCTCTGGTGGGGATCGACGCCGGAAGGGTTGCCGTTGGTGAGATCATCAGCGGCGGTGGCGGTACTGATCGTCAGTGGCAGAGTTGCCGCTGTTGGGGTTGCCTCAGGCAGGGTTGTCTATTGCGACCGTCACTAAAGGGAGAGTTGTTTTCCTGCGAGGATTTCATGGGTGGTTTCGGCAGGGTTGGAAGCAGTCTGAGTAAGGGCGAGGAGGGGACGTGGAACAAGGCGACCGTCACGGAAGGGGAGTTGTTTTCCTGCTAAGATTTCATCGGTCGTTTGGGATAGGTTTGGGGGAATAAGCGAGTATGTGAGGGGTGGCTTGCAAGAAGGCAACAGAGGCTAAGGAAGCAGAGTGAAGTTGGAGCTGACGACGGCGGTAGTGAAGAGCGCAGGCAGTGCGAGACGGAGCGTGGCGTGGGAGGGAGGGGGCGTAGATGGGGTGGGACGTGAGAGGCGTGGCGAGGGAGGGGGCGTGGTGGGAGAGTGGCGTGGGGGGGAAACGTGACGCGGGAAGGGGCGGGGCGCGAGAAGAGGCGTGGCGCGGGAGGGGCATGGCGAGGGAGGGCCCATGGCGAGGGTGGGCCGTGGCGGGGAGGTGATGTGGAGTGGGAAACGTGACGCGGGAAGGGCGGGGCGCGAGAAGAGGCGTGGCGCGGGAGGGGGCATGTGAGGGAGGGCCCGTGGCGAGGTGGGGGCGTGGCGGGGGAGGTGGCGTGGAGCGGGGAAACGTGGCGCGGGAGGGAACGTTGCGCGAGAGGGGGCGTGGCGCGGGAGGAAGGGGGCGTGGGTGGAGCGGGGCGTGGGAGGGGGCGTGTGCGGCGGAGGGAGATGATATTGGAAAGGGCGCGTACGCATCCGCCGACGCGCGGCACAAAGGGCGCAGCGGCGCCGTAAGCGCCTTTGGGAGCGCGCGCCGAGCCGCGCCGCGCCGCGCCGCCCGGAAACGCACTGTGGCCGCGCGCTTCCGGGTCGCCCAGTGCCACTGGAGGACGCGGCAGGGGGAATAGAAGGGAGTCTGAAACGCATAAAAGCTGTGAGGATCTTGTACATGCTTCCGAATCTACAGTGTTTTGTGAGATACGCAGGTTTATGTTTCTGGAGGTTGACGCGGAAGGAAAGTGCAGAGAACAACTATTGAAAGCAAAATGTGACAGAGGGTGGAATGTAATCTGGGGCAGGAATATGACAAAATATTATATATGTCAGTTCAGGAGGTGAAATGTAGGTGCAACGATCAAAAAGGGAGGATGACGCAAGAGTAATAACTGAATTGATGTTGAAATTCGAAGGAAGTAAATTGCAATTCATTCTGTATACACACGTTCTGAAGGTTTTAGAGAATTGAAAGTCAGTATTTTCAAGGATTGTAATATATGACGTGATATTTAAAAAATGATATGACGACTGATGCTGGGTGATAGAATAATTGCGGATATACCGATGTGAGAGAGCATAATGTGAAAATGGCAAGAAAAGTATCTGCAAGTCATATTTGGATCAGAATATAGATATTCATAGACGAAAAAGAAGAGGCAGGATAAAAAAGAAAGTTGTGTACATGTCATTTGAAACAAGTGAATAAAAAGAAAAGAAAACAAAAAAATGTCGTTGACTAAGGCAAGAATCTAGTTGTATGAGAATGCGGAAAGAAAACATCTGTTGGAAGAAGCCAGAAAGTAGTAGCCTATCTCTAATGCAGAGATATGACAGTGAATATAAGCCGTAAGATGGGCTTGGTGACTCTGAGCGCTCTAAGAGAAAGTGGTGCGAAGAATTAAGTGGTGAGGGAAGGGAGGTTGGCGAGGGGATCAATGTGTGACGGAGTGGAAAAGACAGACGCGACAGATGACGACAGATGACAGACGATACAAATGAGTGATTAACAAAGACAGCGTAACAACAAGGGATACATTAGCGTTTAAATTTGAAGTGGATATTTCAAAGAACAGAGAGTTTTGGAGAATTTAAACGCAATTATTCGGGGGAGGGGGGCAATGAAGCATTATTCTTACTTGTATATTACTCATGGAATGTTGGTTGGCTGGCAATGTACCAGTAATCAACACGTAGTCGTAAAATGCAACGTAAATATATTTTTGTGTAAGTAGATTCTTAATTATTTTTAAAACTATTTTATGTACTGAAGTAAATTATTTCGTCAACCAACATACACAAATCATTGGGGAGTTTCATCCCTTAATTATGACGAATTATTACGAATTCAATTCAAGGCAAAGTAGGTGTAACAACTAAGATGGAGTTTCAGCGACAGGAAAGTTGCTTTAAACAGTACATTATGAATTATTTTCTGAAATGTACAAGCCTTAATTAAATAAAATATTAAATTTTGTACCAGTAATCCAGTACCAGTAAATAAAATATTAAATTTTGAATAAATAAAAGAAAAGATTATATAATTAAATAATAAATTACTAATATAATTAAAAATATAATAATATAATTTAATTATATAAAAATATAATTAAATTGGGAGGCACTATTTTAGCAACGAATAAAAATGATCTCTATAGAACTGAAATTACAAAAGGGGTTTCAGTAATTGATTTTCAACTTAGACAAAAGTCTGAACAAAGATGTCATAAAAATATAAGGAGAAATGATGAATAGAATTCTTCGTTGTATGTTTGAATACTCGAAATTAAATTAAGATAATAAAAATCCTGCAACGAACCTCGTTTTTGTAATTCTTTCTTTGCGGAAGGAAGAATATTGTTTTTACAATAAATATAGTTTTAAAATGCATTTTTCCTATCCCTTAGACTCGAGGCATAGAGCACGGCATGGCACTTGTGTGACAAGGGAGAGATGGAACGATGGCAATTGTGAGTAGGAAAGCGAGGGTTTATGATCCTGGAGGCTTTGCATTCGCATGAATAAATCCCTGGACTCCTGCAAGTACTTAACGTTCGGTTTTAATGCGGCATCTCCCTCAGGAAAACAACATGGTTCTCTGACTGCTAAACACGAAAACTGTAATGAACGATCCGCTTAGAGATCTTCTCTGTACGTCAGCTTTCCTGACGCTGCTAAATGAAACATTGGAGAGAGAGGATACAGAGTTTAAGCATGCGAACCCAGAGAATCGACTACGGGAATTTATGAGAACGATCATAGACTTGGGGTGTAACATGCATCTTCGTTAAAATGACCTCTATCAGCACCGATATGTGACAACTCTCAGCTTACTTTTTTAGAAAAAAACTCGTAACTCCTCCTCCATCTATTTCATTTAAATCTAAAAAAGCATCCAAGGAATGTTGAGAAATACAAATTTGTGTAAATTATCTATTATTGAGTTACATCTATTAAGCTCCGAAGATAATTTATGATGTTAATATGAATCAACAATAAAAATATTAAAAATTCTCTAGGTTAGTAACTAATGAAAATTTAACTTCGATGGTGAACTTCGTTACGTATGTGAGCATTTTTAAAGCATTTCCGGCCGTTTGTGATTACGTCACACCAGCAACTTCTTGTAGTTTGTATAAAAAACCCGCATGGATCGTTTACAGTAGCTGGGTTTATAACACTAGTACTCTGTTAATTGAGGCAGAGTGACCTTCACAATTCTCCCGTTTCGCCAGACAAGGAAATGTTAATAAAACGTTCCACGAAACACTGTGATGCTCAGAGCTGGTTTTAAACGAGATCTCTCCAAAACGTTTAGCAGTTCCACTTTAAATCTGTTTCCACACTTTATGGTTGGTAGAAACAGAATCGTTCATTTTTCAAATATTCTATGCCATGCATCCCTTCAATCAAGTACTCAGTCTCGTAGATGTATAATGCGATATTTTTAAAAAAAATGTCGCTGTTTCGTAGAATTCCAAAGAACTTAGCTCCCAACTGCTGTTGTTGTTGTTGTTACTATTATTATTATTATTATTATTATTATTATTATATTATATTATATTATTATTATCATTACTATTATTATTGGGTTGTTTTTGATATTATTATTAAAATAATCTTTCTTATCCATAGTCTTTATTCATTCTATATCTTTTTAAATTTTATATAATTATTTAATTTCTTTTCGGCGTGATTAATCTGTTTCAAAAATAAAAGTGTACTTGCCATTGGATATGGGAGAAGAATATCTTACGGTCGCTCGTAAATTACAGGCAAGCAGCTAATTAAAAAAATGGAATAAGCACTAGGAAATACAGAAAGTAAGAAACCAATCGTCCTACATTTACGAGTAATTTAATAATTAAAACGAATGAACTTTAAAATTAAAATTGTTGACTTATATACCAAACACGCTTTACAAAATTGTACTTCGATCATCTTTGTATCTTAATTCTTTTAGATTTACATTAATATAATTCTTGTTCACATTTTTATAGTCGTGATATTTCGCCAATTATCCTGATTCGAAAATGAATCCCTCATTTTGATACCAGCTGAATCCCAGTTCTCTCTGAAGGATCTACTCTTACTGTCAACTTTTGTAAATATGGGAAGAATGTGGGGTTAATTGTCGTTGTATCATTAGATGTATATATGTTCTCAGACACCATTTTGTATAGGTTTTTAATCCATTTTCACTCATTGCGTGCAACTTGCAGCAAACCCTACGGGTATAGACATCATCTACCTCAGACAACAGGATATAGGGTATATTTTATTATGCCACAGGGAAAAAAACTTTCTAGAAACATATATTGGATTCTGATATATCGAATGATTATTATGAATGTTGCTTTCAATATTATCCCCTGTCTTCATTATTCAGTAATCATCTGCCTGCTTTCACTCACCATTAATTTAAATTATTCAGTAATATTTTCTTTCACGTCACATTAAAATTGCATTACCCAGAATCTCCATTCCTCCTTAATGACTTGCTTTAGTTGGCAACAGATTTGGAAATGCTCTACTGTATAATTTACCATCTTCTATCCAACCGTTAAGCGAATGCTTGGCGCGCATCACTTAACGAAGCAAGTGACCGAAAAGATTTACTTTGTCAATTTCTCAGAGTGGACCAGCGGAGGCTCCAAGCTTTTACCCTCCATTAGAGAGTGGTATCGGATTTCAGTTCAGGCTTTTTCACTGTGAAGTGGAGACACCCCTCTCCCCCTCCATTGATTCTATTGCATCCTTCGTCTACTCCAACTCCATCGCTTCTCTGGCATCTTCGATCCTTTTGCACAAAAGACACTGGAACTTAAGGTCATTCATCCTTGTTCCATCTCACTCGGAAGATGTCGATAAAGAGGGATTCGATACACTTTTTGTAGGAGATGATGGTTTATTCATAGATATTTTATTTCACATTAATGACACAGAAGCTGTGAAAATGTTGCAATAAGATCCATACTAAGAAATATGTTTCTAAAAAATGCGTAAGTGTAATTAAGCCGCCAGAGGTAGTGTTATTACGAACAATGCATACTTTCGTCGGAAACGTAGCATACATTAGCAACACAGTAACTTAATATCGAATTAGTAAATTTGAATAATATTTGTAGAATAATGCTGACTGACATACCGAATATGGCCAAGCATAAATAATATAAATATATCCACACAAAGTACCTTTTGTAATACATTCAATGAAACAAAGGACAAAACAGTTCTAATAGTCTTATATTTAATTCTAAGTTCTTCTCTAAATATGTATTCTAATTCTTTAATTCTAATATGTAATTAGTTATAAGTTAAATAATTGTTTTTATGTTTATCGTGCACAGGTCGAATATTAACCCCCAAAATATATGTAATCGCAAAACATCATACGAAAGTGAAAAGTTAGAAATTTAATACTATTTTCTTAGGGGATACAGGGTGAAAGTTTCATAGACACAAAATCTATATGTATTATTTCAGTAGTATACATACCTTTTGAGGCTCTCATACGCCACCAATCATTATAAATGAGGTCTCTAAATAAAGACAATTTCACGGAAACGTGACAAATTGCACTTTTATTTTAGAAATCTGAATAATTTGTTTAAAAAACGCATCTAAATGTGCATGTTAAATGCAACCCGCAACACCGTCAGATATATGTTAAATAACTCTTCAAAGAAGCGTTTTAGGGCCTTAAAATTTTAAATATTGAGGTCAAGGGCCTCAAATAAACATTATTGATATCGTAATCTACATATTGAGATATTCTTGGACATTATATTAAAATGTTTGCCGGTTGGCGCTTACCGATACTAACAATACACCTATACGTGGAGGAACACAGAATATATTCTTCATGAGGCCTTGGTGTTAGTGAACATCTTTGTGACGTCACCTAGAAGACTTAGATTCCTCCATCTTATATTTACGTTTTCTGTGCACACCGTGATTTTGAGCAGATTGACTAGGTTTATTTACATAATTATTAATTCGAGATTCGCTCTAACTATAAGTACTATTAATAGTTGCGTGATTCAGCTGATGATTGTTTCTTATGCATGTAGTTCAACCACTCATTTAACGTTTTGCTGTGTACGGATACCCGATTGTGGAGGGAACTACTCTGGAAACGGACTGTATTATCCTATGTTTCAGTTTCACGATACCCTTACGAAAAATGAAGGTGTGGTTTAACTTGCGAGTGTTCTCGCGCGGGTGCGCTTGTCGTCTATATGCATTTTTGTGTTACTCCACTTACAGTAAAGAAATGGATGAACTGAGAGGAAAGCTGAGGAAACGCAGACGATAGAGCGTTCCTGAAAAAAATAAAGGTCGATAATAAACCAATACGGTTATTTGGAAAACTTTGAATGCCTTTCAGTTCCTTCAAAGAAAAAAACATCCGCAGTAAAATCTTGTCTGCATAATGCCTATTTGTCCCTCTGACCACTTTCTATATCACTTTCTCCCTCCGGAGTAGAGAGTATAATGTTGCGCAAAAAAACAGCAAATTTTCGGCAGAAAAACTCTTATTACAGAAAACGAAAATATGAATAAATCCAGTTGCTAAATTTAGAAAAAAGTCCTCTATCATATGGTGTAGCCAGAATTAATGTTTAGTGGGTCCTTGATATCAAAAAATTGAATGACGGAAAAAAATAGTCCGTCCGCCCATCTGTCCTTCTGTGAACAACGCTAGCGAGTAAAGCGTTCAGCCGATTTTCTCCACAGTTGATTTTCCTCAATCGATCTGACTGATGCGGCTCCTTGAATTTGAAACCGATATTGCGTTTTTTTTGGGGGGGGGGTACTTTACATGAAACCCCAAGGACATTTTCAAAAAAACATTAAAATGGCCGTTTTAAATTTTTTTGGGAAGGACTTTAAAAGATGGTGCAGGTTCAGTTTGT
This sequence comes from Teleogryllus oceanicus, assembly GCA_964035755.1. Lineage (NCBI taxonomy): Eukaryota > Metazoa > Arthropoda > Insecta > Orthoptera > Gryllidae > Teleogryllus > Teleogryllus oceanicus. The sequence goes on from CAXIVR010000002.1 coordinate 170,449,812, forward strand.
TGAAAATCGAATTTTTAAAATTGTAAAACTTTAAAATATTTTCGGAGTCTTTCTAAACAAAATATTAAAATAAAGTTTTCTCTTCATGAAATCATCTTCAAAAAAATTGAAAAATTGTACAATTTCTCGAAAATTTTAGTACTTTTCGCGTAATTTTGCGTGAAAATAGGGCAAGAAAGTTCGTGCTTTATAGCACCACTGTTGTGAGAAAGCATTTCCGCAATCTCTTTTCAAATGGACGGAAATCATTCGAAGAAAGGACGCTGTAATCTTGATAACACGAGAAGGGAAACTGTCTTTGTGAAACATTTTGAATTTTTTGAATTTCGTAAGTATCGCTTGAGAAAGAGTACAAAGAAGTGGATTGCGCTAATTAGTAGAATTGTAAATAAAAAATTTAATGGTTTAGCGTAATGATATATCAAAATTGTGCTGTTTTCTGAAAGTGAAAATTCATCAAAATTATTTTAATTCCTGAAGACTTTTCAGGAATCAGTATTAACGTGATTATTTAAATACTAACTTTAAATAAAGAATTTAGTATGTTCAGGCATGGCTATGTGAACATACTGTTTTTATTAGTTGTAATAAAAAGTCTTCTGACCTCTAGAAGAGAGAACCCAGTTGATTATCTACACGAAGCCGGTTTTATGCAATTGATACATCATCATGTTTGCTGCTGGCAAAGGCGTTCAAAGAAAATTTATCTCGCCATGAAGATCAAAAGAACAAAGAAGGTAGCGAACGGAATATTACTCTCGCGTATCACTTTTTTAGAGGATAAAACAAGACCAAAAATTGACTTTTAATATTTCAAAATCACAGCACTCAATGATGTATTCGGAGCCATAAGTGATTCCAGATGAGAGAATTATTTTGCTGAGGGAACTTTATTATTCTAGAAACGTAATTTTCTTTTCGTTTTCTTCAACAGATGGCTTTTCCGAGAAGTACTCATAGTACTCACGATATTTTCTCCATATTTCTTTATTCCCAGTTGCTGAGATTAAAAACAATATTTAATTTATAGTTGCAAGAATAGAAATGTGGTATTTAAAAATATTTTTAAAAAATTGAAATTGGAACTGTCAATGACATCTAATAATTTTGTAGGTGAATAATGCATAATATTTGTATAATTCTACCATTTACAGCATTTTGACAAACTTTAATAAGCCGGAGAGATACGTTGGCAATGATTTGTTAACTTAATTTTAAGTCTTTATCAACCAGTGGTGGCTCATGACAGCCATATCATGAACGTGCTTCAAAAAACTTTGCTACTTAAATATATTTAGTTACCATATTTTATTTTATAATCACTATCGAGAGTCATAATAGAATCACAATTTTCTTGCATTAGCTTTTTTTAAAATTTTATTTTCTTATACAGCGAAGTAAGCTCTTTACAAGATTGAATATGAACTACAAGTTAGAAAGCTTAGTACTAAGTGTTACAAACAGGAGAGCGAGGATACTCCCACTGGAGACCTCAGTAATCAATAGTTATTGTATGCGAGAATGTATGGGAGAATAGGACAATTATAGGGGGAAAAAGTGACAGAAAATAAGTTTGTAAGATATTGCATTTCTCTTTATGGTGGTTTAAATTTATCCTTTAGGAATCAAGATTTCATTCGTCAGTGTTGGTTATAGGTTTTCCCAGGTCGAACATGGAAGTTGCATGGCAGGATGGTAAGCAAAGAAAAAAAATATTTGATTGGTTACTGATATAATCGTGTGAAGAACAAACATTCTGTGAAGTTGCTTGTTTGACACGTACCAAGGAGCTTAGACGGCAGTGCGAAGGATTTTATTTTGGAATATTTGGAGAGTTTTACGTATTCAATGTGTAGCTACTCCTCAGATCTGACATGCATATGTAATTATGGGACGAATCGCAGTTTTGTACAGTAATAGGGAGAAATCTGTTTTAAGAGCTGACTTGTTTATTAAAGTATACAATTTAAAAAGTGTGGTATCTTCTTTATTTCATTTATTTACAATGTGCGCTTCCCACGTTATTCTGGTATCAAGAAGCATACCTAGATATTTTATAGATTTATTTGGAGGATTCCTGCCTTAGGAGGATGACTACTAGATTGATATTATATTCTGAGAGTAAGAATCTAAATAATCTTTTTAGCTGTGATCCATTGGCATTCCAGTTAAATAGAGTTAATTTCTTAAGTATATTTATACCACGACCTGGAAAATAAGAATTATAAAGGATTGAAAAATGATTGAATACAGGATTGAATTATAAGGATTAAAGCATAATGATGTAGTGAACAAGATAGAGGGATGGAGAGAGGGGGATATGAAAGAAAGTGCGAAGTGTAAAACAGGCCTATTAGTTGACTCTGAGCCCAGGAGTCGTGGGAGTAAAGCATATGTGATGACAAACCATTTGTTGTCTGTCGAAAAATGTCAGAGATGGGTATATGGTGTCAGCAAACATTGTTTTCATATAGTCTGCCTGCCTCGGAGATATTTGAGATGTTTTTCTTGTGTGCTTGGTTGACAGTTAGTTCTTTCGAAGTTTATTCCACAGTTTCTTTCGCGTTCAGCAAAGCAGCGGCTGTGCCCCCATTTCGTCTCCCAGCGTTCCGCTAGTGTTGGTAGGAGCGACCAGTATAAAACGCACCCTTGAGAAACTTTCGCTTACCGCCGAGAAATTCTTTTCGGTGGTACCGGAAGCTTAGCTCAGTGCATCAACGATGTCACTGCAGTGCCTCTGACTAGGTCCTGGTTCGAGTCCCGACGGCGGCAGAATTTTCGACACTAGCTGTTCAGCTAAGTCGAATTCAGTCACTGTCTGGAGGAGAATTATAGCGGCCGGCTGCTCTGATCGGTAGTTTACCTTGGTTTTTCCGATCAACACGAAGATGTTTGCCGGACGGTCTTATAACAACAGTGAGTTTGGAAATAAATATATCTATCTTCAAAGCGGGCAGTTTGAAGTCGTTAGCACCCTCATGCCCGGAGGTGCATGGAGCTTTAATTACGAATTTAATCGTAAAATTTGTAAGCGCTGGTGGTAGGGATGATGGATGAATGGAACTTATACGAGGATCATGGTACTATTGTATTTTACGTCTGAGTCTCGTCGCAGTCAGTTGCCAAGAGGACCGCCAGGTAGCATCTCCGCGTACGTGCCTCCCACCTTGCGTTCCTGCGTCACTACCCAGCGGCCAGAATTGGAAAGGAATAAGGATAGATTTAGGACACTTCACAGCGGTTGGACTAGCCCGTGTGAAGCAGCCAAACTCGTTTTGTTGGAAAAATTTCACATGAGATTTGAAGGGAATCGAACCCAGAACTCTTGATGAAAGGCGAGCTCTACGCCCACGAGATTATTTATTGCCTTCATTATAATAAAACTATCTTATTACACAATTGTTTCAATTAGTTAATTTTCCTTCTGCTTCTCTCGTGCTCGCATTTATCGTGGGGAGCCGATTCTATTACAGAATCTTGCTGAACGCTGAATACCTGGCGAATCGTCGCTGTCTAAAATTCTGCGCCTCCACTTCATCACGGAGCTTGTCATTTCCGCCACCTGCGCCACCGCAGTTCCGGGTGCGAGTCGGGAACTTCGACGTCGTGTCTGGGGAGACCCCAGGGGCTGCGGCGAGGAGGAGAATGGAGAAGCAGAGAATTAGCGCAATACCCCGTCCCTGTTCCGGGCGACAGAGATGGAGATTGCAATAGAGGCGCCTAAGGGACTTCCGCGGGGCTTTCGGCAATGGTAGGGAAGGAGGAACTACGCAGAGGAAGGGTTACTCTCTCGGGTGCGGATGCGGTGACGGTGAATGCGAGCATAAGAGTGTGCCCCACAGTGAAGGTTTGGTGACGCGGTGCTGCTATGAATGTAAATTTATAGAGCAGAGAAAGACATCGTTGAGTAAATGATGATTAGATACTGAAACGGGGCAACATTGTCACATTTTGAAGCGCTTGTGTCTGACTTGGAAATTGAGAGATATAAGAGCGAGAAGGGGAGGAGAATATGACCGCTAGTATTGTAATTGAAGCAGCGATGGAAAAAATATTTCCAGAGTTCATCAAACTTGACTGGATAAAAATCCAGTAATGAGAGGCATGGTAATGTGATGTCGAAAGAGAGGATACGAAAAACATGGTGTGAATATGGGCTTGGAACAAAATGCATGAGCATCTTGCGGGGTGATGCTGTATAGTGTTCGAGGGATGTTAACAGGGAAACTGGCAGAAGTGACAACTGGACAGGGCTTAAAAAGTAGAGATGATGCCATGAATGGAACAGCAGTGTGAAGATGACGATGGGAGTGGATCGGATGATAAGGCGGAAAATAGTGGCGGGTGTGTTGGGAATGACATGAAAATGGTGTCTGGTATTGCAATACCGTCGGGGGAAGGTGTGCAATTAGCGGGTTTGTTCGCACAGGCAATAGTAGTCGGATGACTACTATTGGATGTCGAAATGGAAGCAGACGTGCGAGCAATGGTGGCAGCATTTTGTTGACGAGGAAGAAGAGAACACGGTGGCAGCGACGGTGGGTAAATCGACATGTACGACGGCAGAGTTAGCGAAATTGACTGTACTGTGTCTGAAAAAGTGAATACATCGCGGAAAGTGACGGCAAGAGCAAAGGTTCGGTGGTAGTAGGGTCATAAGAGCGTGATGCGGTGGTGGAATGGTAGAAGTGGTGCTGATGGCAGTGTTGGTGTGATGGTGACGCAGGGATATATAGGGATGCAGCAGTGGTGGTGGTGGTGGTGGCAATGACATTGGCTTTGGCAATGAATGCTGACGATAGCGGTGGCGGCGGTGGTGGCTGCGGTAGTAGTAGTAGTGGTGGTGGTGGTGGTAGTAGAGGAGGCGGTGGTGGTGGTGGCGGCGGCGGCGGGTGCGAGTCGCGTGCGTGGGGCGGTGCGTTTGCCGGAGGCGCCGGCGCCGCCAGGCTTCTCGTAAATCTGCCGCCCGGAGGCGCCGTCGTCTCCACATCGACCCGCGACGCCTATCTCTCCCCGCGCCCTGCTCCGCCCCTCACCCCCGCTCCACTGCTGCCCCTCCCTCGCTCCTGCCCCTTACCCGGTCTCACTCGTCCCGCCACTCCCCATCCCGCTGCCTGCTCGCCCCGTCCCCTGTCTCGCCCCGTGCCCTGCCCCGTCCCGTCGTGGCGTCCGCCGACGCTACCCGCTGCTGCATTTGTTGCCCGCCACTCGCCCTCCCTAAAGAGCACGCTCGATTGAAGTGCGCGCCTCGAAGGATAGGAGATCTCGCCGTGGGCGGGGACGAACCGCACTCACTCTGCTTAGCTCTCTTAGTAATTCATTCGGGAGTCGTTTGTCTCGGGATTCGTTCGCCTCTTCGCTTCTTTGCAGATCGCCGGCTAGCTGCCCACAATTTCAAGTTGTTACTTTCAAAAGCTTCTGTCTTAACTGTAGTATCAATTGTGTTTTCTGTTTCTATTGACGACTAGTGTCAAAAAATTGTGATTTCTTTAAACAATGCAAGCGAGGGCAAACCAGAAGCCATGTTTCAAGATTCCTTCATTTTAGAGATTTTTGTCAAGTTACTGAAATTGAAATATTCCGCGTAAGGACCACCCGACGGTCGATATTGTGGTTTCCAATAAAGCTTTTCATGACTTTGAAATTCTGATTCGACTTGTATCCTTGAACGCTCTTGTTTACTTTCGTCCTTTCTTCCATTTTGTTCCCTTCGAATTGCACATGCATCTGGTGAGTACGTTCTTTGGGCAGGGCGTATTACGACGCCTCTGGCCCTCGCTCGCCCCGAGCTGCCTCTTGGCGCACAATCAAAGGCCAGCAGTCGCGTCTTGGGGTTTGCGGTCGCCTCTGTCAAATGGGGGAATTGGGCTGCGGCCTCATGGTGCGGGCGGATGGAGGCTTTGGAGGAGAGAGACTGGAGGGGGGCACCCGAGGGAAGCTCTCGGCGGAAGGCGGTGCTGGGAAGACGGAGTTGTGCCGTTCGGCATGTGAAAATCCTTCTCTACTCCTCTCTGAACGACACACTGAAAGTCCTCCAATCTAGGATAGACGAAGAGAGCACAAGGGTCCTACTCCATAAACTACGCGCGATTACGATTTTTACGATATATAATCGTATGTTGAGAAATGTTTGTACGGACGGTTTATCGGTCGGACGATTGGTAAACAATTGCGATTAGATGACGCACGGAAGCACGTTTTATCGAATGTTCACCGAACTCTACAGACCACAATATAAAATAATTAACATTGTGTGATGAAGTGAAAATCAATTAGATATTGATCTGTCATTATGAGGCATTCCAGAGAATAGTCAGACGACAAATAAAATTTGCGGACGATTGTACGAATGAACGGATGCAAGATCAAAGGGGCCATTGAAAATCTGAGGTATCGAATACACCTTGTCCGGAAGGAGGTACTCATAATATAACTACATGTGGATTGTTTCTTGATGTGCGTGTAATATACACTCAAACACTAACTCAATGGATGTCTCATGAAACCCAGTAAGAATCCTGAAAAGTGAATGTAGAGTTTGTGAAGGAAAGACTTTGCGAATATATCTCTTGTTGTTTAGTTAATCGGTCATTTAGGTACACCATTCCGTTCCAACAACTTTAATGTACGATCCGCCCGCATACGCTTTGCTTTTCCAACTTTGACCCCGTGAATCGTGTGCATTTCACACTGTGTGCCCAAACTCACGCGTCCGTCTCCTGACTCAATTGTTGATTTAGGCGGCTGGGAACTAACTTCTAATGGAGACGACTGCTTTCCTGCCCTAATGGAGGCATTAGTATTCCCAGTTGTCGCTTTTCGCCTTGAAGTAATATCCTATACCTAGACTCCGGCTAGGGAGTCGTCGGAAAAATTGAGAGAAGCAAATTGCTTTGAAATGCCCTAGTTGAGATGCAATTTACTTATTAAATTGAAATGGATGGGCAAGTTAGAAGTGTCATAAAAGCCTTCATTTCCGTTCCTTGACTCAAACTAGGTGAAAGAGATAAAACGCAATAATTTTATTCGGATTCTTAGTTGTGTAAAGTTTAGGTATTTACAGAATAACACTCTGTTGATCAGTAAAAAAGCAGTTAATTATAAATTCGTTTAGTTGTTTATGATTTAAATAATTTTAATGCTTTTATCAAATGAAATTATATTTTATGAACTTCGGAACTAATTTACATTGAGTCACTATTACCTTTTAATTACATTGGAAAATGATGCCATTTCTTAATACCAGTAATTGTCAGCTTCTCACGAGCAATATTCATACACGTATACTTTTTGGGGGAAGCTTTGGAGCAACAAAAAACACTGTTATTCAAATAAAGAAGATAGTTGTTTAATTTTAATTTGAATATTTACATTAACAAAGTTATAATTTACATTATTTGAGGCGGAGATGTTGCATAACATCAACCTCGTCATTTATTATTGTATTATTTACATAATACGTCAATGAAGATTGAAATTGAAAACAAGCAATAAGGTATGTTGATTGAAATTGAACTGATGCATAATTCTGACAAGACGGGACATTTTTAAAACAGCTAATCTCCTCTGGAACTTTTGTATATAACTTTTTTTTTAGTTATGTATCTTGCTGATCAATTCAAATACCGTATGCTCATTTATTTATTCCCTATCGACGAAGAAAATTTCTCAAACGATATTTGTAATAAGTGTGGCTGCAATTTTGTTGGAAACAAAACCAATAAATGAGCTCATGTTATAAAGGTAGATTCAAGAAGTAATAAAGAACGCACGGACAAATAAGCAATAGAAAGCAGTTTGTTTCGTTGTCGGCTCGTCCACGATAACAAAGACCTGTCATGTCCCGCGTGGTGGGAGACGCCTTTGTTTTCGCCCCACCCTTCGGCCTTCGCGAGGCCGATAGGGCAGTACCGGAGTTGACCAACGCAGAGCGCTCTGTTGGCCATTTCCGTCGCCACCGCACAAAAGGAACTCGTGGTCAGCTCGAGGACAATGTTTTATCTCAAGGGGCAAAGATTGAAACTGCTGAATCACTATGAGTTGTGTCAAAAGTCTAGCCACATTATGCGAAATGTTGTTGTGTAAGTTCAGTGAATTCGTGCATATTTTCCTTCAAATGACGCGCCCGGAAACACGAAAAAACCAAACCAAACTAAACCGACAGTCTGCTTGAGTGTCTGTTCGTCCATCTACCAGTCTGTCCGTCGAACAAGCTCCACTCTTTCTCCAGCCCGTTCTCCATCCGCGCAACCGACCGAACGACCAACCGATTCTCTGACTGACCATCAAACAGATTGGCATGCTGACCGCTAGAGTCTCAGTCCCTTTTTTCCTTTGTGAGTATCACCGTCTGTCTGTACAACCAGCTGTCTCCGTACGAACGCCCGCCCGCTCGCTGCGTAACCGCGAGCTGCACGAATTTACGGTTTCCGGCGGCTCAACATTCCCGATGAGCGAATAATGTGGGCCGAAATGGCTCCTAGAGGGGGCATGTTGTGTATTCTTTGGGAATTCGAATTAATGTTTTTTAACTAGCTCAAAACACTTTATGTGTTTTCTGTTAATTCTAAGTAAATATTTATGTCAATACAATAAACTGAAATGTAAATCAATAGTAAAAATGCAGTAAGGTAGAAAAAGCGCTCTGAGACCCGTTTTGAAATATCTGAACAGAACCGCTCACATTATTCCCAACATTTTTAACATAAACATTAACGGATCAACTGTGATATACTACAAGGTAATCCAGTTTGCGCTTTGCAAAGAGTTGCGAATTCGAATCTCGAATGCGTGTTTTATTTTGAGAGAATTTCATCTCAGTGGATCTCGCGTTGATTTGAATCAAGAAGCACGCACTGTGTGAGCATGAAGCACATTGGGCAGAGTAAAGCTTGAGGAGAGTGAGGATTACTGCAAAGACGAAGTCGAGCAAGGGCAAGAGAGAGGAAAGGGCGGCAGAAAGAAGTAACGACGAGGAGAGCGAGAGTAAAAATGCAAGAGAAGGAAGTGAAGTGCTAAGGTGAGGGCGATGGGAAAGACAAGGGCAGGCGGAGGGCAAGTGCGAGAGCGAAGACGAGAGCGATGGCGAAGACGAGTACGAGGGGAAAACGAGCGCGAGGGCAAAGACGAGCGCGAGGGCAAAGACGAGCGCGAGGGCCAAGACGAGCGCGAGGGCCAAGACGAGCGCGAGGGCGAAGACGAGCGCGAGGGCCAAGACGAGCGCGAGGGCAAAGACGGCGCGAGGGCCAAGACGAGCGCGAGGGCAAAGACGAGCGCGAGGCCAAGACGAGTACGAGGGATAAACGAGCGCGAGGGCAAAGACGTGCGCGAGGGCAAGACGAGCGCGAGGGCAAGACGAGCGCGAGGCAAGACGAGCGCGAGGGCGCAGACGAGCGCGAGGGCAAAGACGAGCCGAGGCTAGGGCTGATGGGGCGTGGGTTCAAGGGCCGGGCGGCCAGGCGGTGGGTGGCGGTGGCAGCGTGGCAAGGGTAGTCCATTTGCGGCGCGCGCTCAAACACCGCTAGGGCTGCCGGCGCGCGCGTGCAGTTGACGCTCGCACACATGGCTTCGTGGTCGACGCCTCGCTCAGCGCCGGATTTGTTTACTCGCCGCGCTGGGATGACGCGCCAGCAAAGAGCTCTGGCAGGGGGCGCGTTTGTAACTCTTTAACAAATCTTGTGTGTTCATTGGAACATCTCAGCTGAGTACATCAGATGTGTGGTTATGGATTGTTTAATGAAGTTATGAAGTTTGTCATGACAGTTATTAGGAGAGGCTTAAAATAGCAAAAATAAATAATTGGAAAAAAATTTTTATAACTTTAAAAGTTGTTTTTTCTTTGTATTTACATTGAAAACATGCTTGTTTACATAATGTCCTGCTGACAATGTATATTCGATAGAAAACGTGCGCTTTTAGTGGAATATCCGAAAAAGATAATTTTTCGAATATTATTCAGAGGAGCTAATGCGCTTTTGATCAGTATATTTGGCAAGCAGTCTTAAATTATATTGATTTATATATGAAGTATGCTGCGATTATGCAAGTCCCTACTTTCACATCGCAAATTTCGTAATTCACGTAACGTCTTCATAAAGCGAAGAGTTATTTAAGTTAAGAAGTTTAAGAGTTATTTGAACACAAATTTCTCAAATGGAACTCAATATGTCTCTGATTTTTCAACGCGTGTCCATGTGCAAGAGTTCACCTGGAGTTTCGTAAACCACGAGGTACTAAGTTTGCGTTTCGACATCGGCTAAATAGCTGGATTGGGTGCAGTCTCTCCCTGGATGAGAAATCCCGTCCACCACAGAAAAAGGCTTGCCAATTTGCGGGTGATACTTTTCTTTTTTCTATAACGACTTATTGGTTAGAGTTCACGCACGTACAGGAAGCATAGGGATGAAATCCTCTTCATACTGTCACAACTTCCCTGTTCCAACAAGTGACCCAGAGCATTATGTTGTTGTGGGTACCTGCGCTGAAACACATTCGAGGAAACGCAACCGCAGATAACACACCTGTTAAACTCGACAGTTTGAGTAGTCGAGCAATACAATCACCCTATTTGTCATGCCGATCCCCTTTCGCTTCCTTTGACAAATTCGAGTTCGTTAACGGAGTATGTGGTTGCGTGGTGTAATTAATGCAGTACGTGGTTGCGTTGAGAGTCCCCATTGCGTCCATCAAATACCAAAAAGGTTCTTTTTCATGTACTAGATAAAATCCAGTTCTCTACGAGCGCTGCTACAAAACTTTTGTTTCGTTTGGGCTAATTTTCTATGAAGACTCTAATTCATAGAAATATCGGCGACAGGCTGTATACTAATAATATACTAATTCATGCGAATATACGGACGACAGGCTGTAGACGCTACCCTACCAAACATGTCAGGAGACCAGTCGGGAACTTAGAGTTGCCCATACTGGGACGGTGCCCGCCACTGAAATATACCTGGTTGGGGAAAACCCCGCAAGCCTAAGGTATAGTTAGAGGTAGAATGTTACCATTCAACGGCGAAAGAACACGCCACCGCCAGCGATAAATAAATGCACAACACTTACGGGACCTTATGAATTTAGCAGATTACACGCGCGGAATCACCAAGTCAATCATGACAGGCTAGAGTTCGAACTGAATTGAACTGAATTGAACTGAATTGAACTGAAATGAACTGAATTGAACTGAAATGAACTGAAATGAACTGAAATGAACTGAAATGAACTGAAATGAACTGAATGAACTGAAATGAACTGAATTGAACTGAATGAACTGAATGAACTGAAATGAACTGAAATGAACTGAAATGAAGTGAAATGAACTGAAATGAAGTGGAATGAAGTGGAATGAAGTGAAATGAAGTGAAATGAAGTGAAATGAAGTGAAATGAAGTGGAAGGAAGTGGAAGGAAGTGGAAGGAAGTGGAAGGAAGTGGAAGGAATTGGAAGGAAGTGGAAGGAAGTGGAAGGAAGTGGAAGAAGTGGAAGAAGTGGAATGAAGTGGAATGAATTGGAATGAAGTGAATTAGAGGTACGAACTGAATTGTACTGAATTGTACTGAATTGTACTGAACTAAACTGAACTAAATTGCACTGAATTGAATTGAATTGAATTGATGCCTTATTCTACGTGGCGACACCCAGGCCACGAGGCCTGCTCTTCCGTCTGACCACGCAAATGTCGCTATGCAAACTCAAATTTCACTACGCAAACTCAAATTTCGCTACACACACAAATTTCGCTACGAATGGGTCTGTAGCGCCCTTACAAAGCAGAAGAAAAGCACTGTACGCGTTCTGGACCATTGATCCATTCCTCGACATTAATGTTCTGTGCTTCCGTGCCGCTATCACGACGTGCGATGGCATGCGTGTCAGGGTGCCCGACAGTTTTCCGCTTTTCTTTTTGCCTCCCTTCGCTCGCTCCAATCTTCATCCCGAATCCTTTGTTTTTTCGGCGGGGCTGGAGGGTGAGGGGGCGTGGTGAGGGTGCTCCATTTGCGGCTTCGCTGATGCGTCGGCACACACGACCACGCGGCAGGCGCAGGCGCCCCGCCCGGGTGATTGATTTATTTACTTTGCGTCGGCAATGATGCGCGCAAGCCTGTGAGGCGAACGCTGTGATCCGTGGATCTTTAACCCTCGTTCTTATTCGCTAGTAAACTCCAAAAGCGTGCCCAGAAATAGACTAAGATATAGTAGAGATTAATGTGTGGAACGGTGATTGGGGTACCTGGAAATCGTTCAACCAAAATGACAGAAATGTTTTCTTGAAACATACCGTCAAATGTTGGAATTACTTCCGAAACAGATTCCAAATCTACTACAAAAATAAAAAATGCGTTTTTGTTTTTAAAATAAATCTCCAAATCATCGTCTCCTTTTTCATATATTTATTTGAAATTAAATGCAGTAGTAGTTCACTAGATATAATAATTTATTGCCAGTAATCATATATGTGAAGATAATACTACGAGAGCATTTTAATACCAACTGCATTTTCAATATATACTTTTAGTTTTCCTGTTGTGATAACTTGATCTTCATTTTAACCCGGTGTTGCATTGCCATCTATTTATATTTAAATTTCTAGAATTCCTTTCTCTTCCAGTTGTCGTTTCTTTAAACAATGGCTTCTTTTTTTGCAGACTAAATTTCATTTAGTATTTATAGTTTTCTCGATCTATATTTTTGTAGGCTTTTAATCCTTTCAAGAACACCATCTCCCTCGCTCTTAAATTATTGCAAGAAACGATTTTTATTACTTACAATTTTCCCCTCACTGTTAAAGTCGTGTAAACGTAATTCTGAAGAAAATGAACTGGTTTTCATCAGACGTATACAGTAAGGTTCAGTCTCTTTGGACGTAAATAAAAACTCATGACAGTGTCACATACACATTTCATTGATGTATACAGCGTCGTAGCTCGGAAAATTCTCTCTTTCATTGGTGTTAGGTTCAATGTCATATATTGTGACGTGTGTTTAAGCAAAATATTTTTCAGAAAAAATTAAAAATCGTGGATTTATTAAAAACCTTTGCGATACCATTTAATTGAATGTAGTTTCAAGTAGTAGTTTATAATTCCTTTGGAGGTGTCTGCTGGAAAATAAATATTTAAAAACACTACTTGGGAATAATAATCATGAAATGTTTTAAATAAGAACTAACCGTGACTCAACTTCTTCTAAGGGAAGATAATTATATTAATATTATAAATGACAGTCACATTTTGAGATCTTATTTGCTGCATTTTTGGAGTTAAAATTATCTCCCATTTTCTATGTCATTGATATTCATGTTTTAATGATTGCCACGCCCATTCTTTTAGCACTTTTTTTGCATTTTTGACCAATATGCATTTCGGTTTTTGGTCAACCTTTAGTGCTTCACGCTGAGAGCTGCCTTGCCCGAGCCGTGGTCTTGCGGTCTCCAGTTACCGACCGTAAACAAGGTGATGCGCGCGCATTTCGGTCGCTTTAGCTCCCCCATCGCCGCTGTCCGGCCTCGCAGGTCGATCGCGATGTGGGAGTGACGTGTGCAAATTCCACCGGTGGCAGGCCAGGCAGGTGAAGAATTTCAGGTTCGCCGGTGGGAATGTTGCGACGCTTTTAGTTCCTCTCAACAACGGTTTTGAAATAAGAGAAGAGTTTCTGAAAAGGTTATTTCCTGATAAAAATACGAACACATGCGTTTCATAAGAAAGATAATCAAAATATTCAGGATGTTATGTTCACTAAAGAAAGGTAAAACGATAAACAAATGAAATACGAATTTTAAAAACAAAATATTTTCAATTTTTATTTTAAAAAGTAGGGTGTGAATGGAAAAAGTAGCAGGATCAAGAAGAGTGATTTTTAAGTTACAAGAGCAGAGTGCTTCTGCCCACAGATTAAGTTATCACTAAGAAGGTTTAGAAATGAGTATGTGCCTCGAATGGATAGAGTAACATTATGTGTGCTGACAAATACGTTTACTTGTGTAACTTTCACGATGATGTATGTATGCTATTCTCTGGAATGTTTAAGATTTTCATTTTTGAGTTTTATTTTCTTGGCATAATTACATAGTGATATTAGAAATTAGTTAGTCCGATTTTGAAAAGTGAAATATTGGAATTGGTACTATATTTTTGTGTGCCTTATTTTTCTGTGAATTCAGTCACCTCTCAATAATTGGAACTAATTCAATATATGAAATTGATATGAAATAAAATCGTACAAAAAATTCCGAGCGTTTTTCCACATTTCAACTGTTATGATTATTCAAACTATTTTATCATATTAATCTTCATAATCTTTGCGTTTATGTGGTTTCCTTTCAATGCAGTTACAAGTGGTTCGAGAGTTCATTTAGTCAAATCAGACTTTTTTACAATTGCAATGAACTGGCACATTTTCATTATTTCTACTAGATACATTTAATTCTGCCATTTCATTAGCACATTTATCGATGACAATAAGCGTTTTTGTCCTTTGAGTATTACAAAACATCTCTGTCGACTTCAGAAAGCACAGTCAAAATGTGAGAACTATTAATCATATAACAAAGAATATAAAATATCAAATGGCGTACAATCTTCATAAATGTTTAATTTCTTAAATAATAATCTTTGAAAGGAACTCTGAACATATGTCAAGAAATGATTTAATTTATCTTATCTCGTTCTTCGGATATACTGTATTTGAGATGTACGATAGACCCTACAAATTCCAGGAACTATAACTGCTGTTTGCGGTTTGCATTGAAGACTTTGCTCACAAAAAATTCAAAAGCTTCGTAGAAATTACTCTCCCATCGATGATGCGGTCGGGAAATGTTGTATCTCAAAGTGAGTAGCAGTGGTCTCGACAGCGCGTGTTGGTCTATCTGCCACTGTCTCCTCACGCATGACTTTGGGAAAAAACCATCCCAACCTCGCCATTTTAAATTAAACAGACATGAGTCACGCTATGAAGTTCTCGTTACAAAATTGAGGGCAACAGTACATTGTGGTGACAAATATCCACAAGAAGCGGAGCAAACTAATGCTGTGAGTGAATGAAACATGAATTTCTGCAAAAGTGCACACTGCCACTGTGTACTATTTTGTAAAAAAAAACACGAATTGGAAAGAAAAAGTTGCCAATATAATTAATTGTTATAATTATATATGTTATTCCACAGAAAAAATCAAGAAAACAAATAACAAATTAATTATGTTCTATATATGTGTGATCATTAAATTTATAAAACTATTGAGTGGAATGGTGCTTCTTTCATCAGTTGTGATTTTTTATTCTTCTATGTCACTTTTAATTTGGGATTGAAGATACATTAATTTGGAGAGTTAGTCACATACTTAGAAGAATGAACTACATATTTTGTTAAATATATTCAATACTTAATAGTGAGTTTGTAGCCATGCAATGATTATAGCTCCAATAGTACATGTTTATGTATTGAGGGTACGCGATTAATTATGAGTTGCATTGCGTATTAGAAGTTTTTGTCCACCATTCATATTAACGATGAATTATAATATCAGTTTTTGAAATAGTACTAATAAAAGCTTTATTAAACTGGAGTGAAGGTATGCAAATATGGTATATAATAAACGAAAAAACCTTGTTTGACAAAATGCCGTAAATAATTAAACGAAAAACGATTAACACGTAAATTGACGTTTTGTTTATTTTCTCCGTTCAATAATTTTTGGTTTACTTGAATATCGCATCTATTAAAACATTTGTGCTGTGACTAACTTTTTAATGCAAAGACAGTGTTTATTTTTTAGTTTTGTAGTAATTTTAATATATTTTGCATTTTACAAAAAATATAAAACTTTTGAGGTACAAGTTTCGATTTGGCATAAGATGCATGACTCAGAATTAAGCATTGCAATTCGTGCATATATCAAGGGAGCTTTTAATGGCGAATGCTCTAACAAAGTACATCAGTGTCCATCAATATCCTGTCTCTCTTTCATGCCTACTGCTTATTACATGATCCAAGGATTACAAACAAAGAAGTTACGCAGGATAACCTCCCTGAAAACATATTTCACTTCGTTCAACAAAATTTCATTTCGGTTGAAACGAAAAAATTCACACATTCGAGATACATTTTTCATGTCGGCGTTGGTCTCAAACCTTCGACAGAAACAAACGTTACATTTCTGATACCGCGGGTGCAGCGCCGGCAACTCGTATAGTAAGCACGAGCTAGTATCTCCCTCTCTTCGGCACCCCTATCGTCGGCACCGCTCTCTCAACCCACCTACCGCCTATCTCACCCTTCCTCGCTTTTCTCTGGAGTGCAGAGTTGCTACAGGGCACGGACCACCGCCCTTTGTTTTGATTAATTTGGCGGTTCTACTCCAGACAGGTCCGTCGTTTTTCTTCCTTACGGCCTGAATAAATGTATACACATGAGTTTCCTACAAATTCCTCCACCCGACCTGAATGGAAAAAAAGATTCTGTACCTCTAAAACGCATGCTTGTTCTTTTCTCTTGTTGTGTGTTGTGTTCGATTCTGAAATCGTGTTTGTAACATGGCAGTACGCTAATTATTAGCGTGTATTGAGGTCTAATCAAGCAGGGGGTATTTTTATTTCAATGACATTATTTTTTGCTCATTTTAATGTAGTTTACTTTTTAGTGCAAAAGTATATATTGCAGTTTTACGAACACAATCATAAATAAATCAAATGAAGAATAAATGAAAAATACAAAATATATCTGATATCATGTGAGAATCAAATTCAAATGAGATCTTATAGAACCCGAAATGAACCAGTGTCTTGGGAAGTATATCAATTTTGTCTGAAATGAAAAAAATCTGCACCATCAGTTCACCAAAAACTTTATTGTACGAATTACGTATAAAATATTTAACAAGATACCTTATTCAAATTACTTAATTTAGTTGAGTGTATGAGGTCCAAATGATCACAAGAAACAGCAACAAAACTTGCCTCCAAAATAATTTTAAATTAAGAATTTCAATTTTCAAAATTGGATGTCAATGCCACGAGTTAAAAAGATTAAATTCAATCAGGTTTCTTGGAGAAATACTAGGGAAAGTTTTTCCTTCCTCTGACCATTGGTTTATTCTAATTTTCAATTTCCCTCATAATCAGGTCCATTGGTTTTACGGTCGTCCTCAGGAACTGCTAACTTACTTCGTCTTCGCTGATCGTTTGCAATTCAAATAGCGTGCGTTGTGGAGTCCAATTTCCGGTGTCATACAGTGAATTTCCAGTTGCCACCGTAATCATAGGTTGAAATCAGGTAATTTCGTCTTCCTCTATTACATCCTCAACATCAGCACTGACACTTAAATCCAACCCTTTAATGCAAACACGCATTGAAAAATACATAATGATGAAGTTGTTCCAAAATTTAAAAAAATTATAAATATCTCGTTTACCAGTAGAGGCAAACAAACAGGATATTGTTATGATGGATGTGGAGAAAAACGTGATTATGTGAGATATTGCTTTTGCGTGCGATTAAAGTGCCGTAACCAAGGAGGCAGAGAAACATCTTGGATCCAAGAAATTGGAAACCTACGGAATGCTGAAAAATGTGGTTTAGACTTTTTTTTCACTATTTTCTACCTGCAATCTTGAATCCACGAACACCAGCACTACCAAAAGCTGAGAAAGATGTAATATAGTAATAATAATAATAATAATAATAATAATAATAATAATAATAATAATAATAATAATTATTATTATTATTATTATTATTATTATATTTCACTATTTCAAAGCATGATTTCAGAAAGGCGAAAAAGCTAAACACTGGGCCGTCGCGGAACCTTTCATCCCAAACTGAAAATCGCCGTCTGTGTTTCGTTTAAGCGCAGGCGTAGCCACATAGGCGTTGCCTTGTTTGGAGAAAGAAGAAAGCCGTCTGGAATTTACTGTGCCATAAGAACATCAGAAGGAAGAGAGAAACTTCTTAAATACAAGTTTGTAAATTATGATCAAGTTGGTTATGTGATGTCAAAACCAAGTCGTACAGATAGTTATCGGAGCTCTGAAAGGGTGTAGCCGATTAGGCGGTAAAAACTGCTCCCAAACCAAATCGATAATCGCGATGCTTATGTGAAAGAGAATACAAAATGACGTAGATTCACAATAAAAGTCATCCTCCTTGGGGCAATCTGTTGCAGAGATACGAGAAACGTGTTTTGCATGTTTTATTTTTTTCTCAGCGTCTATTGCGTGTATGAGGCAGAACAAATTGCAGAGACCGGGAATCGTAGTTCAATTTGAAGATATTTTTGTTTTTTTTGAAATTCATTTTCGACGTGATAACGTTGATACTGTCTCAATTTTTTCCCTAAAATGGGTCTTATAACATTCTATAACATATATTTTTTCAGATTTTTAAACAATGTGACGGTAGTGAAAAATTAAATAAATCATTTTTTCAGTTAAAACGTTTGAAATTCGCAAATGTAATTGGAAAAACTTCTTTCACCAATGTTTAAACAGTTTATATTAAAATTATTGAAAGGTATTTCTTACCAGAATGATTTGGAATTTTTTGCTGAGAAATGTTTGTTCTATATGCAAAGTATTTATATTATCAAAATAAAATATCAAACCCTATTTAATTAAAACTCGATTTTAGGTATATCAATCATTAATTTTTATAATATACGATTATCGACTTGATTTAGAGGCACATTTTACCACCTTATTCCGTTATACCCTTTCACCCGAAAACGTTACACCCTTTGCCCCGTAAAGGTTTCGTAAGAACTTCGAAGCCGCGCAAGAATGCGCAGTGCAATAGTTCCAGTAATCGGGAGCATCCTATATTTCGCGCATATTTCGTCTTGTAATGACACTCTCAGTCTCTGAATTTATTTATTTATTTATTTATTTATTTATTTATTTATTTATTTATTTATTTATTTATTTATTTATTTATTTATTTATTTATTTATTTATTTATTTATTTATTTATTTATTTATTTATTTATTTATTTATTTATTTATTTATTTATTTATTTATTTATTTATTTATTTATTTATTTATTTATTTATTTATTTATTTATTTATTTATTTATTTATTTATTTATTTATTTATTTATTTATTTATTTATTTATTTTACGTCAAAAACAGTTAAAAACTGCGTGTGACGTGCTATGGGGAAAAGTGAATTGTGTGCACAGTTTCAAAATTCTGTGATTCCTACACTAAGTCATATACTACATAAATTTTTAATTTTGAAAGGGAGAAAAAAAACTCCCATGTAATAAAATCTATTTTCAAGGATAAATAAGCAATAAATTTTGGCTCTTATTACTCTCTCCGTGACAACATGGAAATGATAATTTGAATAATTGTATTTCCCACTGAATTCTAGAAGACGTCACAGAATATGATGTTACATTTATGTCCAGAAGCAAAACAAGTGGCCATCTCAGCATTTGCTCAATGGATCAGGGAAACTGGACGAAAAACCTGATCGAGATGGGGGTCATTGACCCGGAAGCTGTATTACAAGAGTTTTTACAGGTTGTTTATACTCATTTATACAGTCCAAATGATAAATAATGCATTATGTATCATTGTTAAAATTAATGTTACTTTTCTTGTGATGCTCAGTATAGTCTCTAATTGTATAGAAACAGTTATGCAGCAGAAACGATTTTACTTTGGATTTAAACTTTTCTATTGAATTTAATCGTTTAATGTCATCTGCAAAGTGTTGTAAAATAATGTACATGTATTTGTATCTTTTCCATAGGAAGCTGTTTGCCACCTGGAGTAGACTGTGTATTTAACCGAACCTTGTATCTTTTGTCTTGAAAATTATAATTTTGCTTCTCCCAATCCAAAGAACGCGAAGAAGCCGTGAGACCTTAGGCACACAATACCACGAGCCCGATGAGTCCGATCTTCGTCTGTGAGCGTGGCGGGATCCTTAGCCTGTGCGCAAGTTGCGGGCTTTCTTTTGTGCGGTGCGTTGGTGCAGCCGCCGTCCGCGAAGTTGGTCCGCGCAGGGCGGAGCTCAATATTTGCTTTCGCTTTTGCCCCGGTTGCTTTCTGAGGCCCGAGGTCGGAGGGTGGGTTCAGTCGGTCTCCCAGAGGTCTTGTGCTCAGTGTTTGTCCGAAGCACCTACCACCCCGTAAAGGCTCGCTGCAAGACCCCTAGCCTAGAGGTGGAGCGTTTGTGAAAGTTTATTTTGGAGGAGAGAAACTTGCTTTTTGCCGCTTTGTTTCTTAATTTGCTGGTTCGTTGGTAACATCATTTATAACATTTTTCCATTTATGGGGGAGGGGAGTTTTCTTGTTTTATTTCAATATAAATTCATACTCAAAAGGCCATTTTAAAGCATTTAATGTATTGGTTTATGAAATACACAATGAAATCATTTTTAACGTATGTTTGTATTGAAATATGTTGAGTTGTGAAGTGTGGTGTAATATAGAAGAAGAAAGAAGTTTAATACATCTGTGTAGGATAGCCATCAAAATGTAGAGTTATTTATTTTATTATTGGTATTATTCTTATTATGTTAACATTTTTATTGTTATATTGTATTCATATTCTTAATTATTGAAAATGTTTGTAAATGTGCTCTGCCACCAGGTTCCTTAAACCTCCCTACAGAAATGATAAATACCTACGAATCTATCTATCAAAAATATCATGCTCGTTTTTCATATATATTCACAAACGTAATGACTGGAGATTTAAGTTCAAAAAGAGTTTAAATTAAATTAAAAAAAAATTAAAAGGAAAAAAAAAAAAATCGTTCAATTAGTAAAATTAGGTCGAAATAAAATTTACGTTTCAAATTACTGTTATGTTTGAAAATGTGCGTAAGACTTGCCTCAACTTATTCTTATTGTATTTATTTGCATATGATTTAAATTAAAGTTCCATTATCTTGAGATAAAAGGAAACGTGGTGTTAAGCGGAAAAGAAAAATGACAAACAAAATATGAAACCACTTCATCAAAATAAAAATCGGAGAAACGTCAAGACTTCCGTAACATTTTGCATGTTGAAAATTTTCACTTCTACTCTGGGCTCTGGCTTATGACGTGCGACTTTCATGTGGAAATCTCACATTACTATCTGGTACGATGCCAGACTTGGAATAAAGTTTTGCACACTGAATTTGTCTGGGTGTCATGGAAGACATTCCAGACGTGATAATTTGAGTTCTTTACAAAATACATTTTATAATATCACTCAAGGAAGGCACGTTTACATATTGTACTCGTAACGATTGCAGCATATTGTGTACTTTAAGTGGCACTGGTATATGTGACTGCACACGAAAGCCCTCTGACACAGCAGCATGCAACAGGGCAGTGAGTAAGCATAATAGACCGTACTCTAGCACGACATAGCTTAATTATGGATCCGGTCTTGGCGACTGCACTGAACCACATGACGATAGGAAGGACTACAACGTTGTTTTGCGTTTTTATTGTCAGATTGTCAAATAAACGCAATTATACAATGAATTTCGAAAACCTGTCTGGAAAACAGGTCGGGAAATCTAATATATTTAAAAACGAGAAAGTTTATGGGGATGTTAATAAAATAAATTGATCAATTCAGGAATGTACACTAAAACGTTGGAAGGCGGAACAAAAAGTAACGCACATCAATTTTTCCCCATGAATGTACAGTGGTCTGGGTTGTGAAACTTACACAGAAAGTACTTGGAGTTTACGCCATAGCAGACAGTTCTTGGAGAGTAACTCGAAGAGCAGAAATGTGAACTACTGAGAAGAAAGGTAGTTACTTAAAGATGGCTCTAGCGATACAGTAATTTACGTATGAAAGCAGATCTTTTGAGCAGTAGACCGAAACTCGAGTCGCACAGTGAGTTATGTGTGAATGCAGAAGACTATGAATGGGACCAGCATACCCAGGAAAACTCTTTCCAGAGGACCGTGTGACCTTGGCGTATTTGGCACATTCACGGTCCCATAACAGCATGGCGCAAACAAAATACCAAAGCTAAAGACGAGTCCATTCGACTGAAATTTCATAAATTGAGCGCTCGGATGGTACGAAAGAACCTTTCAGAGTTTCACATGGTATAGCGAATGATGGAATGCATGGACCAACTGGGAACACCAACATTTTGGGTGAAAATATGCGCCATACTTTCCGAATATGGGAATTATGTTTTTATCCAAAAAATAAAGGTTTTCCATGCAAATATTTTACATCCTATGTCAAATAACAGGGTATTTGAAAACTTGTGCCGTTATGGGAGATATGTGTGAACACGTGGCAGCTCTGATGAAAAAATAGAATTAAGATGTGCCTTTACATTTTTGGTGTGTAACCTCTTACACTTTCAGATATATGAAGTGTAAATTACTTGTTGAGTTCCTCCTATATGTTCGATTTTACAAAGTCATTCAAGTTTAAAATCTATTTCGAAGTCGAGAAATTCAATCTTTCACATACAGAAAATAAAAATAAACCATTAAGTCGTCCGTTTCTAAGTATTATTTAACCCAGATAGTCCTGAATTATTTGCTTTTTCGAAATTGTATTATATAATTCTGTAATAAGTTCATCACAAAGAAAGTAAAAAAATGTTGAGTTTGTATT
Organism: Teleogryllus oceanicus; assembly: GCA_964035755.1. Lineage (NCBI taxonomy): Eukaryota > Metazoa > Arthropoda > Insecta > Orthoptera > Gryllidae > Teleogryllus > Teleogryllus oceanicus. The sequence continues at coordinate 170,472,408 of CAXIVR010000002.1, forward strand.
GTTGTTAGTATTTGCAAACACGAGCGTTCTTCCAGAAGTACGTCACGACAATAGGGCAACTTTTTGTGAAGGTAAAGACTTGGAACATGTAACTTGTTTGGGCATCGGTATTTTCAGATAAACGTGAAGAAGAATATAAAAAGGTCAACGCAATATATAAACAACAGAATCTTATAAACTTGTTTTATTCTACTGTATGATGAGCTACTCTAACTACAAACTTGAAGGGGTTCATCACATTTTAGACATTTAGTAGGGGCAATTCTGACATTTCAGCTACTTCATTTGTGATTTCTCGTCCGTTGATAAGTCAGCGTTATCTTCCATCAAATCGAGAATCTTGTTGTGCCCTCTATTAGTAGTCATTCTTTTGTTACATTCTCGTATTTCAAAGACAATTTGACCGCAAAATGTCTTCTGTATTTATTTTAATAAATTACACTTCACACACACACAGACCCGCGTACCATTTTCTGGGGAAACCATTCGGAGAACACAGACGGCAACGCTTGAGGTTGATTTCTGCTGGGCAATAGTGTATTGAACATTTATATCTGGACACAAAAGCGCCGATGACCAACCGCAGAGATCTAACAAGAGCCATCCCAAGTCACGCTACATGTATCAATTAGATGGAATAATTCCTTGCGCAGTGTCAATTACATTAACGCAACTCTCCGGTTATTTCCACAGACTTGAAAGCGACATATCTTAATTGGCCCAAACATTAAAGTTTTCCTGACTGTGAATTTTGCTCCTGAAATTTGTCTTTTAAGTCTATCGGCTGGAAGTGACATTGATGCAATGCGGTGGCTCCCAATCGTTTTCTTTTGCAACGCCGTTCTAAAAAACGAAATAAGTCGGCAAACCCTCCGTGAATTTATAAAATGAATATAAAATAAATTGAAATTATATTTACTGTTAACCTAAAATTATATTTACTACCAACTTAACTTTATTTTTTTCCTTTTTAAAGAAAAATTTCACATTTTCTTATCGTTTTATGGGTAAAATGCGGCATTACAATATTACTTTCACGATTTTCCTATGTAAAAGTTTGAATTTTACCACCGATTGAAAACCATTGACACAAAGCATTACCACATACGTTTACGTATGTGGTTATGTCTACGTTACGTATTAACCAATAATGGTGATTACTCCACCACATCGGCGTAATATTATTAATCTGTACACAAAATAAAGCATTGTTTTATCGGCGAATTTTTGTTGTCGAAGTTAGTTGCCTCAGAGTCTGCGAGTGAAAGTCGCATTGTCGCAAGACATTAACGCAGGCTATTAACGCAGGACATTAACAATGTACACCGACTATTCCGTCCGGCTTGTCAGCGGCATGAGCAGCGACGGGGCGTGTCGGATGCGGCCTATGCACCTCGTCAAGGCGGATCGCTCGTATTGACAGCAGCTGCATCATGCGATACGGAGCATAGACGCGGGGTCCCGTGGAACAGAAACAAGCGACAGGGGCACCCATCGATCGCGTTATTTGTGTTGATATGAATTATAGGACACGGAAGGGGGGGTGCACGTCACCTGACTTCGCGGGCTCGCGCACCGCCCCCGCGCACGATCCTCGGCCAAGGCGGAGCGGAGGAACCTTTTCATGTTGGCAGATCCCGTTAATGCAGCTGTAATCAAATAAGGCTGCATTCAAGAGATCTCACCTTGATGCAAATAAAATGCCAAAGTAGCGGAGAAAATGGAAAAGAAGCGGAGAAAACGAAAAATAATCTGAGAAAATGAAGTTTAGTGTTTCTCCAGAAGTGCGTCGCAAATATCCATGAGCTGCGCCTTAATTTTTTAAAGTAAATTCTAAGTCTTATTTATCCTCAAGGTTGTAGTTCCGTTATTTTATTTTAGTTTGTGGTTAGACAAGCTAAGTAAAATTCTTGCAATTCAACGGAATCCTATACGTAAAAGTCTTCTGTACCGCTCTGGCATATGTTAATTGACGTATTACTTATTCTTCATGAACCACACAGTGTTCTCATTACGTTTTAATTCTAATAAAATCAAATGTTGTTTTCGTCACTGTTGACTGTACGCGACGAGATTTCAGAATAACAACGGTGTTAAGAAGAAAACATCTATTTAGTTATTATGATTTAGGTCTTATTTATAAATTATTAAATTAAAAAATAAGTTTAATGCATTGTTTATTACAGATACTTATTCTTCAGAATTTTAAATTAAATTTTTCGTAGAAGAACAAAAGGTAAATAAACTACAGGAATCTGTACCTTAAATGTTTATTTGAAATGTCATTTTAAATAACTACTAAAACTACACGTACTAAATTCTGGGTTGCGAATACATTTATAAGTATAGTCTCGTCCTCGCAAAATCCGTGCAGAGAACTGAGACATCGATTGGAACTATAAAAACTGTATCTTGTTCAGTCACACTTACCATCGCCTTACTTCATATTTTTTTCATCTGCTCTTCTTGTACCGAGCCCAATTTTAGTAATGTCATTATTCTTTCGCAAAGATATTATAATTTATTACTTAAAATGAAATATAATAGAATATAAAGAGTTATATTTTTCACTATTCTCAAATAAAAATGTGTATATTGAATCAATAAATAAAATGAAATCTAGAACATTGACGCTTCATTCAATGTATGTTTTCATTTTAATCGACTTCACAAACATATTTTTGCGAAATTTCGCATGTCTGGTCAATATCCAATATCCTACCCCTCAACCTAACATAAAACTTCTATTAATAAAAAACATGAAAGAGTGGATTCAACAGAATTATTTACAAGATGTAGTAATTTCTTTTATAACATTGCATTCAACTTGTGTGATGGTGATGTAACTTTGGTTTGAGTAAAACATGCGTTTACAGCGTTTGTCTGACAGTTTCTCCATTTCCTCTATCCCTCTCATTTAGTTCCCACCACTTCCCATTTCGTCTTTGGCTTCTTCAATGGCGTGAGCAGCACTGAGAGGATTTCTGAGAAAGAAGTTACTGGTGTTTATTTGGCGTCCCAATTCCGCGCGTTTTAGCCATTTTACATATGACTGTGGATTCCTATTCATGTCGAGGTAGAGAAATGACCTGCAGTGTAGAAAAAGCTGGGTGAAGGATATTGCTTAAGTCATTGCGTAAGAGAATTTTAAAAAAATCGGAATTCTTAAAATTCTTAATTCTATACGACTACGAATGTTACACAACAGTTTAAATATTCCGAAGAAGGTCGTTATCTGCAGCTAATATAGATTTATTAAACGAGACAAATGGTCATTTTGTATCTATACACTTTGTGTATTGCATTCAATATTGTTTAATCATCGGATTCATTATTTTATAAATATGTCAAACATTCAATTTACTTCTTGTATTAGTATGTTTCTACTTAACAAGTTATGTAATCAAATAGCCTTATGCCATCAATATTCATAAGATTTAGAATTTGACATACACATGGAGCTCTATGCTTCTATACTCAACATTGATCATTAAACATTTTTGATTGCATATCTTTTAAATTTATTAATTTTGCTTATCAATACAATGGAGCGCAAGTGCGAAGATCTGCGTACCTTCACTTTACCTTTTATCTGTCAAGCCGTTTTCGAAAAGGTGGATATATTGTAATGTAATATCCCGCTCTCCTTGGTAATGCCCTTGGAATGATTCGTTTATGACGGACCACCGAACAAGATACCTTGCTCAACCGCACCCACCACATCTTTGACTTTGCCAACTTTCGCCATGTGCGTTGCATGTGCAGGCAGTGGTGTTGCAAATACGAAGTGGGACGACTTGGCAGACATCATTTCTCAAAATATACCGCCTAGGTAGGTAAAAGCAACAACCACAAAAGTAAGACAAGAAAACGGGTAAAGCACAATGCATGAAGAATAGAGACTGAATACAACACTCTTTCGACCCAGCTCGGATTGTCAGTTATTTTAGAGCATGTAAGGATTTCGCGAATGATCTGTCATGGTTTCGGTTCAATACCAACCTGCGCGTGGATATTTATTCCTTCTCTTTTGGGTGTCGTTGTTTTCCGGAGATCACGTATTGTTCTTATTTTAAACTTTATTTTAAATTGTCTTACACAGCGAGGTAACGATCTAGAAGAGGGGACAGAGAATTTGGGACATAGCAAACTTAGCGCTAGAGTTCCACATCATTGTGTTGGACCCTAATCTCTCGAGTTGGCACGTGTATTAGTATACAGGGTACTGTCTGATTTGATTTGATTTGATTTTTTCGTGTTTCCGGGCGCGTCAACTGCTTTGGTCATTAGTCCCGTTAGCGTAGTGCATGTTTTTTCTCGGAAGATGGCGGTGATCTTCCCCGCTGGATGGCGAGATCCGGCGCCGACCTACCGTCGGCTAGTGGGTTTCCCCCTAACCAGGACTCTCCCACCAGCGGGGCACCGCCTCAGCCGGAACAAGCTCTAAGCTCCCGACCGGTCTCCCGGAATGTGTGGTAGTGTAGTGCTTGTTAGTGTAAGTGTGTGTGTAAGGGAGAGGATAGGACCAGGAAGAGGAAGGAAAGATCGCGCGCGGCCCGTGGCCCGGGTACTGCTCCGGCATTGGCCTGGTGTTGATCGGAGAAAGGTACTGCCTGAAAAGCATCGCAGGGATGGAATATAAAACCAACCAGCCACAGACGGTGCTGGTAATCAAGCATTCTTCATATAACTAGATCGCATTCTCGGTAATACCAGCGAAGAAAAAAGTTCATTTACTTGGTTTGGAGTGGAATAAGTCATGACACACGTACTAAATAATGTGTGTATCATGACTTAACCCCTTAATCCCAATCTTCAAAGTTATTGTTAAAACATTACTCATAATACGCAGCATTTGCACATGTTCTATTCACAATGGAGAACTTAAATTTGGGAAGAGAAAATCACTTCTGTCTGATAATGAAATAGAGTTCGTTTTAACGACGAAGTGTTAAAATGCTTGCCTCAATGCAGTCTTCATGGGAACCCCGCCTCCGTCTGTAACTTGTTCGCGCCGTCTCCTTTTCAGTTTAGAGTTCCAGATGACCTCAGTAAGGCTCTGATAAGTCATGACACACACAAATAGAGAATTATGTCAAACTTCAAAATTATTTGTAAAAAATTACACTCAGAATACGCAGTATTTGAACAAGTACCTTTTCATAATGTAGGACGTAAATTGGGAAAATGAAGTAAGTAGTTGTCTTGCAACGAATTGGAGTTCGTTTTAACGATGTAAGTGTTAAATGCTCGCCTCACTGCAGTCGTCAAAGAATCCCGCCTCCTACTGGACAGCTTAAAATTGTTGGCGCCGCCTCATTGTGAGTCCACAGATGAAGTCATTAAGGCTCCGAAGGCGAGGAAATGGGCAACCGCGCCCGCTTGACCTCGTTGGAGCCTCGGATTATCGCTAGTGCTCTTAATGCTGTTGCATTCTGGACCGCACTGTTGTTGTTTTTTCACTTCCAATTTATCTACATTCATATCTTTTCTTAGTATTGTGAGCAAACATGGTTAAAGTAGTTTAATTCCCATGACGTATTTTTAGTGTAAGTGTTCAGCCTTTGGACAAATGTATCGTCGTAACAAATGTAACGTATGTGCACCGCGAAGTCTTTTTTGAATGAAACAATTCTATATAACAATTGAAAAATAAAAAAACACCTTTTAATTGTATATTAATTACAGAATATATATTCTAGAACATCATAAAAGTATAATTCAAAATACTAAATGAGCTAGAAAACATGATTTTTTAAATTAAGAAATCAATCATTTGTTTAGTTAATTCTACTTGGAACGTTTCCCATTCGTGTCAATTTTAATATTGTACAAATATTTCATTTTTACACACATTATATATATATTTTCTAACGTTCTCAAGATTATAATGGAGAGGTTGTAATGAGGAAAGCAAAGAGATCAACATAAAATGTTTATCGATATACCTTAAGTTTGTTTTAAAAAATTATATTGCTATTTAAATATGCGCCTACAGGTATTAATTGTATACTTGGAAGTAATATGAATTAAGTACTCAAAATAAATAAGAATTTGCGTTCACAAGATTTTTAAAACCTTCTGAGCAGTCATAGTGGTTTACAAGAGGTTGCCAACTTTGGAAGATTCGTAGTCCCAAAACTTGGATAACTCGGTGAAGAAGTTTTGGACACGGAAACTGCTAAGCCTAAGTTAGCAAAACTTTTAAAGGAGTCCAGTTATTCATAGATTGAGATAAGTTTCAGCTTTTTCAATGATCATGCACTTTACATATTTGTTCTTTACCACGTGTTTATTCAAAGGACAACAAAACAATTGAACACACAAAAAACTTCAATTGAGTTTGGTAGAGAAACTAAGAGAACAAATCTTTCTAATAGTGTTTTACCCACCAAGACTGGTTGAATATGGTTGTAAATAAACATTGTGCGAATGCACCTTCACTTGATTCGCAGTACTGTAGTAGACAAGGAATTTACTGTTGTTCTTAAAAATCTGAAATACAATACAAAAAATGCTTTCTTGAAATGCTATATTTCTAGAAGAATTTCCATGCACTATATATAAGGGATTTTTGAGAAAAATGAATTCATCCTTACTTTATTTCCGTATAGCAGAAATGCATTTTTTTCAAAATGTGGATAAAGTTTGTAGGTTTAATTTTTCCTTATGATGAATAAAGGTGATGGAAAAAGGTAAAAGAAAAAACGGGGAAGTACATGACATCTTGCAAATGTCTTCTGCGAAATTTTCTGACACATTGTAATCATAGTTCCAAACGTTTAGTAGACGAGAAAAGTCTTTCGTAAATTCATCTCCAGACTACGTGCGAATCTCAGAAAACATGCGTGGATCTATATAAGGCTAATCATATTAACTGAAATTTCAAAAAAACTAAGCAGAAACGAAATTGAGATAAAACATAGCAGGTGATAAAATGTGATATTAGTAGATTTACTGCATGTAAAAGATCAAGCCTAAATGAAGCCTCTGAGCTAAATTCAATTTGCCTGTTTCGTCGCCCAAGTAATACCTTCTTTCTCTCTTAGTAGGTGAAAGGAGCGTAACGAAATTTACGTGGTCAGGCGGAAGAGCAGGCCTCATGGCCTGAGTCTCGCCACGTAAAAATAAGGCGAGAATTCATTCATTCATTCATATTATTTTCAATTTTTGACCAAATAGTTCCATTCCTACTTCATGGTAATATTAAACATGGACATTTTTCAGTTTTATTGTTTGTTGTTTCACACAGGAAGAAGTTAGATGGAAAAGTAAACATTCCTCTTTTGAATAGTATCGCAGGCTTCTTAGAAGTCGCAGCAATGCAATTGAAAAAAAAACACATATCAATTAATTGTATATAAGAAACAATTTGCGTGTTTTATTTTCTGTTAATGCTGAAATGGTATCTACATCTTTCCCAATATTACTTATTGTGACATCATATTACTATTCAATATTATTTATTTACTGTTTTGTGGATTTTTTTTATTCTAATGAATTTCTAAAAATGATCTTATGTGATATATTTTTCTTCATTTTTATATCTTTTCTTTCTTCGATTTTCTCTTTCTGTACATTATTTTATGTAAAATGTAGAAAACCTCTATGAATGTTTATAATTTTCGTTCTAATTTATACTGTTTCTATCTGCATGTGACTCGGAGTGTAATCGAGTGGCGTGGTGCCAACCCTGCGCGTCTAGATATTCTGCCGACCGATTCAGAAATCTTCCCTTAAGGGAAGTCAAGGAAAAATATAAATTAGACCAAAAAACGTATATATAACGAACGTTACGAACACTCTTTTTTTACTGGTTGATTCAATTACCTGAATCGGAGTCACGGTGTTCCGCAGGGTTCCAATAATGTTTTTTTAATATCAGAAATTCATTACTGATAAATTTGTGAGAAAATGTACAAATCTGTATTTTTTGTAGTTGGCTAACTCCCCTGTAAATTCGCTCCCAAGTTCTGGACATTCCATTCCTGCCAACATTCCGCGCCTTCCTGCTCCACGCGGCCGCGAGCGTGTGCCCGCGCCGCCGCCGCCCCGTCGCCGACTACTGAAAGTGAACCTGCGCTCACCTGGCGTTGGCGACGCGGCCGTGGGGTCTCCGGCGCTGGCGGCGGGCGCGAGCAGCACCGCCACCGCCGCCGCGACGGTCAGCAGGAGCATCCTCCAGGGCGCCAGCTTTCCTCTTCCCTCCTCCACGTCCTCCGCCACCCCCGCCCCGGTCCCCGCCCCCGCCGGCGTCGCCGGCGCCTCGGGCCGGGCGCATGCCGCCGCCGCCGCCTCCGCCGCCCCGGGCCGCTGGCGCTCACGGCTGCTGTTGGCTGAGGCCGCTGGTGCTGCGCGAGGGCGCGCGAACGCTGGCGCTGGCGACGCTGCGGCTGGGGCGGACGAGGTCCTAGGGGCCGGCGCGCGCTCGCCGCCGCTGCTGTCACATGGCCCGCCGGTCGCGGCGCTCGCGCTCGCATGCAGCCCGCGCCTGGTGTGCCTCGCCGCGCGCCCGCACCGCTCTCTTCCTCCTCCCCGTCTCTCCCCTCGAGACCTCTACACGCGCGCGTTCGCCCTCTCGCAGACCGACCTCGCGGACGGCCCAGCGTCGACTCGCGGCGCCCGCCGCGCGCCACGCCGAGCTTCGCCCGCCGGCCGCTAGGCGCCTCTGGCGGCGACGCTTAAAAATCCATAGCGCGCGCGGGGAGACGCGGCGCGCGCTGCACGGCGCGGTGGCACGGCGCGGCGGCGGGGCGAGCGCGCGCGTGCGAGGTGGGGCGCGGGCGGGGTGGGAAAGCGGGAGCCGCCGCCGCCGCTGACGCCGTCCTGCGGCCCGCGCGCCCGAGGAACCCGCTTCGACTGTGCGGACGGCGCCGCTAGGAGCGCGCGGGCATCGATCTGGGCGGGTGAGAGGGCGGGCGGGTGGACGGTCGGTGCACCGAGCGGGGGGGGGCGAAGGGCAGGCGGTGTGGCGATGGCTATGCTTTCGGTAGGACGCGCCACCCGTGCGGCAGGCTTGGTGCGGCTTGGGGTGGAAGGAGAAAAATTATGGAGTCGGAGGCAGTGGATCAAACGCAGCCGCTATAATTCTTGTGCTGTACTTGTTAATTAAACTGGTTCAAGTATAATAACAAGCAAGAAACTTTTATGCCTGTTGTCCTTTAGTTGGAAGATTAGTAGGCTATTATTGACTATGCAAAATATATCGTTATTATTAATAATAAAAATGTAGGTAAAATGTAAATGTAGGGCATCAACCTTACTTAACTGAACCAAGCCAACAACTACTGACATTATACCTCCTTCATAAATCAGAGACGTTGCGTGGGGTAGAGCATTTCCATGCGAATTATTTTGCCTTCGATTCATTCCACATGTGTAAAACGGATCTCTTATTTTTGTATTGCGGAAGAAAGCTCAGTAAATGCGCAGAGAAATGAACTGATCGTTCCTTTCTTCCCCATCGGGGCAATTTGCATTATTTACTCCCTCTCCAACAGTTATTTTTGCGACGTCGTGTCAACTGCGTTACTCACGGCAGCCGTGGTTGCGGAGGTGGTAGTGCGCTGTAAACTATCGTTCGAAAAAAAGCTGGGGGCGCTGTAGGGGTGGCGATGCTGGCGGCGGCCCGGCGATTGCCAACTCGCTGCAGACGAATGGGGTTGCAGGCTCGCCAACTTCGCCGGCCGTTCCCCACGCGCGATGCGGCTGTGCCCCTACGGACGAATGTGCTGCCAACTTGCGTAGCTGTATTGCGGATGTTGCAGGCATGCCAACAACCGGTGTGCGAAATGCTGGCGGTGAATGTGATTGGAGATAGCGTGCAGAACAAGTTAAAGAAGTGGAATAGATTTTTATTAAGTTATTATGGTATTTATTTCGGGGTTCAACATTTCTTTCGTCTTTATTTGTGACCAGGTAGAAATTGGATTTCCGAGTAATAAAAAGATATAAAATTAAGTCTTTATTATATCTCCATCATTTGTGTTTGCTTTACATTTAGAAACCAAACTTTGTTGATATTCTTAAATTCAAAAACCTATCTCTAGCATTAACACCTTTAGAATATTTCTAAGATAATTTTTTTTGTGATGACATGTAAGGACTAATAAAAGTGGTAATTTTCTAAATTTTCCGCATTGAAGACGAGACGAGCAACCATTCCAAAATATCTACCGACAATTGGACCATGTTCTGCTACATTTATAAACAACAGAGGACGAATAAAGTGGTGAAACCTCTCTACACATAAGCTTCGCAACTTAAAAATATGGTTGCGACTTACCATATTCGTATCTGGAGCTTTCTATAGCATTTTAGAGATAACAAGAAGAAAGAAATTATATTGAAACTCACAAAAACAATCCTGGTAAACATTAGCTCGTTTATAATAAAAAAGCACTAATCAAAGAACAGACAGTATTGTACAGAAGTACGAGTACAATGAATTCAAAGAAAGTAACACCAATAAAACAGATACTATTAAAATCGAACTACATGTCATATGGACTAATTTAAAAATTCAATTACAGGCAAAAAGAAGAACTTAGTAGAACAATTATTTTACTTATACTTTTTGTAATAAAATTAATGGACATGGTTTCAACTTTTTATGTTGGAATTTATTTCAATGCCTGTTCTGCACTTTGAACATTCTTACGTGTGGACATTTAGTAAATGGACGTTTTGCTTTGGACACGCTCCAATTATTATAGAATAATACACGATATATATTCATTCAAGATGGCCCAGTTAGATCTCGCTCCAGTTAGTTGGCTCGAACAGTTAGTGGCGGTAACCGCAAGATCGATTCCGGGTGGGCGTCGGAAATTTGCTTACTGTTGTAAACATAGGTTTGGTCATGTCGCGTTGTATCAGGGGTACGTTTCATGGCATTATTTTGAATGGTGACCACGATTGGCAGTGTGAGATTAATTTTTTTTTTTTTTTTTTTTTTTGGAAATGGAAGGAAGTCAAGGAAGACATTTGTTATGGTTTTTATATGATCATTGTTTCCGATAATGTAAGTAAGTGATTCTAACTCAGTTAAGAGAAGTTTGCGCTTGCGACTTTACGGCCAATGTGTTTCAATGCTTCAGCAATACAGGACTGATTAATCTATGACTAATATTATTTTCTTACAGCAACGGCGTGGTGTTAATTTGCCGTGTTTTGTAGTATTTATTGTAAATAATTTAATAATTACATTTACACAATACTACATTACATGTCTTTACTTACACAAAACCTCTGACGTGTAGAATATGCACTTTCCTGAGCAGCTGTCATAATTCAAAACCAGTCATTTTTCGCGCGTTTCAAAACGCGTTTGCAAATTAAGAGATCTCCATGATTCAATAAATGGTCGAACGTACTAAAATAAAAAAAATGGTTTTGCAAACTAAGAATGGTATCAACAAATGATGAGATAGATAATCTTTGGTTTCCTTCGGCAGTAGAGTAGTTTTACTGCCCACCCCAAAGGGAGTGGAATAAAGTTGCTTATTATGTAATAAGTTATTTTTGTATTAAAATAATGAATTTCACAAATACAAATTAAACATCTAAAGAGACTAACAAATAATTATGTTGTTATTACAAGTACATTCAATAAATTTATATCGTCTCTTCCCTTATAAAGTTCATATAGTATTTTATGTAGACATGTCAGTAGATATTTAGTACATTTATTAAGACATAAAACTGGATTGTTTATACAAAACGAAAAGCTCATTAAAGCTCATTCTATTTAATTATACTATATGGTTTATTATGAAAAGATGATAATAAAACGTTTTACAGTACATTTTCTCCATCAAAATTATTATTACAAATTAAACCTTTATATTGAACTATTACACGGCAGCTAATATGTAGGATTCAACCAAAGCCCCTTAGCGGATAGCTATGTAGGTGACCTATTTCGCATTGGTTAAGCTCCGACTGCAAGCGAGCAGTAAACTTCTCAAGTTAGCATCTAGATTATGAAAGAAATGTCTTCAAAATTTAACAGATGTTCACTATTCTTATTATCTTAATATCTTATAGGTCTATGTTCCCCAACAGGGGAATCTGATTTCAGTATTCTGATTTTTGAAAGTAGGGAAGGACATTGCGGTGTACCAGCAGTTGCCTCTTTGGGTTCTCTTGGCACAGTAACGTTCACTATCCTTTGAAACGTTTTACAGAACCATGACCATTTACTTATTACGTCTCAATGCTTGTTTTGAAAACCGTCTGTGATTGTTCAAACTCAAACTGGTATTGCAATGAAGTTTGAGTACCTACCATTATGCAACGAGCTCCGGCAACTTAAGCAAATTATGCAACAGAAAACGTCAGTATGTTCATAATCAAATTTTAGCACACCTTATACATATTTTCGATTTTTGTAGTTCAGTTGTGAAAATTGAATGAAAATCCTTGCTCTGACGACGGAATAGTATTTAACAAGCAGTATAATCTATTTCATTGGCTTTTCTCTTGCCGGACCCAAAATGGTGTTCCTCGATTGCAACATTGTTCTGGGGAAGCCATTTGTTCTGTTCCGCCCGCAAAAGCACAGACCCTGGTACTGGTCGTGCCAATAGCCCCCCTTTGGCTCTGGGTGTGCACAAGGAATCGGAGGGGACGTGACGAAATGTCGATATCCGATTGGCATCTGGATATCGGATGTCACTCTTGAACTCGCCTTGCTGCAGTGAAGCTCTTCGAAATGTTTCTTTTGTGTAGCAGAGTTTTTGGAGCAGTGCGCGGTGTCCTTCCTTTACTTAGATTTTTTGTTAGTGAACTGTTGCAAGAGTATTGTTCTAACTGTTGTGTCCTAATTGTTCTACTTACAGTTGAGTGACAGAGGAAAGACGCTGATGGACGGAAGAAAACTATAAAGCCACTACTTGAGTTAAATAGATGTAAAGTGGTGAATGGTGAACTAATGACGTATGTTCCTTAAAAAATAACGTATGTTCCTTCATATGTTCTCTTTCCCTCCTTATCTCTCTCTTTCCCTCTCCTCTTCTTTCTCTCTCTCTTTCTCTCTCTCTCTTCTCTCTCTCTTCTCTCTCTCTCCCTTATCTTCTCTGCCTTTCTCTCTCTCTCTCGCTTACACACGTTACACACGTATACTTAGTATATGCATGTATATAAGAAAGCATCCATTACACATTCATCCTTCCGATTACAATCCTTGTATCATTTTACTCTTACCTTGGATATTTACGTGCTTTAAATCACTCATAATGCGTTTCACACATACACTAGAACCTAAAGCAGGCTCTCCTGTAGACGCAAGCCTGCCCTTCCGAACGAAAAATCTCAGAACGGAACGATTTTGTTCCAAAAATGACCTTCGTTAAAGGTAAACCGAATGTTTTCTGGAGAATGGTAAGTGATAACCAAATCAAATCGTGTTTATAGTAGTGATCCTGCCGCTACAGACATGATAGTGAAATGATAGTGAGTGAATAACACGATGAGGGAAAACGTTCTGCGAAAGATTTCAATCAAAAGAGATTATAAATCGGATGAATGTCGTTTTACAATATAGAGACATAATGTGATATTGTGAATTTGGGAAAAAGGAATTGGTTACGCACTAAAACAGCCGGAAATAGCAGGCAAATAGGCACTCTAACTTAAAAAGGCAGAAAAGTGAATTATAGTTGAAGAACAAAAATAAAACAAAGCGGAAAATTCAATATAGGCCCTAGAGATTCTCACGCTTTAATATGCAATTATATCTTTAATAGGCACTTACAAGCACTATAAATCCCACGCACATGCCGTTTCTTAGGGGAGCGTGGATAATGGAAAAAGTTGCCTAAAAATACATTCAAAGAAATAAAACATGCAAATAGGGCTTTGTCCGAGCTCTAATGATTACTACGCGTGTCAGATAGTGGTGGCCATCATTATCACCTCATTGTCATTATCGCTATCCATTCATTAGTTTATCCCTCATGATTCCCTCAGTAGTTGAGAATCCCCAATAAATTACTTCGTCTGACGTCATCGTTTCCCTACACGACAAACGCACTGAGCGTGTACACGCATCAATACATAGTTGTGCAGAGCAGTCTACACTGTTAGGCTTGTTCACACAAGCGTTCGTTAGCGGCACCGATGTCTCCGACACGAGTCACTTAACGCGCGTTGCAGATTAACACTTATCTTGCGAAACGGCACACTACAAAGTAAATCAAAATAACGCGCGTTTTCTAGCTTTCAATTAGCTTGGCAACGCATGCCTCCCGGAAGGCGACACGCGTTGACAACAACGCATATCACCAAGAGGCTCTTGTTTGTTTCCCATAAGATGCAATATTAAAATATGACGCGCGTTAAGTGACTTCTGCGCGCAGGCATCGACGCGCGTCGACGCAGTTGTCAACAGCGTTATGTGACGCGCATCAACACAACGCTCTCGGAACAGAATCCTATACTTCGATTTATTCACAATGTCCTTTGACAGGTCATCAGCTGTTACGATGTCATCCAATCGGGAGCTTAAACGTCACCATAGCGACGTTCAAGCTCCCAATTGGATGACACCAAAACAGCTCCTTTACGTCAAGATCTTTGTTTCAAATCGAAGTATACATGCAGACCACTGGACCTTGGACCATCAACAGCTCTCATTAATTGCCGCCATGCATTCAATTAATAGATCTCCAAATTGTTATGCCTTTCTTTGAATACGCTAAGGAATACTATGAGGCTATACGCTATGGAAGCTATGATGGAAAGGCGCAATATCATTAACTTAAGTACCCACACTACCCGCTACTTCATAGATGCGCTCGTTATCAACACAAAATCTAGTGACACAATCACAACTCATTTAGTTATTTTCACCTTTTGGTAGTAAAATCTGATGCGTGATTTAATCATCCTGCTTCGTTTTCTGTGGCCTGTGCTGTGAATTTATTAGTTAACTTGATTAGCGTGGCGTCTCTTGCGGGTACTGTCATGTTAAAAGTTTTAATGTGTTTTGCAAGTTTATAATTAAAATTTAAACATATTGCAGTTGCCCAGCTTGTCCTTTCTCTAGCATAAAAAGTAACATAAAAGTATCAGTTAAAATACTTCTTTAAAGTTTCGTTTCATTACAATCTTAGATTTAGTTATCTTCAATCTGATGAATCAAATCGTAACAATTTACGTAAATGCTCGAAATAGAATAGTAATTCACAGCGTTCCACTCATGTGTACGAACGTGCATTGAAATTATAAAAAAAGGTCTTTTTCTAGAAATCTTCCAGTGTCCTAGAGCGAACTGACACAGAATTGCGCCAATCTATTTGTCTTGTCGAAGGGAATCGAATTGATCACCTACGGCGATGATGTAAGACACCCAAAATGCTAGAGTTTAATAAAAACACGTTCTTTAGAGAAAAATCTTAGAATATTCTGGATGGATCCGGATGGATCCGGAATGTTCAGTTTTCCTCCAGAAGACCGAGGCGTGTCAAAAGATACTTCAATTGTCTTGGATTGGTCGGAAGTGATCCAACCGTGAGTGACGAACAGAGGTACAAAGTAACTCTATGTCTATATAAGGATTTAGATCAGTTCAGATTAGATCCTTCCTCATCGTTTATTGAGTTACTTATTATTTGCACACGACCGTATATATCATGGCATATCAGTGAAACCGTTTAGTTACTAATTTCTTCGTATGTTAAATTTCATTATAGTTTCGAAGTTGAGGTTTTTCACTAGTATCGAAGAAAAAAATTACAGAAGTTTCTGCGAATTTTGATCTCACTAATTACAGACATTTATGAACTGCACGCCAATTTTTCTTACAGCAAAGAGGAACATTTTATTTTTTTATTCCATGAATAATATAAATCAAGGCCGAGAAGTAAAAATGTTTTTTGTGGAATAACAGTTTATCACTCGATGCAGTGCAAAGAGGAGCTGAGGGTCGTTAAAAGCCGTATTTGAAAACATTTATTTTCAGTGGACATACTTCAGTGAACAAACATTAGCTATGTGTGCAGCAGCTGACTGCTGTACATAAAATGTTAGAAAGCTAATGATCTCAGAAATTATAACCTTATGAAGGTAATTAGCAGTATTATTGATTATATTGCTGGTTATTGGAATTGTTCTTAGCAGTGTACATTAAAGATTCATTAATTTTCTAAGGTTCTACAACATCAAAGCTCTTTAATTAATATCGAAGATAAGGATATTTAAAAAACCATAAATGTATTAATATAAATAAGGTAAAGAGAATTGTATATTTAATTTATTTATTTTGAATATCATTGAATAAAATTACTTTCGACAGACAGTAAGGTATGAAAATGAAACAGAAAATAAGTTAATTGAATTTTTAACTGCATATGACGCTTGTTTTGGGGTTCGTGCTAGCATTTTTGTAAACGTAGTCCAAAAAAAACAGTTTCAGCTTAGACTCAAACAATTCCCTTTTACGACTGAGAGTCTGCCAAATTGCGGAAGTGAGTTTACATTAGTGTGATTTGAAATTTTCAAAATTTTATTTTTTCGTCAGTTAAAATGAACTTCTTTCCAGATCCATAACTAATGGATCACACTATGTTTATAACGATTCTTGTTGGCTTCTAAAAATAAAATCCTTCCTTCCGTGACAAAATATTCGAACCTCACAATTCTACAATGCCCCAAATTATCTTCCCTGACCTTGATCCTATTTACCTCGTAAAACGTTCGCACGCCATTGCCCGCGATTCCACTCCAGTTAATGCTAAATATTGATGTTTATCTCTGCCGAGAGGTTTTCCTGTAATATCACTCGTACCTTCTTTGTGGTATTGTTGTGAGGTTTGGGACTACGGTACAGCCGAATTCGGCACAAACTACCGTTAAGCTTATATTTTTACTTTCTTGTATATGTACGCATGTACATAGTAATGTACGTAGTACAGAGAAAGTTATGAAATGCTGCTCAAAAAAAATGGCGGGCTTTCGACAGAAAAACTCTCATTGCCGCCCTGAAAACGCAAAAGTAAATAAATTCCGTTGCTAAATTTAAAAAAAATCTCTAACACGTGGTGTTTCCCTGTTTTGGGGGTCCTTGATACTGAAAAATCAATTGACATCAAAACTCCGTTCGTCTGTGAACATCACTGGCGCTAAACCATACGTAGGGTTTTTCCAAATTAAAACCCGAAGATTTGAGATTTTGAAAAACATTCTTTAAAATTTCAAATTTTTTCTTTAAATTTGTTGTAATAATAGAGTAAAATACACTTTTAACGATGGCATAAGTGCGATTTTCAGGGATAAGTAATTCAGAATCTTCGTAAATTTCAAAAGTTTGAATTTTTCCGGCGTCATTCTACTACTACAAAATTGAAGATAAGGAGAGGATCGTGCAAAGCCCTAAAGTTATTATTATCATTATTTATTATTATTATTATTATTATTATTATTATTATTATTAGCTTAGAAAATCCCGTAAAGGGCAAAGGCCTCCTGCTTTAGTATGGTTACTCAAGTAAAATCAAGACAATATATACGCGAAAAATAGTACTTATAAGAAGCTGTACAATAAAACAAACTATAGGACAAAAATGTATGAGCAAAACAAAATAGTAGCTATAAGAAACACTGGTTGTCCTGGGGATCATCAAATGCATTAAACTTGTTCTGTTCATTTCTGTTCAATAGTAACTTTAAGCGGATATATGAGCAAAGCAAAATGCTGTTATAAGAAACGTAGTTTCACTAGGAATTATCATCATTTTGCAGTTCGTATCCCAGTTGTCTCCACGTTGTCCTCTCTTGAAGCATGTATCGTCCAGGTGGGACCAGCTGCTTTGCTTAGCTCGTCTGCCCATCTCTTTCTCCCTTGGTTCCCAGGTTGTATGTGCCCATCGTTGTTGGTCTTGTCGTATGATGTATCCTAACCAATTCCATTTGCTGATTTTGGCTTGCTGTACTGAATCCTTGATTTTGGTCTTTTTCCTAATTTCCTTAGATGATATTTTGTCGAAGACCAAACTTTTTAACATTTTTCGTTCATTGTATTCATTTTATATGCGTTAGTGTTAAAGACCATGTTTGTGGTCCATAAAGCAATACAGGCAAGACGACGAGTCCATGAATATCTTTTCGAGCCCCCTTTTTAGCCCAGGCCAAGGAAATCTAAGAAGTATAGGAAAATCTGTCCAATTCTGTAGCACCACTATTTTGTACTATGTTGCAATTATCTCATGCAATTTGCAACATTTACTGAGCTCCCATTTTGCTTATTTGCCCCAGATTTTGTCAGTGAATATGTTAAAAAATGGGTAATGTAACGAATATCCAACCAAACCAAAAAATGGGTAATGTAACATATCCAAATCAGTCCTACG